>JBBGZY010002244.1:0-367500 GCA_037952925.1 Lithobates clamitans
CACCGGCACTTACCCCACCTAGGTGGCGGCCGGATTGCAGGTTCCAAGCAAGCGGGTTGCGGGCAGCGGCTCCTATGTCCTCTCCTCCTCGGCTTCTGCGGCGGGCAGCGTGGCTTTTATGTCCTCTACTCCATGGCTTCGATGGCGGGCAGCACGGCTCCCGTGTCCTCTCCTCCTCAGCTTTAGCGGTGGGCAGCGTGGCTCCTGTGTCCTCTCCTCCTCAGCTTTGGCGGCAGGCAGCGCGGCTCCTGTGTCCTCTCCTCCTCGGCTTTGGCGGCAGGCAGCGCGGCTCCTGTGTCCTCTCCTCCTCGGCTTTGGCGGCGGGCAGCACGTCTCCTGTGTCCTCTCCTCCACAGCTTTGACAGTGGGCAGCGCAGCTCCTGTGTCCCCTTCTCCTCGGTTTTGGCGGCGGGCAGCACGGCTCCTGTGTCCCCTCTCCTCCTCGGCTTTGGCGGTGCGGCTCCTCCGCCGCGTCCAATAGGATCTCTTGTCCTTTTAGCCAATCAAGTGATGGGTCTCAAGATCCGCTTCCTGATTGGCCGGGAGGAGGATCAGTGTGGCAATAGCAAATATTCACTCGCTATTGTCACACATAGAGCTGCACAATTAATCATCAAGAATCGTTATTGTGATTAATCGTCAAGAATCGTTATCGCGATCTTGACTAAAGTGTTTAACAATTCTTTCTATGCAAAGAATTCTCTCTGCTCTTCTGAAGCCACAGCCTTTAAAAGAAAGGAAGAGAAAAACTGGGCAGTCTGCCAAGAAACAAAACATTCTTTATCAGTTGAACTTAAGTATAAACATTGTAACAATTGGTTCAATGGAATAGACTTCCTGTGTAAGTGAAAAAAGTTTAAACACTAAACCTTTTTCTGACGTTTGTTGGTTTAAAGTTAAAATCATTTTTTTTGCTAGAAAAATACTTAGAACCCCCAAACATATATATTTTTTTAGTAGACACCCTAGAGAATAAAATGGTGGTTGTTGCAATATTTTATGTCACGCTGTATTTGCGAGGCGGCCTTTCAAATGCAATTTTTTTGGAAAAAATGAATTTAAAAAAAAAAAATCTAAAAAGTTAGCCCTTTATAATTTTTTTTTTATAATGTTAAAAATTTACGTCACGAGAATCGTAATCTTTTTATTCTAAGCAAAAAAAAAATTGTGATTCTCATTTTGGCCAGAAGTGTGCAGCTCTAGTCACAACTGGGTGGTATTGGGGCACAATGCTCTGCACCCCGAGCCCACCCTTTTTTGAAGCCTATTAGAGCCCCTAGCTCTAATCACATGCTTCAAAACTCCACCAGCCCAATGGGCGCCCTTTATGTAGATCAGGGGGCCGAACGCATGGATGTAGGGGGGCAGTACCCACGCAACCCTAAAAGACGGGCCGCCGCTGCTGGAGCACATTTTTTACTGACAACCTCATAAATCACAAAACTTCTATTAAGAAGACAATCAATATTTAAACAGTATAAACACGACATTGAAACACTGACAATACATATAACAAGTCATTTTAAAAAGTAAGCACTGCACGACAAATTATCAGCCCGACATTTATAGAGTTGTAAAAATCACTGATTTTTACAGTCTATAAATTTACTGACGTTTGGCAACCCAGCCAGGAGCTCATACATCAGCACTAAATGATCAATGTCCATTAGGTCGCATTAGAACTGGCCTATAGAAGCTATGAGACACCAAGTCCAGGTGAAATTGAGCCCCTCACGGATATACTTCCTGTACTCTCGCCTGTCAGGAACACTCTGAGGTGATCTAGCAGCACGCCCCACACACAGCGAACGTCTGACACAACCAGTCCCAACATTCCAGAGCTATAGTCAGTCCGCTTCCTGAGACCTCCCCCTACCCCGCCCACACCATTGTCGTCTCCCTCCCTCCGCCCAACCATTCGACGCTGCTGTCATCTCAACCAAACCCGAGACGTGGCTACGTCAGCATGCGCTCGACGAATGTGCGCGATTCATTCTCCTGCCACGCCTTCCGCCTTTCATTGGCTGAGGGCGGTTCTGTTAGTGGCGAGCGGTGGCTAGCAGGTTGGGTGAGTCTGCTATCAGACGGAGGAGAGCCCCGCCTGCAACCGTCACACCGGCCGCGGCTTGGCGCAGGCTGGATCGGTAAACGCGGTGACGTGGGAGGGGAGAGCCGGGCTACAGGCAGCGACCATGGCCGCGGTAATGTCTCTTCTACTGTGTCCGTATATATGTGCGGGGGAGCGGGTGACCGTCTGCTTCCGCCTACAGTGTGTTTTCTATGGGGGAGGGAGAAGTACAGTCCGCTCTACGGTTCTGCGCCTACAACTTCCTTCTCCTTACACACAGAATCCTACCAGGGCAGAGCGGACTGTACGGAGGAAGTTCACTCCCAGGAGCCGCCATAGTGCTCTCCGGATTCCTCCGCTCACCCTGAACAGGCTACTGCCCCCTGGATGGTCAGGACCAAGGGTGGGGGATGGGACATGAGTCGGTGTCTGCTATTGTTTATGGCATACGGGGCTTGCTGATAGTACTGGGGGGGCTGTTAGTACTGAGGCGGGTATGGGGGGGGCTGTTAGTACTGAGGCAGGTATGGGGGGGGGGGGGCTGTTAGTACTGAGGCAGGTATGGGGGGGGGGCTGTTAGTACTGAGGCAGGTATGGGGGGGGGGGGGGCTGTTAGTACTGAGGCAGGTATGGGGGGGGCTGTTAGTACTGAGGCAGGTATGGGGGGGGGGCTGTTAGTACTGAGGCGGGTATGGGGGGGGCTGTTAGTACTGAGGCGGGTATGGGGGGGGCTGTTAGTACTGAGGCAGGTATGGGGGGGGGGGCTGTTAGTACTGAGGCGGGTATGGGGGGGGGCTGTTAGTACTGAGGCGGGTATGGGGGGGGGCTGTTAGTACTGAGGCGGGTATGGGGGGGGGGCTGTTAGTACTGAGGCGGGTATGGGGGGGGGGCTGTTAGTACTGAGGCGGGTATGGGGGGGGCTGTTAGTACTGAGGCAGGTATGGGGGGGGCTGTTAGTACTGAGGCGGGTATGGGGGGGGGGCTGTTAGTACTGAGGCGGGTATGGGGGGGGGGCTGTTAGTACTGAGGCGGGTATGGGGGGGGCTGTTAGTACTGAGGCAGGTATGGGGGGGGGGGGGGCTGTTAGTACTGAGGCAGGTATGGGGGGGGGGCTGTTAGTACTGAGGCAGGTATGGGGGGGGGGGCTGTTAGTACTGAGGCGGGTATGGGGGGGGCTGTTAGTACTGAGGCGGGTATGGGGGGGGCTGTTAGTACTGAGGCAGGTATGGGGGGGGGGGCTGTTAGTACTGAGGCGGGTATGGGGGGGGGGCTGTTAGTACTGAGGCGGGTATGGGGGGGGGGCTGTTAGTACTGAGGCGGGTATGGGGGGGGCTGTTAGTACTGAGGCGGGTATGGGGGGGGCTGTTAGTACTGAGGCGGGTATGGGGGGGGGGGCTGTTAGTACTGAGGCAGGTATGGGGGGGGGCTGTTAGTACTGAGGCGGGTATGGGGGGGGCTGTTAGTACTGAGGCAGGTATGGGGGGGGGGCTGTTAGTACTGAGGCGGGTATGGGGGGGGCTGTTAGTACTGAGGCGGGTATGGGGGGGCTGTTAGTACTGAGGCGGGTATGGGGGGGCTGTTAGTACTGAGGCAGGTATGGGGGGGGGGGCTGTTAGTACTGAGGCGGGTATGGGGGGGGGGCTGTTAGTACTGAGGCGGGTATGGGGGGGGCTGTTAGTACTGAGGCGGGTATGGGGGGGGCTGTTAGTACTGAGGCGGGTATGGGGGGGGGCTGTTAGTACTGAGGCGGGTATGGGGGGGGCTGTTAGTACTGTGGCGGATATGGGGGGGGGATGTTAGTACTGAGGCGGGTATGGGGGGGCTGTTAGTACTGAGGCGGGTATGGGGGGGGGGCTGTTAGTACTGAGGCGGGTATGGGGGGGGGCTGTTAGTACTGAGGCGGGTATGGGGGGGGGCTGTTAGTACTGAGGCAGATATGGGGGGGGGCTGTTAGTACTGAGGCAGATATGGGGGGGGGGCTGTTAGTACTGAGGCAGATATGGGGGGGGGGCTGTTAGTACTGAGGCAGATATGGGGGGGGGGGCTGTTAGTACTGAGGCAGATATGGGGGGGGGGGCTGTTAGTACTGAGGCAGATATGGGGGGGGGCTGTTAGTACTGAGGCAGATATGGGGGGGGGGCTGTTAGTACTGAGGCAGATATGGGGGGGGGGACTGTTAGTACTGAGGCAGATATGGGGGGGGGACTGTTAGTACTGAGGCAGATATGGGGGGGGGGACTGTTAGTACTGAGGCGGGTATGGGGGGGGGCTGTTAGTACTGAGGCGGGTATGGGGGGGGCTGTTAGTACTGAGGCGGGTATGGGGGGGGCTGTTAGTACTGAGGCAGGTATGGGGGGGGGGGGCTGTTAGTACTGAGGCGGGTATGGGGGGGGGGGCTGTTAGTACTGAGGCGGGTATGGGGGGGGCTGTTAGTACTGAGGCGGGTATGGGGGGGGCTGTTAGTACTGAGGCGGGTATGGGGGGGGGCTGTTAGTACTGAGGCGGGTATGGGGGGGGCTGTTAGTACTGTGGCGGATATGGGGGGGGGATGTTAGTACTGAGGCGGGTATGGGGGGGCTGTTAGTACTGAGGCGGGTATGGGGGGGGGCTGTTAGTACTGAGGCGGGTATGGGGGGGGGCTGTTAGTACTGAGGCGGGTATGGGGGGGGGGCTGTTAGTACTGAGGCAGATATGGGGGGGGGCTGTTAGTACTGAGGCAGATATGGGGGGGGGGCTGTTAGTACTGAGGCAGATATGGGGGGGGGGCTGTTAGTACTGAGGCAGATATGGGGGGGGGGGCTGTTAGTACTGAGGCAGATATGGGGGGGGGGGGCTGTTAGTACTGAGGCAGATATGGGGGGGGGCTGTTAGTACTGAGGCAGATATGGGGGGGGGGCTGTTAGTACTGAGGCAGATATGGGGGGGGGGACTGTTAGTACTGAGGCAGATATGGGGGGGGACTGTTAGTACTGAGGCAGATATGGGGGGGGGGACTGTTAGTACTGAGGCAGATATGGGGGGGGGGACTGTTAGTACTGAGGCAGATATGGGGGGGGGACTGTTAGTACTGAGGCAGATATGGGGGGGGGGACTGTTAGTACTGAGGCAGATATGGGGGGGGGGACTGTTAGTACTGAGGCAGATATGGGGGGGGACTGTTAGTACTGAGGCAGATATGGGGGGGGGGACTGTTAGTACTGAGGCAGATATGGGGGGGGGGGACTGTTAGTACTGAGGCAGATATGGGGGGGGGGGGGGCTGTTAGTACTGAGGCAGATATGGGGGGGGGGGACTGTTAGTACTGAGGCAGATATGGGGGGGGGGGACTGTTAGTACTGAGGCAGATATGGGGGGGGGGGACTGTTAGTACTGAGGCAGATATGGGGGGGGGCTGTTAGTACTGAGGCAGATATGGGGGGGGGGGGGACTGTTAGTACTGAGGCAGATATGGGGGGGGGGGACTGTTAGTACTGAGGCAGATATGGGGGGGGGACTGTTAGTACTGAGGCAGATATGGGGAGGGGGGGACTGTTAGTACTGAGGCAGATATGGGGAGGGGGGACTGTTAGTACTGAGGCAGATATGGGGAGGGGGGGCTGTTAGTACTGAGGCAGATATGGGGGGGGACTGTTAGTACTGAGGCAGATATGGGGGGGACTGTTAGTACTGAGGCAGATATGGGGGGGGGGCTGTTAGTACTGAGGCAGATATGGGGGGGGGGGACTGTTAGTACTGAGGCAGATATGGGGGGGGGACTGTTAGTACTGAGGCAGATATGGGGGGGGGACTGTTAGTACTGAGGCAGATATGGGGGGGACTGTTAGTACTGAGGCAGATATGGGGGGGGGGACTGTTAGTACTGAGGCAGATATGGGGGGGGGGCTGTTAGTACTGAGGCAGATATGGGGGGGGGGGACTGTTAGTACTGAGGCAGATATGGGGGGGGGACTGTTAGTACTGAGGCAGGTATGGGGGGGCTTAGTACTGAGGCAGGTATGGGGGGGGCTTAGTACTGAGGCAGGTATGGGGGGGGCTTAGTACTGAGGCAGGTATGGGGGAGGCTTAGTACTGAGGCAGGTATGGGGGGGGGGGGGCTGTTAGTACTGAGGCAGGTATGGGGGGGGGGGCTGTTAGTACTGAGGCAGGTATGGGGGGGGGGCTGTAAGTATTGAGGCGGGTATGGGGGGGGGGGCTGTAAGTATTGAGGCGGGTATGGGGGGGGGCCTGTAAGTATTGAGGCGGGTATGGGGGGGGGGCTGTAAGTATTGAGGCGGGTATGGGGGGGGGCTGTAAGTATTGAGGCGGGTATGGGGGGGGACTGTTAGTACTGAGGCAGATATGGGGGGGGGGACTGTTAGTACTGAGGCAGATATGGGGGGGGGGACTGTTAGTACTGAGGCAGATATGGGGGGGGGACTGTTAGTACTGAGGCAGATATGGGGGGGGGACTGTTAGTACTGAGGCAGATATGGGGGGGGGACTGTTAGTACTGAGGCAGATATGGGGGGGGGGGGACTGTTAGTACTGAGGCAGATATGGGGAGGGGGGGACTGTTAGTACTGAGGCAGATATGGGGAGGGGGGGCTGTTAGTACTGAGGCAGATATGGGGAGGGGGGGGCTGTTAGTACTGAGGCAGATGGGGAGGGGGGGCTGTTAGTACTGAGGCAGATATGGAGGGGGCTGTTAGTACTGAGGCAGATATGGAGGGGGCTGTTAGTACTGAGGCAGATATGGGGGGGGCTGTTAGTACTGAGGCAGATATGGGGGGGGGACTGTTAGTACTGAGGCAGATATGGGGGGGGGGGGACTGTTAGTACTGAGGCAGATATGGGGGGGGGACTGTTAGTACTGAGGCAGATATGGGGGGGGGGGCTGTTAGTACTGAGGCAGATATGGGGGGGGCTGTTAGTACTGAGGCAGGTATGGGGGGGAGGCTGTTAGTACTGAGGCAGGTATGGGGGAGGCTGTTAGTACTGAGGCAGGTATGGGGGGGGCTGTTAGTACTGAGGCAGGTATTAGGGGGGGGCTGTTAGTACTGAGGCAGGTATTAGGGGGGGGGCTGTTAGTACTGAGGCAGGTATGGGGGGGAGGCTGTTAGTACTGAGGCAGGTATGGGGGGGAGGCTGTTAGTACTGAGGCAGGTATGGGGGGGAGGCTGTTAGTACTACTGAGGCAGGTATGGGGGGGGCTGTTAGTACTGAGGCAGGTATTAGGGGGGGCTGTTAGTACTGAGGCAGGTATTAGGGGGGGGCTGTTAGTACTGAGGCAGGTATGGGGGAGGGTGTTAGTACTGAGGCAGGTATGGGGGGGGGTGTTAGTACTGAGGCAGGTATGGGGGGGGCTGTTAGTACTGAGGCAGGTATGGGGGGGGCTGTTGTACTGAGGCAGGTATGGGGGGGGCTGTTAGTACTGAGGCAGGTATGGGGGGGGGGCTGTTAGTACTGAGGCAGGTATGGGGGGGGGGCTGTTAGTACTGAGGCAGGTATGGGGGGGGGGCTGTTAGTACTGAGGCAGGTATGGGGGGGGGCTGTTAGTACTGAGGCAGGTATGGGGGGGGGCTGTTAGTACTGAGGCAGGTATGGGGGGGGGGGCTGGTTAGTACTGAGGCGGATGGGGGGGGCTGTTAGTACTGAGGCAGGTATGGGGGGGGGCTGTAAGTATTGAGGCGGGTATGGGGGGGGGCTGTTAGTATTGAGGCGGGTATGGGGGGGGCTGTTAGTATTGAGGCGGGTATGGGGGGGGGCTGTTAGTACTGAGGCGGGTATGGGGGGGCTGTTAGTACTGAGGCGGGTATGGGGGGGCTGTTAGTACGGAGGCGGGGGGGGCTGTTAGTGGGTATGGGGGGGGCTGTTAGTACGGAGGTGGGTATGGGGGGGGGCTGCTAGTACGGAGGTGGGTGGGGGGCTGCTAGTACGGAGGCAGCACATGGGTGGTGACATACTACTCATCCCGGGCATGGAAGAGCCAGTAGTATTTACATAGTAGAGCTGGTAGTACTAATCTGGGTCATGTTGGCATTCATATTACTGATCCAGATCATAGTGGTCCTGGTATAGCTGTTAGTAACTCTCCTGGTCATGCTAAAGCTGGTATTACTAATCTAGGTCATGTATATAATCTATATTCAGAGTCGCAGAAGAGCTGGTGGCATATGACCCGGGTCGCGGCGTAGCTGGTGGCATATGACCCGGGTCGCGGCGTAGCTAATGGCATATGACCCGGGTCGCGGCGTAGCTGGTGGGCATATGACCCGGGTCGCGGCGTAGCTGGTGGCATATGACCCGGGCGCGGCGTAGCTGGTGGCATATGACCCGGGTCGCGGCGTAGCTGGTGGCATATGACCCCGGGTCGCGGCGTAGCTGGTGGCATATGACCCGGGTCGCGGCGTAGCTGGTGGCATATGACCCGGGTCGCGGCGTAGCTGGTGGCATATGACCCGGGTCGCGGCGTAGCTGGTGGCATATGACCCGGTCGCAGAAGAGCTGCTAGTCCCATTTATCTGTCGATGAATAATTTCCACTTTGCTCCTGTTCCAGTAGATCTATAGTTGGGCACAGTTCAATCTCTTCAGTTCCACCAATGTTATAGGCTGAATTCACAAAGCAATCACAGCAGAATAAGTGATTTTTTTTTTTTTTTTTTTTGTAAAGTGCATTTATACCTTTGCAGTCAAACTTGAGAACGCACACACTATATATTTGTGTTCCCATTCATAAAATCTACCTAAAAAATTATGTAAAAATATACAAAATACCCCTCCCCCCCCTCCCCCTTAATACATAGTAAAGGGTACACACAGGAAGTTTTTTCATTCAGCCCGCATACAGATTGCTGTACTAACATATCTGATGTTGGTGCAGCGAACTCCCCACTGAGCTATCATATTCCGATGGGATATGCCCCCCCCCCCCCCACAAAAATGCACTGATCAGTGCTTGCAGCAATTAACTGTTTTTCCAGCATGCTGCTTTGACAGAAGCAGTTGTGCGACTGCCTTCTGTCGGACAAGGAGCTGTTCACATAGGCTGACGGAAGTATGGCCAGTTTCTGCTGAACCAACCGTTTTTGGCCAGTTTTCTGCTCTAGAGTATTTAGCAGAAGTACGATTTTTCAGAAAGTAAGCTCTCCTTTTTTTTTTTTTTTCTTGATTTTTGTTTACCTCCACTTGCAGCCAAGACTCCAGAATAGGAGTTTGTCACATTGTTCATCACAGAAAATGTATTTAAGATCTATTATTTCATTTTTTTTTACAACTCCATCCAATTGTACAAAAATCTTATTAAACACAAAAAAATATAGGGTGTTGTCATCAATAGTAGGACAATGGCCATAGGCCCCTTTCACACTGATGCGACTTAAAAGTCGCGCGATTCAGGGGAATGTCTGTGTAAACTTGAGGTCTATGGACCTAAACTCGCATCAAAGTCGGACCCAAGTAGTAAAAGGACTACGTTGAAGTCACACAGGTATGAATGGTACTTGTGGGATACGATTTGTCATGCGACTTTGCAGTCCCAAGTCACAGGACAAGTCGCACAAGTGTGAAAGGGGGCCATATACATAGCCTGTGTAACCTGTGTGTGCGAAATATATATATTTATATGATCACATGTTTATGAAGCTGTACCTACTAGCTCACTACATACTGTTTCCTGACAGTTGGGTTTATTCTAATTTTTGTTCTGGCTCTATGTTGGTGCCCGAGGGTTTTTACATAAAGAGATGTCTTTTTTCCTATTTATTTATGTTTTTAACTTTGCAACATTTAAGAAACACAACATATTGTGGTTAAAAGTCCTATTCTGGTTGGTTCTCATCACTCAAAAAAAGCTGCTAATAAGCCTTACACTCAATATTCTGATGATATGTTTATTCATTTTCTGCCTCTGCTAGTAACACAAACACATACCTGAGCCAAATGATAACTATGTCATTGTTCCATATTGGTTGTCATGTAAACAATACAGAATCGAGGCATAAAGAATGTGACTAATGCTAAGACTGGTGTGTGTATTGCAACTGTATGTTTGCTTAGAGTAGTCTTCTTAGTATAGTAGCCAAAACAAACCGTATTGCAAATGTTCAGCTGATAAAAAATGCACTTCTGTAAATGTTATTTATTTCAAGTAGGACTTTACTAACTGAAAGGATCTGGAAATGGCAACCATGGCTGATTTTCCTTGTGTCTCTGACAGAAATCAGCAGTTGTCTTGTATTAAGACCAGTGAATGATGTTACGAGACCTGGATAAAGGTTGTGAGGTCATCCCTCTCTCCTCACACGATTGGACATTGGGGTATATTTACTAAAGGCAAATCCACTGTGCACTACAAGTGCACTTGGAAATGCAGTTGCTGTAGATCTAAGGCAGTGGTTCTCAACTCCAGTCCTCGGGACCCACCAACAGGCCAGATTTTAAGTATTATCTTGGGGAGTTGCAGACTAGAATACTGCAATCACTGAGCAGCAAGTGATATCACCTGTGATGTATTTCAGCTATCTTGCAAACCTGGCCTGTTGGTGGGTCCTGAGGACTGGAGTTGAGAACCACTGATCTAAGGGGAAGATTTTAAATGAGGGGACACTCTGCTGATTTCTATCATTCAATCATGCGCAAGCAAAAATGCTTTTTTTTTTTTCTCTGGAAGGGCAGTGACTGCCCTTCCAAGTGCACTTGTAGTGCACAGTGCATTTGCCTTTAGTAAATAAACCCCATTGTGTTGGAATTACTGTGCCCATCCATTATACTGTAGATTGCTAGCATACCGGGATGAGAATGAGTGCACTTTTTATGTGAACAGATGTAGTATTTGGAATATGTATCAGTGTGAAATAAAGGCAGCTTGGAAGATTAGCTTGCTCTAAATGACTGAATACTGCTTTTTCAGTTTGATTGTATTCTTGAAAGATATGTTCTGCCAGCTCTTGTGGCGAAGTAGGAACAAAAGCATGAGACAGTCACTGCCAGCACCATACTTTGTTAAGAACACAGAGCACATTGCTTTAAGGAGTTAAGCAGTAGTTTAGTCATGATTGCATTCTGTAGGTTTGTTTGGAACTCAAATGCTGTTCTGTTAACAGTAACTTTACATAAGTGGAAGATAAGGCTAATACTAACTGTTCTTAGACATGTTGACATCCCACCAAACCTGTATAAACAAAGAACATCTGTGTACTCCATTATTTTTCATACACTCCAATGTGATCCTGCAGCTCCAGCTCCCCTGTGCCAGTGAGTGGCTGGGCCAATTGAGCCTATAGGTCACTTTGCGGCTCCGGGAATTCACATCTCTTGTCTAGTGCTGCCTTACACAGGGGAGTCAGAGCTGCTGGATCACATGACCAGATTTATAAATGGGTAAATGCACAGAATTTTTTTTTAAATATACAGGGTATGCAGTATAGGTTGGAGTGGTGGGAAAGGAAACTTTAAGAATATTTAGTACCGGTATTAGCCTTTACTACCACTTTTTTTTTTTTTTTTTTTTTTTTATCAAAAAGGTTTTTCTTGAAACATGTCAAGAAACAACAACTTCCAATGTACAAGTACATAAAGGAATCTCCAACCAATAACATATACACAAGCATGTTAACCTTACCGTTACTACTCATCAAAGTACTCCTAGCACTTGCATTCCACCACTCCTTCTCCCCACTGATACAGCCCGCAGCATGCATGGTATATAGCCGGTATATCTTCACCCCCTTAGGGACACTGTAAAAGTCGAGACATTACAAGTTCTCTAGGACTTAAACCAGGTGTATCTAACCAGCGTGACCATATGTGTTCGAACCTGCCCGGGCATCCCCTGTGCTGGTAAATGTATTTTTTCCATAATAAGGGTATTCCGATGTGTCTTATCCAGGAGGTGCCTTTACTACCACTTTAAAACCAAATGTTCATGTGATGCTAAGTGTTTCTAAGGTTGACTAGTGATCTGTTAAACAAGCTAAACCATTTCTTTCTCTCCTTTCTCTTTATTCAGCGTTATGCATTTGTGAGCCCATATTTATGCTTCTCTTGAGACGTGGTGGAACTCCTTCTTTTTTTTTTTTTTTTTTTTTTTCTTGTGCCTTTCCTGGAAAACTCTGGCTGCCATTCTGAACAGATCTGGGCTTCTGTGACTCACACAAGGCTGTCATAACACAACAACCATGGATCTCCAAGACTGCAGTATTCAATGCTGCCCGTGATGGCAAGCTACGCCTTCTTTCCAAGTTGCTGGAAAACAAGGCCAAAGATGAAGTTGTTTTGCTGATGTCTGAGAAAACCAATGGGGCAACACCTCTTTTAATGGCAGCCCGTTATGGTCACCTAGACATGGTAGATTACCTGCTGGATCAGTGCAGTGCCTCTGTGGAAATCGGGGGATCTGTCAATTTTGATGGGGAGACCATAGAAGGAGCACCACCACTGTGGGCTGCATCTGCAGCCGGCCACCTTAAAGTGGTTCAGTCGCTACTGGATCATGGAGCTTCCGTGAACAACACAACCCTCACCAACTCTACGCCTCTGCGGGCTGCCTGCTTTGATGGGCATTTGGACATTGTGAAATATCTAATAGAGCACAAAGCCGACTTGGAGGTGGCCAACCGTCATGGTCACACTTGTTTGATGATCTCCTGTTACAAAGGTCACAAAGAGATAGCCCAGTTCCTGCTAGAACAGGGAGCAGATGTTAATAGGAAAAGTGTGAAAGGTAATTTTGCTTCCATATGATTAAATGGCTTCTAAGTTAATAATCAGAGGGATCGGAATCCCCCTTCTCCTAATTCCCTTGTAATAATGGTATGAAACTTGATACAGTGCTCCTTTTTTGAAGCATCATTTGGTTTTTGTATGAATTAAGGTAACCACATATAAAGGGATCTGATCTTTTCTTACCATCGTATTTGCTGTTGAGCTTATTTTGGCTCTCATAGACAGTTTAGAGTTTGATTTGTCTCTTCCACATGTGTATATAGGCTGAGAGTAGTAAATACGGAAAGTTTTTCTGATAGTTTTAATCCCCTAATTCTGATCATCAGAGGTTTACTCTTGTGATGCCTTTTAAGGCTGCCATTACAAGGTGCAATAATTTTACGAAATGCTGTAGGGGTGCACTGAATGTTTTTTTTTTTTTTTTTTGGTACCGAAAATGAAAAATACACTAGGTCGAAAACCGATACCGAAAATGACAGTTTTAAAAAAATATTTTTATACAGGAGGTGGTCAGAGACTGCAGACACGGTACAGGAGATGGTCAGAGACTGCAGACACGGTACAGGAGATGGTCAGAGACTGCAGACACGGTACAGGAGATGGTCAGAGACTGCAGACATGGTACAGGAGATGGTCAGAGACTGCAGACACGGTACAGGAGATGGTCAGAGACTGCAGACATGGTACAGGCCTCACCAGTGCCCATCATGCAGCCTGCCCTAGTATGTCAGACAGGATCAGGACAGGGCAGTGTTAGCAAGGCAAAGCCAAGAACAGTGCTCTATCTCTGGAGGAAGGCTGTCGGCACACCCGCGTTAAGGAGCAGCTTGTCGGTATGATCAGCGGGAGGAACATTATCGGTGTGCAGCACCGCGGGGGTTAAGAGTGCAGGACTTGTTGTTTGACATGCTGTTAGAAACAGACAGTGAGCCCGCTCGGTGAAGTTCTCAGGGGTTAAAAGAATTAAGGGAGCTGTGACAGGCACTCTTCAAGAGGTCTTCACTATGCCTGCACTTTTCTCCCTACTCCTCCATTCATCGAAGCTGAATGGAGGATGGGCATGATGATTGAAAGCTCCTCTCCCTCCATTCATAGATCACATTTCATTCATAGAAACTATAGTATCTGATTTCACATGGACCAGGAGACAGTAGCACAAGGGACACATCCCATTCTCTTGTACTGATTGATTTGATTTTTTTTTTTTTTTTTAACCACTTTAGGACCACCCACAGTATATATACATCATTATTTTTAAAGCATGACATGTGAGACATCTATTTTCCTGTCGTAGCATCATCTTTTATATTCTACAAAAAATTGAGCTAACTTTACTGTTTTCTTTTTAATTCATAAAAGTCTATTTCTCCCCCCCCCCCAAAATTGCATTTGTAAGAACACTCTGCAAATACAGTGTGACAAAAAATATTGCCATGATCGCCATTTTATTCTTTAGGGTCTCTGCTAAAAAAAAAAATATATATATATATATACTGTTTGGGGGTTCTATGTAATTTTCTAGCAAAAAATACTAATTTAAACTTGTAAACAAAAAGTTCCAGAAAAGGCCTGGTCTTGAAGTGGTTAACTGAACTGTAATGTGGGAGGCTGAGGCACTGACTGGGCTGTTCAGGCAGACAGATAATTGATGACTCTGTTAAGGGGGGGTCAATGCCTAAAGATTAAAGTAGACGAGTCTGCTATTGTTAAAATCTGCATTTTTGGCTGGAATACTTCTTTAAACCCAGGAAACATATGCTGCTTACTTATTAGTGTCGCATGATATTTGGGAAGTTTATCAAATCTATATTTTCAGGAAAAAATACTGTAAAATGAATTTTAGTGCACACAAACACAAAATAAAGGAGGATATTGTGTTGAGCAGATACTAAATATGTTAGACCTCAGTACTGTGAACCGCCAAAACAGCAAAATAACTTGGTGTTCAGAATTATCCATAGGCAACACTTTAAATACCTTTTTTTTTTACAGCTCATCAATTTAGAGTTAATTATACATGAGGGACCTAGAATTATCTCACTCTGACATGCGTAGCGATACCCAATATGTGATGTGCAATTGTGGTTTACATACACACCCAATGTGCGCTTCTATGTTTAAGATGATGGGGGAGCTGTCACTTTATTTTGTTTTAATTTAAAAAACAATTTTTTTTGTGGTGCTATTGCATGGAGGATAAGAAACCCTCCATAAGATGGCTTTGGCCGGGTGACAGGTACTCTTTATTTGAGACATCAGGGTCGGTTAAATCCTCTGTCTCCCATGCCAGACTATGATTGGTCTTCTTTACCTGGCTTTGCTGCCAGGAATTTGACAGTTCTGGACCCAAAATTGCTTAGATCTGATCACTTCTGGGTTCACACTGCAGGGTTACATTAAGAAGCAGATGTTCTGGATGTCCCCCTGTTTCCATCCTGACAGGGTTTTTATTTTGTAGTCCCAGGCTCCTGAGAGGAGTGTTACAGCTTGGAAATCATGGGGGGGGGGAGGGGATAGGGGATTTGCGTTGTCGGGTGGCTGATGTTTATGTGCTGTAAAGACAGCTCTCAGTCAGGGCAAACTATCAGTGCCCAACAGGACCACTGTGACAGTGGGGTTCATAGATAGACAGCCATATGTGACTCCTTTTTAATTATTAGGTTGGAAGAAATCAGGCAGAGACTGACAATCAAAAATATAAGTCACTTTTTATGTGCTGCAATCCTCATCCCTCTGGCTTTGACTAAAACCATAGCCCCAGGAGTGCCGCAGATAAAGATTACATAGTTTGTAGTCCTTCTCCCTTGTTGATGTGGGGAAAAAGTAAGCTTGTATTAGAAATGGTCCCATGACCATCTTGATACAAACTGCATTCAGTACATTTTGCTTAATGAAGACTAATGAGAGATTTTTTGTGTTCATATTTTTTTTTTTGCGTTTCTCTTTTTTGGCTATGACCTTTTTGATCTGAAATGTCAGTAATCTCACTCGGAACTGCTCATAACCCTAAATCAACTTTGACATGTGTGCTGCTGTACAGAAGCTTCTAAGTTAGTTAATGTAACACCATCATGCTAATTTATACCCCAATACCAATCAGTTCTATATTTAATATGTGTTTTGTAATTTTCTATTTGAAATGGGCCTTTCAATTAAAAACAATTAAATCATAAAGAACAGGAATCGGTAGGGCATATGTTTTCATTTTCGGGTAACAAAATATTTTTGAGTTTAAGGCTGGGGTCACACCTATGCGAATTGGATGCAGGTTTCCCCCACATCCAATTCACGTGTGTTTCTGCAAAATGCGCCAAAAATTGCATAGGTGTGAACTAGGGGTGCAACGGATCATAAAACTCACGGTTCGGATCGTTCCTCGGATCAGGAGTCACGGTTCGGATCATTTTCGGATCAACAAAAAAAAAAAAAAAAATCTCCTCCACTGTAATATCCACAATCTTTCTATTGGCAGAGTATTGGCGGGTATATTGGCAGGGTATTGGTGGGTATATTGGCAGAGTATTGTCAGGGCATTGCAGAGTATTGGCACTGCTGCCATCCGATCTCTCCCCTCCACTGTACAGATCAGTACACAGAGGGGAGAGAGAGGAACCGGCTTCATGACATGACGCCGGTTTGTTACAAGTGATCGCTCCATTGTTCGACGGAGCGATCACGTGCTAAACAGCCGCCGGGTGTACCAAGATGGCCGCCGCTCCGGAGCTAGGCCAAAACCACAGCCTTTCCTATGGCCGAGGCCACAGAGCGCTCCGCGGATCGGATCAACCTCCGCGGATCGGATCACGGATCGATGACGATCCGTTGCACCCCTAGTGTGAACCAGTCCTAAGATGTTTAGTAGTAGCGGCATGTGTTTTTTTTTTTTTTTTTTTTTTTTTTTCTTTTGTATCGCCTGACATGGGGTTAAAAAAAAACGTAAATTAGCCCTTTATAGTACAAAAAGAGAAGATAATGGCTACTATAAGTAGTTAATTTATACTGGGAAACAGTGAAAGTAATTACCGTATATACTTGAGTATAAGCTGACTTGAATATAAGCTGAGGCACCTAATTTTACCACAAAAAACTAGGAAAATTTTATTATTGACGCGAGTATAAGCCTAGGGTGGGAAATGCAGCAGCTACTTATAATCGATGCCCATTTGCAGCCTCACTGTGCCCACCTGTACCTTTTGATTACAAACAGCTGGTGTCTCCCGCTGTGTCATGCAACTGCAATCTTAACTGTTCAGCCGTCCACTGTAACAAAGCCTCACCTCCTCCTCGTCCGTGATAGACGGAACACTGATTCCGTTTCCCAGCATTGTATCGGTGTTCCATCTATCAAGGACGAGGAGGAGGTGGGGCTTTGTTACAGTGGACGGCCGCCGACACAGCGGGAGAACCTCACTCGAGTATAAGCCGATGGGGCTTTTTCAGCATAAAAAAATCTGCTGAAAGTCAGCTTATACTCGAGTATATACGGTGTGTATGTATATATGGGTTCAGATGCTGATCTTCCCTGCACAGAGTCTTTTAACCACTTCAGCACTGGAATATTTCACCCCCTTCCTGACCAGAGCACTTTTTAGAATTTGGCACTGCGTCGCTTTAACTGACAATTGCGAAATTTGCATCCCAGAGGTATTTGATCCTCTGCAGTTTTCATTTTTTGCGCTATAAACAAAAAAAAGCGACAGTTTTGAAAAAAATATATTTTTTACTTTTTGCTAGAATAAATAAATATCCCCAAAAATGTTTTAAAATACAAATTTCTTCATCCGGTTTAGGCCAATATGTATTCTTCTACATATTTTTGTTAAAATACAACCGCAATAAGCGTATATTGATTGGTTTGCGCAAAAAGTTATAGGGTCTGCAAACTATGGGAAAGATTTATGGCATGTTTGTTTTTTTTACTACCGGTAGTAATGGTGGTGATCTGCTTTTTTTTCTTTTTTTGCGGTATTGCAACGGACAGATCGGAGACTTTTGACACTTCTTTGGGACCATTGGCATTTATACAGCGATCAGTGCTATAAAAATGCACTTTTTACTGTGTAAATGTCACTGGCAGGGAAGGGGTTAACACTAGGGTGTGATCAAGGGGTTAATTATGTGTTCCCTCAGTGTGTTCTAACTGTATGGGGATAGGATTGACTAGGAGAGCAGACATACCATTTTTTCCTACTTAGTAGGAACAAAAGATATGGCTCCTCTCTTCTGACAGCACAGGGATTTGTGTGGTTACACCCACAAATCCCCGTGCTGGCACTCGTGATCACACGTGGCCGGCGGCATAATGGCATATGTGTATATATACAGGTTTCCCTTTAAGAGCGACCAGAGGGCACGCGCCCACTGCATGGCGGGGGGGCCCACTGCGCGTGGTCGCGATCGCGTGCACGAGAGCCAGCACAGGTTTTTTTTTTTTTGTGTGTGTGTGTAAACGCACAAGTCCTTGTCCTGTCAGAGGGGAGGAGACATATTGTGTGTTCCTACCAAGCAGGAACAACGATCTGTTCCCTCTCCTAGTCAGTCAGTCCAATCCCCTCACAGTTAGAACACAGTTAACCCCTTGATTGCCCCCTAGTGTTAACCCCTCCCCTGCCAGTGACATTTGCACAGTAATCTGTGCATATTTATAGCACTGATCGTTGTATAAATGTCAAGTTTTCCATCTGTCCATCGTAATGTCGCAGGACCGATTATAATCGCAGATCACCGGCATTACTAGTAAGAATAATAAAAATGCCATAAATCTTTTCCATAGTTTGTAGATGTTATAACTTTTGCGCAAATCAATCAATATATGCTTATTGGGTTATTCTTGGTAAAAAAAAAAAAAAGTAGAATATTCTATTTTGGCCTACACTGAATTTTTTTTTTTATAAACATTTTTGGGGATATTTATTATAGCAAAAAGTAAAATGTGTACACACACGTACACACACGTACACACACGTACACACACACGTACACACACACACGTACACACACACGTACACGCACACACACGTACACACACACGTACACGCACACACACACACACACGTACACGTACACACACACACACGTACACGCACACACACACACACACGTACACACACACACGTACACACACACACGTACACACACACACACACACGTACACACACACGTACACACACACACACACATATTTCATTTTGTAGCGCAAATAATAAAAACCGCAGAGGTGATCAAATTCCACCAAAAGAAGGCTCTATTTTGTGGGAGGAAAAAAAGGACGCAAATTTTGTTTGGCACTGCGTCGCTTTAACTGACAATTGCACGGTCTTGCGACGCTGTACGCAAACAAAATGCGTCCCCCATCCCCCCCCCCCCACAAATAGAGCTTTCTTTTGGTGGTATTTGATCACCCCTGCGGTTTTTATTTTTTGCGCTATAAACAAAAAAAAAAGAGTAATGGTTTTGCTCAGAGCAGCCCTGATTCTCCTCTTCTGGGGTCCCCCAACGATGCTTCTGGCTCCTCCTACCTTCAGAGTGCCCCAATAGCAAGCTACAAAGTATAGTGTAGAGTGCCCCTATAGCAAGGTAAAAAAAAAAAATCTGCCTTTAGAACCACTCACTTCCTGCCTAGGACTACATGTCCCATGAGGCATTCCTCCTCTCACATTCACAATTTCTTAGGCACTTGCAGTGCAGCACACTTACAGCTCAGTATTTCCTGATATGTAAACAAAAAATGTATTCTGTATGCAGGCCGACTAATAGAATATGAAAATAATAGTTAACTATTTCATAATCGATTTGTTTCGGTCTTGGTCGAGTGACTATGGTTTTAAGCAAATTAAAAGGGCTTTATATATCCGTTACTGTTTCACCAGTCTGGATGAGTGCAGGCATTAGTGGGATTTTGCTGAAACTATTTTTCTGTTTGAAAAAATACACTTTAATGAAATTAAAAAATAAACAATGTATAACCCAATTATTTTGTATGATATGAAATATTACACTGAGTAAATAGATGCCTAATGTCATGCTTTAAAATAGTGCACGCTTGTGGAATGGCGCCAAACTGTGGAATTTAAAAATCTCCGAAGGCAACGCTTTAACATTTTTTACAGGTTACCAGTTTAGAGTTACAGAAAAGATCTAGAGCTAGAAATATTGCTGATGTTCCCAGTGATACGTCACGTGTGGTACAAACACAGTTTACATATGTGGGCGTGACTTATATATGCGTTAACCACTGCATGTGTGCGGGGGCCCTTAAAATAACTTTTATTTATTTTTTATTTATTTTTTTTAATTACACTTTTTTTATTTTTTCATTGTCCCTTTAAAAAAAAAACACTTTTATTCCTGTCACAAGGAATGTAAACATCCCATGTGATAGAAATAAGGCATGACAGGTCCTCCTTATGGAGAGAGCTTTGGGTCAATAAGACCTCACATTTCTCTTCCTACAATGGAAAGCATAATGGAAAAAACAAAAACAAAACCTTGATCTAATGCTTTTAACCACCTGACAACTGGGCACTTAAACCCCGTTCGTGACCAGACCAATTTTCAGCTTTCAGCGCTCTCACACTTTGAATGACAATTACTCAGTCATGCAATACTGTACCCAAATGAATTTTTTGTCCTTTTTTTCATACAAATAGAGCTTTCTTTTGGTGGTATTTGATCACCTCTGGGTTTTTTATTTTTTGCGCTATAAATGAAAAAAGACCGCAAATTTTGAAAAAAAACGCATTTTTCTTAGTTTCTGTGATAAAATTTTTCAAATTAGTAATTTTTCTTCATAAATTTTGGCCACAATTTATACTGCTACATATCTTTGGTAAAAATAACCCAAATTAGTGGATATTATTTGGTCTTTCTGAAAGTTAGAGAGTCTACAAGTTATGGTGCAAATCATAAAAATTGATCACATCTGATGCACTGACGGCCTATCTCATTTCTTGTGACCCGAACAAGTCAGGAAAGTACAAATACCCCCCAAATGACCCCTTTTTTGAAAGTAGACATTCCAAGGTATTTAGTAAGATGCATGGTGAGGTTTTTGATGTTGTCATTTTTTCCCACAATTCTTTGCAAAATGAAGATTCCCCCCCCCCCCCCCCCCACAAAATTGTCATTGTAATAGGTTATTTCTCTCACATGGCATGTATATACCACAAATGACGCCCCAAAATACATTCTGCTACTCCTCCTGAGTATTACGATACCACATGTGTGGGACTTTTTCACAGCCTGGCCACATAGAGAGGCCCAACATACATGGAGCACCATCAGGTGTTCTAGGAGCATAAATTACACATCTAATTTGCTGACTACCTATTACACTTTTGAAGGCCCTGGAGCACCAGGACAATGACACGTGACACTGACGTGGCACTGATGACAAATGGCACTGATACGTGGCACTGATGTGGCACTGATGACAGATGGCACTGATACGTGGCACTGACGTGGCACTGATGACAGATGGCACTAATACATGGCACTGATGACAGGTGGCACTAATATGTGGCACTGATGACATGTGACACTGATGACAGATGGCACGTGACACTGACAGGTGGCACTGATGACAGGTGGCACTGATGACAGATGGCACTATTTGGCACTGATGACAGATGGCACTATTTGGCACTGATGACAGATGGCACTATGTGGCACTGATGACAGATGGCACTATGTGGCACTGATGACAGATGGCACTTATACGTGGCAGTGGGGACAGATGGCAGGGGCAGATGGCAGGGGCAGATGGCAGGGGCAGATGGCAGGGCAGATGGCAGGGACTGTTAACAGCGGGACACCTTTTTTTTTTTTTTTTACACTCACCGCCGCAGCGGTTCGCTCTCCCTCCTCACACGCTGTCTCTGTGTGAGGAGGGAGAGGCGGCGATGAGAGAGGATGTAAACATATGAGATCCTCTCTCATTGGCACCGCCGATCGCACCGTAAACGGCCGCTGTCATTGGCCGTTTACGGTGATCTGTGACTGGCTGTGTCCGAGGGACACGGCCAGCACAAAACTTCCGCGATGCGCGCTCGCGGGAGCGCGCAATGCGGAAGTAAACAGGAGGACGTCCAGGGACGCCCTCCCGGCAATTGGAGTCCGCGCTGTAGCCGTCTTTCGGCTATAGCGCGGACGCCTAGTGGTTAAAAAAAAAAAAAGGCCTTGTTTACATCGGCTGGTAATCGGAAGGCATGTTATAACGTCTCTCTATGCCTCCTAGGTCGTAGAGATGAGCGGAGGCCATCTTTGACCTGTTAAAGCGGAGCTCCGCCAAATTTTTTTTTTTTTTAAAGTCAGCAGCTACAAATACTGCAGCTGCTGACTTTTAAAACATAGACACTTACCTGTCCAGGGCGCCCGCGATGTCGGCACCCGAGGCCGAACTGTCTCTCGGTCCTCGGGTGCTGCCGCCTCCATCTTCGGTAAGGGAATCGGGAAGTGAAGCCGTGCGGCTTCACTTCCTGGTTCCCTACTGCGCATGCATGAGTCGCGCAGCGCAATACGGCTGGTCCCTGCTGTCTCTGGGACCTGTGTGTTTCCCAGCAGACAGCGGGGAGGAAACAGGAAGTGGCGTAAATAACCGCAGATTCTGCGGCTATCTATGCCGGAATGGGTACAGATACCTGTAATATACAGGTATCTGCACCCCCCTCCCCCCTGAAAGGTGCCAACTGTGACACCGGAGGGGGGGAGGAATCCGCTGAGTGGAAGTTCCACTTTTGGGTGGAACTCCACTTTAAACTCCTATGGCCAACTGTCGGATCGGTTCTCTGGCTTCCTGATGAGCCAGCAGAGCCTAAGGACCACTGCAAACCTGCTCAGGTCACTTTTATCGCAAAGCGCAGCGACTACTTAAAATTTTATTACTTGGGTTATGGCATCTTGCTGCAGCCATAACCCCAGTATTAAACCGTATTTATCGGCGTATAACACGCACCCCAATTTAAGAGGGAAGTTGCAGGAAAAACTTTTTATAAACCACTTTGAAGCAAAATAATGGTCAGTAAGCATCAATGCAGCCTGATTAGTGCCCATCTGCAGCCTCAATGCCGCCTGATCTGTGCCCATCTCCCCCATCAATGCAGCTCACCATCTTTCGGAGGAAATCAACGAGCCGCCATCTCCTGTTTACTCTGCTCTCAGTCGGCAGTCCCATACACAGTCCTGCCTCCGCCATCGGCATTGGACCAGCTCCTGTGATAGACAGAACACTGGTCCAATGCTGGTGGCGGAGGCGGGACTGTTTGTGTCGTGAGAGCCGAGTGGAGAGGAGATGAGCTCGGTATATATAAAAGACACAATATTGCAGCTCTGTGATCATTAATACATCATTAAATGTATTTTTTAAATGCAATCTGGGTAAGTACCTGAATTTGACCCGGTATTCGCCTCCAGTCCCTGTACAACACAACTGGAGTGTGAGAGAGAGAGAACCAGTACAAGGAGCCAATCAGTTTGTTTGCTGTCGAGAAGCATGCAGATTAGGAAGTGAAAGCAGAATCGCAGAGATGATCTCATCGCTTTTAATGCTTTCACTTTCCAGTCACATGTTGGAGTGGGTCTTAGATAACCTGGGCTCAGAGGAAGTAGTTTTGTTTTTACTTTTTCAGTTTGGGCTATTCATTTTTATCTTCTGGAGTTCTGTTTTCAGGGAAACCCAGAGAGAAGTTTCAAGTGCTTCCAGGGTTGCAGACTTCTGAAGATGCTAATTCCCTTGTCTCTGGCTTCAGTTTTTTGATACCTGCTGATTCAAAATAATTGGTATACAAGCCAGTGAATCATAAAATATTCAAGCCATTGGATTAGCAATACAGCCAGGGAACTGGCATTTGTTGAAGGACCGTAAAGTATAGGCAGTCTGTGTCAGCACAGGTATCCTTTTGGCTACTTTCACACTGAGGCATTTTACAGGTATTTTTGCGTTAAAAATAGTGCCTGAAAAGTGCCTGTAAACTGCCTCTTCTGACTTTCACACTGGGGCAGTACACTTGCAGAACGGGGGGAAGAAAGTCCTGCAGCATTTTTGGGGCGGTGCGAGAGCGGTGTACACACTGCACCAAAACCACCCCTATCATTGAAATCAATGGGCAGCGGTGCCGGAACGCCGCTTTTCGGGCGCTTTTAACCATTTCCTTGGCCGCTAGCGGGGGTTAAAAATGCCCCGCTAGGGGCCGAAAAGCTATAACGGCGGTAAAGCGCCTGCTAAAATTAGCGGCACTCTACTGCTACCCCCCACCCCAGTGTGAAAGTAGCCTTAATGGAAAGCTGCAGTGTGGGAAATATGTAGACTGCTATAGACAACTTCTGAAAATGCTACTAGTTTTGCTGTCATGGTGACGGTTTGGCTTCAGTACTTTGAGTCGCTGACTCAGAACAAGTATGCAGACCTTGCTCTGGCTTCACTAGCTGTATTCTTTTTTCAGTCTGTATTCTTTGTCAGTACATTTTCATTAACAACCAGGCAGTTCTTTTCAAAATAATTTTGGCATTGCCAGCCTTCATACAGTGCATCTGGAAAGTATTCACAGCGCTTCACTTTTTCCACATTTTGTTATGTTACAGCCTTATTCCAAAATGGATTAAATGCATTGTTTTCCCAGCCAGAGCCCAGACTTAAACCCAATTTAAAATCTCTGGAGAGATCTGAAAATGGCTGTGCATTTCGTTCCCCATCCATCCTGATGGAGCTTGAGAGGTCCTGCAAAGAAGAATGGGAGAAACTGCCCAAAAATAGGTGTGCCAAGCTCATAGCATCATACTCAAATAGACTTGAGGCTGTAATTGATGCCAAAGGAGCTTCAACAAAGTATTGAGCAAAGGCTGTGAATACTTATGTACATGGCATTTTTATTTTTTTTTTCCTTAATAAATTTGCAAAAATTTCAAACAAACTTCTTTCACATTGTCGTCATGGGGTATTGTTTGTAGAATTTTAAGGAAAATAATGAATTGAATCCATTTTGCAATAAGGCTGTAGCATAACAAAATGTGGAAAAAGTGAAGCGCTGTGAATACTTTCCGGATGCACTGTATCTCTTTGGTTTCTTTAAGGCCCCTTTCACACTGTTGGACCGTTCAGGTCCCTCTGTCAGTTTTGACGGCGGACCTGAACGGGCGCTCCATGCTAGTCTATGGAGCAACTGATGTCAGTGGTGACATATCCGCTGACATCCGACCCGGTCCGATCCGGATGGCCCTAATCAGACAGATGCCCCTACGTCCCTGGCGGATGGGGTGAGATCTGAAGAAAATGGACATGCTGTCCTTTTTCGTCCGGTCTCTCCATAGTAACTAGCGGAGCTCGACAAGCCCCCTCCCCGCTCAGTGAACAGAGAGGGACCTGTTATCCGCCAGCTTAGCGGAGATCAATGGAGAGATCTGAGCTGGCGGACTCCGAGGCAGTGAGAATGATGCCTTTAGGCTTTTGGTCAGCACTGGAGGAAGCCTCCCAAAGAACTTTGTCTGGGAAATGCAAGTATTTCTGCCCTTCTATTACTACTATTATCCTTTGCAGCAAGATTGTGTACATTGCTTTAGTGTTAGTGTAGAAGTCTCCAGTTATTCATTAAAATACTGGACTGTACTTGTATAGTCGCTCAGTAAGTTTGCTAAAGGTTTGGTTAACACTACTGCGACCTGAAAGTTGCGCTACTTACAGTGTGACTTGCCGGTGACTACTGTGATGCCACTTTAGGAGTGACTTATGGGAATGCCTGGTAATCTTTTTGTAATGTCGGATCCAAATCACATCAATATTGATGAGGATCCGACTTGAAGGCAACTTCCATTAAGGTCTATGGGCACAAGTTGGAGAGAAGTCGCCTTGAAGTAGTACAGGAACCTTCAGTAGTGCTAATTAAGACAGCTCTCATTTGACTAACATGGGATTTCACATGTCATGCGACTTGGGATCTCACAAGTCGGATCCCAAGTCGCAGCAGTGTAAAAGGGAATTTACAGGAGCACATTTTTTAAAGCAGTGAATGTGTAATTTATTATAAGTGAATCATTATTAATACAAAAACACTGGGAGAATACTAGGGATTAGAGCTGCAGGATTAATCGTCAAGAATCGTTATCGCGATCTTGACTAAAGTGTTTCCCAATTCTTTCTATGAAAAGAATTCTCTGCTCTTCTGAAGCCACAGCCGTCAAAATAAAGGAAGGAAAAATAACGGGCAGTCTGCCAAGAATCAAAACCATTCTTATCAGTTGAACTTAAAGTGGAGTTCCACCCAAAAATGGAACTTCCACTTTTTGGATTCCTCCCCCCCCCCTCCGGTGTCACATTTGCCACCTTTCAGGGGGGAGGAGGGAGCAGATACCTGTGTAACACAGGTATTTGCTCCCACTTCCTGGCATAGATCACTGCGGCGTTTGCGGTGACCTACACCACTTCCGGCGCCTACACTCCCCTCCACCGCTGTATTCTGTGAGACACAGAATACAGCAGGGACCAGAGAGGACGCGCAGCGCGACTCGCGCATGTGCAGTAGGGAACCAGGAAGTGAAGCCGCATGGCTTCACTTCCTTATTCCCTTACCGAGGATGGCGGCGGCAGCAGCCGAGAGCCGAAGGACGGATCGGCTTCGGCTGCTGACATCGCGGGCTCCCTCATATATTAAAAGTCAGCAGCTGCAGTATTTGTAGCTGCTGGCGTTTAATTTTTTTTTTTTTTTTTTTTTTTTTCAGCGGACCTCCACTTTAAAGGGGTTATAAAGGTAAAGTTTTTAGCCAATATGTGTTCTCTGTACTATATACATATTGAATAATAGTTATTTCTGCTTAAAATATTTAGTTACCTGTTAAATAACGATGCTATTTCTCCACTTCCTCGTTCCCTCTCGATTCTCTCCTCAACTTCTGGGTTTTGGAGCACGTTCACTAAAGCTACATCACGGCATCAAAGGAACTACAATTCCCTTGAGGCTTAGTGGCATTGCGCATGCACAGTGCTGCTTTTTCGCCGTGTCACATAATAAGAACAAGCCTAATTCTCGTTTCAATTTCTGGCTTGGATGAGCACACGCCGCCCATTCCCTCCTCCCCAGCACGCCCATAACATAAATAAACAAATACTAGTAACTATTGGAATAAATATATTTAATTCTTTATTGATAATGTTTTCATCGTATTTCGCTTAGATGGTCATTCAGTACAATAACAAGGCACGGGAGGCGGAGCTACAGAGTCTTATACACGCCCGCGGATCCTCTGCCTCCCGTGCCTGTGAACGTACACAGCGTCTCCCCGCAGGCATGTAGTCCCAAGGGAAGGGGCGAGCAAGCTGACTAACCCCCAGCCAGAACAGCTCGGATGATGGGGGCAAGCTGACAGAGGAGGAACAGGAAGTGAGAAATTCAGACAAAGAAAAAATACATTTAGAAGGCAAGTCAAAGGAAAAAGTAAGTGAACCAACAATGCACTAGCTTAAAGGAACCTGATTAGAAAATAAAAAACAAACCTTTTACAATCCCTTTAAGTATAAACATTGTAACAATTTGTCAATGGAAAAGACTTGGTCTGTACTTGAGGAAAGTTTAAGCACTTAAAGTGGGGTTCCACCCAAAAAAACAAATACCTGAAAAATTCTAAAAAACAAAACAAAAAACATTTGGATATTTTTTTTTTTTTTAACTTGCCTCTAAATGCCTGTTGCTAGGTGGTCCCTCGTAGTCTGCCTCTTCCTTTGCCTGGGCTGGTGACATCACTTCCCCCTCGGCACAGGAAGGGCTCGGCTCTGCTCCCTCCCTCCTGTCAATCATCTGGGACCCATTACGGGTCCCAGGTGATTGAGCGGCCAATAACAGCGCGCGGCGCCGCTCGTGCATGCGCAGTCGGTGCCAGGCTGTGAAGCCACAGCCCAGTGCCCACAGTTGAAATGCCGACGAGCGGAGGGGGGGACGAGTGGGGCTTCGATCCACCGCATCGCTGGACCCTGGGACAGGTAAGTATCCAATCAAAAGTTGTAGCTGCTGACTTTTAATTTTTTTTTTTTTTTTAATGGACCCCCTGGGTGGAACTCCTCTTTAAATACTAAACCTTTTTCTGACATTTGTTGGTTTCAAGTTAAAATCTTCTTCTTTTTTTTTTTTTTTTTTTTGCTAGAAAATTACTTAGAACCCCCAAACAAAAGATAGATAGATAGATATAATGGTGGTTGTTGCAATATTTTATGTCAAACTGTGCGCAGCGGTCTTTCAAATGCAATTTTTTTGGAAAAAATGACTTTAATGAATTTAAAAAAACAACTAACCAGTAAAGTTAGCCTTTTTTTTTTTTTTTGTACAATGTGAAAGATTTTACGTCGCAAGAATTGTGATCTTTTTATTCTAAGGAAAAAAATTGTGATTCTCATTTTGGCTAGAATCGTGCAGCTCTATTAGGGAAGCACTGATGCTATTTTTTTTATTTATTTTTTTTGCAGGGAGTACAAGTACCGATACTACATCTTCCTTTTGTGTGTGTTTTGTTTTTTTGTTTTTTTTTTTTTTCATTTTTGTTCAACCTGCTGGTTGAAGTAAAAAGTACTCAGTGTATACACTGCTTCAGATAAAGAGTGCAAGAGCGTAATTGAACAATATAAGCAGCTAATTGCTAATGACCTGTACACATCCCAAAAATCGATTGTACGTTAATCTGATCGTTTATTATATAGCTTTCGAGAGACCATCACAACAATTCATGCAAAATTATCCGATGGGACAAGCAAGAAAATGTTTCTTGTACTTTACCGAATGATACGATTTTTCTTTGAATCGGCACAGTTGTCCGAAAATACAATACAACACATTATATCACTTCCGAATTTTTATTGTCAGAATTTTCGTAATTTTAGTAAACTCTTCATTTTTAACATGAAACTAGCGTGCAAAAAAAAATGAACATCAGTTCGATCTCATTGTGTGTACCAAGCATTACTCTGGGCAACTGCTCCAAATTTCCTTTGCTTGAGTATTATGGCCATAAAAATTTGGTTGGTTGTGGCTTGAGCATTTTTAAGATAATTTGACATCTCCAGCACTTTTTGTTTTGTATGCAGTTCATGTTTGGATTAGGGCAGACCTTTCTACTATCCAGTATCTGAGGTTGGAATACTCAAACTTTTGAAGGGAGTCCAGCAGGGATCAGCTTTTTCTTTTTTAAGTACTATTACGTGACAAGGATTTGTGTGGCAACAGCAGCTTCAAAAATAACTTCTGGACAGGCATCTGTACAAGCTTTCTTCTTGCATGTAATTTATTTCTCTGAGCAGGGAAAGAGCTGTACCTAAAATCTATATTGCGCTGACCAGTTTAACACCAGACATCTTGACACATATTTTGGCTATTTCAAGGCTTTGCGTTAAACAAAGATGTGACTTACTTTTTTATTTGATCTCTGCAATAGCCTGTTCTTCAGCTGTATGAATATTCTATACCTGGTACTGGTAACGGTATGCCTAGATCAGGAGTAGGCAACCTTTTGAGCACAGTGTGCCGAAAAATGTTTTCAAAGAGATTGAGCGTGCCGATTTTATAACAAAAAATGTCAACTTGACACTCTCAATCACAAAAAGGATCTTTTCTAAAGTAAATGTTGTAAACTACTTTAGTAGTGAGAAATTAACATCCTGCACTCACGCCTCAGATCAGCCCCAATTCCTGCAACTCCACACCTCAGATGAGTATCAATTCATACACCTTCACACCTCAGATCTGCTCCGCCGCTGTACCCCCTCTGCCCATCTACATATGTGATATGCAGAGTGGTGAAAGGAAGCAGAGATGAGACACATCTACCTGTCCTGGCACACTCATCCTGCTGATCCACCTCTCGCATCCAGACCACGTGCTTGTATGTGATGTCACGTACAAGCATCTGGAATGGATGCGGAATGATGATCTCAATAGCATTTTCTGAAAGCAGTGGGCCTGTGTGCAGGATCATAAGTTGGGCCCCTGCAGCTGAGAAAAAGTGCGGTGCTCTGCGCCGCAGCAAAAGTTGGGTGTGATTTTCATTGCGCTGAATACTGGCTGTGGCTTAAAGGGACACAGAGTGCCGGGGTTCAGTAGTAAGTGACACAAAGGTTCAGGAATAATTTCAACAAAGTTCCCAGAAGCCCAACGGTAATTTCACAAACTATCACCTGATCGGGGTTTTCTCAATCACAGTGAAATCCCTTTTTTCTAAGATTGGTAGTCGCAACCGAGTCATCTTCCTCCAGATGGTTGGCAGGGCTAGCAGGACTGTGATTGGCTTTATCAGTGGCCAATGACAGTCCTCCTCCCAAAAGCTGACAATCGCAGCTACAGCAAAGTTAGAGAACCAACTAATGTTTCTCATCTTTTACACACGGCGTAAAAGATTTATCCCTCCTCAGTGCAGGTGCGGCGTGGGAGATTCTGAAATTGGAATGCGTTAGTGTGTCACTGACACTTCCCTGCGCTGCTGATGTGGAGGGAGTCGAGTGTCGGCAAGGGGCTTCGCCTGCCACTTGAGGCACCACTGCCGGGGATTGCCTACCCCTGGCCTAGATGCAGAAGTGTCTTTCAAATAAAATGTCGACATGTGAAAAATGAACCTGTTAAAATGTAACGGTTATGTATCATAATGTGCTGTGATATATTGCCCACCCCCTAGGCAGCGGTCTATGCTGTGGAATAGTTGGGGAGTTGTTCAGGCTTGCTCTATTAGCACTGTCCAGCATTCTTTCTATGTAAAAGTAGTATCATTTGATGCTGCTGCTGCTGTGTGTCTGTTTCAAAATCTGTATCTTTTGACGTTCTAGAGATAAACTATGCTGTAATATTTTTTTTTTTTTTTTTTTTTTTGCATTTAAGTTTAAATTTAAGGTTAATTTTAAAGCTGAACTGAAGACACAAACAGACACACTTTTTATTGCAGTAAACAGCTGCGCATGCATATGCACAATTTTATTGCAATGCAGTGCCTTACAATGTGTAGCAAGACTCTGCCGCACATAGTTGAATTAATGTAATTTTAAAAATAAAATTAAAATGGCAAAATAGTATCAACCACTTTGATGTATTGTAACAATGGACTGCAGAACTTGTGTACAACACATTTCAGCACACGTGGGTTATGTGCACCATAAAGCATGCCACTGAAGTAAATACGTCGATGCCAGTGAAAGGGTTAAAATGGATGCATCGTATGGACCTGACAGCGGGGTGTTTTACACACACCAGAAGCAGGGCTCGACAAACCCCAGATGCCAGGTTGCCATGGCAACAAAGTTTTAGAATGGGCTGCCGCCCAAATGCTCCCCATCCCCGGGCTCCGCTTGCCCATCTGCAGGCTCGATACCGGCTTAGTGGCTGCCGCCAGGTAGAGGGGGGCAGACACACATCCGCTCTTCTCCCCTTCTAGTTGTTGACCCCGGTCCCCTTCTAGTGTGGAGTCACTTCCGGGTCCCCGTTCAGAGTTTCCCTGGCCATCAAGGCTGGGGAAGAATGTAATACGGTGCAATCTGTATTGCATTACATTCACTGGAACACAGGGGAGACATGCAGGGTCTTTTAGAGAACCTGTCACCAAAAAAAAAAATCACATGGGAACTTTTTGTCCCTTATGTAATGGATAAAGTTAAGTAAAAAAAAAAAAAAAAACAGAACTCCTTCATAACGCTAAACTGATGACATATAGGGGGCTTTTAAAGTGTCCACGGAACATTTAGAGTACTGATGTTTTTAAAGTGGAGTTCCACCCAAAAGTGGAACTTCCACTAATCAGATTCCCCCCCCCTCCGGTGACACAGTTGGCACCTTTCAGGGGGGAGGGGGGTACAGATACCTGTATATTACAGGTATCTGTACCCACTTCCGGCATAAATAGCCGCAGAATCTGCGGTTATTTACGCCACTTCCTGCTCCCTCCCGCTGCCTGCTGGGAAACACACACGGGTCCCAGAGGCAGCAGGGAGCATTCGTATTGTGCGGCGCGACTCGCGCATGCGCAGTAGGGAACCGGGAAGTGAAGCCGCACGGCTTCATTTCCTGATTCCCTTACCGAAGATGGAGGCGGCAGCACCCGAGGACGGAGAGACGCTTCGGCCTCGGGTGCCGACATCGCAGGCGCCCTGGACAGGTAAGTGTCCATGTTTTAAAAGTCAGCAGCTGCAGTATTTGTAGCTGCTGACTTTTAAAAAATTTTTCTTTCGGCGGCGCTCCGCATTAAGGCTTGACATGTTTGGTATCTATTTACTCCGTGCAACCTCAGCTTTTATATTTTACCCCCCCAAAAAAAGTGTAATTTTATTGCATTTTTGTGCCCCCTACAATTAACTTTTTATGTGGGGTTTCTTTTTTGTTACCGACATTTTGTGTTTCCTAGACCTTTTTGCGGTAATATCGTGTGACATAAATTGGAACTACCATATAATATATGAATTGTACATAAATGTTTGGGGGTTTTACGAAATCTTCAGGCCCCAAATGATTTTTTTTTTAAACATTTGCAAAAAATGTCTTTGGCTATGAAAGGGTTAAAGGCTAAGTTCACCTTCCGGAGCATGTTACATGTTCCACCCGTAACAAAAACTGCCTCCTAACTTATTTAGCTGGCTCTTAGATTCAAAGGAAATTTGTCAAGCCCTGACAAGCCAATTTCTAGCTGTAAGATTGCTTCCACGTTCCCGCTGATAAGGGGCTCAAGACCCAACCCCGACACAGGCACATGCAAACCTAACTGTTGCGTATCTATTTACTCGGTGCAACCTCATCTTTTGTTTTATCAAAATGGGTAACTTATTGTGGTCCAGTGCCATAAGTTTAACTTTTTTAGTGTGTTATTTATTAATTTATTTTTTACTGAAATTTTGCATTTCCTTTGCAGTACTGTAATATCATGTAACATAAAAAATTGAAACTACCACTATTTTATTCTGTAGGCTATCTACGTTCAGAAAAAATAATGTTTTTGGGGTTTTATGCAATTTTTAGGCCTAAAATTATTTTTTAAACGTGTGCAAAAAACCCCTGCAAAAACCGCTCTGCCAGTGAAAGGGTTAAATTCACACCACCTAATCTTTTTGCATACATACATACAATTTTTAAACATCTTCCTTTCTAATTGGGTGCCTTCAGAATGGATTCTCAGAATATGAACATTAAAATACGCTATGTACGTCACACCCATAGAAACTACTGAGTCACTGTAGACTTCTTGGTTTCTATGTGACACACTGAAAAAAATGACCCATGGAACTTTTAATTGGTCCTTAGTCTTAGTGGTAGAGAGGGAGCTTGTTCAAACTTGTATTGTTTTTGTAATGCGTATGCTGCACTGAATCACATTTCCTATTGTGTATGTGTGTTGGGTTTTTTTTTTTTTAATAGTGGAAATTCTGAATGAATGGAAAATCTGCACCAGTTTAAAAGGGAAGGCAACTATTTTTGTTGCGGTGGTTCAGTTATCCTGATTGGATGTCATATGATAACTGCCGGCTTGCACCCATGGGGGCGCGCAGCGCTGCGAAGAGTGGTGCGGCGTGTCAGTCTGACACACCGCTGCCTTCGACGGAGGCTCTTTACCATGTGTTCAGCCATATCCAATCACGGCTGATCACGATGTTAACAGGAGAAGAGCCATTTATCAGCTTTTCCTCACTCGCGTCTGACAGACGTGAGTAGAGGAGAGCCGATTAGCGGCTCGCCTGACAGGGGGGTCTGTGCTGATTGTTAGCGCAGCAGGCCCGCCCCCCACGTGGATGCCCGCCCAGGACTACCAGGGATGGCCACCCTAGACCGCCAGGGATATTATTATTATACAGGATTTATATAGCGCCGACAGTTTACGCAGCGCTTTACAACATTAGGGCAGACAGTACAAGTACAATACAATACAATTCAATTCAATACAGGAGGAATCAGAGGGCCCTGCTTGTTAGAGCTTACAATCTAGGAGGGAGGGTCAAGTTATACAAAGGGTAATAGCTGTGGGGGATGAGCTAATGGAGAAAATAGTGCAGTTGTTAGATGGAGGCAGGATAGGCTTCTCTGAAGAGGAAAGTTTTCAGGGATCGCCTAAAAGTAGATAAAGTTGGAGACAGTCTGACAGATTGGGGTAGGGAATTCCAGAGGATGGGCGAGGCTCGGGAGAAGTCCTGGAGGCGGATATGGGAGGAGGTGATGAGGGAGCTAGAGAGCAGGAGATCTTGGGAGGAACAGAGAGGGCGATTAGGTTGGTATTTTGAGACTAGGTTAGTGATGTAGCTGGGGGCAGAGTTGTGGATGGCTTTGTAACTTATTGTTAGTATTTTGAATTTAATTCGTTGGGCGAGTGGTAGCCAATGGAGGGATTGGCAGAGAGGGGTAGCAGACACTGAGCGGTTTATAAGGTGGATGAGTCTGGCAGCAGCATTCATGATGGACTGAAGGGGGGATAGTCTATGTAAAGGTAAGCCAATGAGGAGTGAGTTGCAGTAGTCAAGACGAGAGATAACCAGGGAGTGAATCAGGAGCTTTGTGGTTTCATTGGTTAGGAAGGGACGTAGTTTAGAGATGTTGCGGAGGTTGAGGCGGCAAGGTTTGGAAAGTGATTGGATGTGGGGCTGAAAGGAGAGTTCAGAGTCCAGGAGAACACCTAGCACCCTGACATGTGGGGACGGGTGGATGGTTTTGCCATTGCTCTTGACAGAGAAGTCGGGGGAAGAGGAACGTGGGGGAGGAAATATTATAAGCTCGGTTTTGGACAAGTTGAGTTTGAGGAAGTGGTGTGACATCCATACAGATATGTCGGTTAGTAAGTTAGTGATGCGTGAGGAGACTGATGGAGTGAGTTGAGGGGTGGAGAGATAGATTTGTGTCATCAGCATAGAAATGATATTGAAAGCCGTGAGAGGCTATCAGCTGACCCAGGGAAGAGGTGTAGATTGAAAATAAAAGAGGTCCAAGAACAGAACCTTGGGGGACCATGACAGAGAAGGAAAGAGGAGTGGAGGAAGTAGAATTGTAAGTGACACTGAAGGTGCGTTGGGATAGGTAGGATGAGAGCCACTGAAGAGCACAGTCACGGAGAACGAGGGAGTAAAGTTTTTTGAGGAGGATGGGGTGGTCAACCGTGTCAAAGGCAGCTGAAAGATCCAGAAGTAGGAGTACAGAATAGTGTCCGTTGGTTTTTGCAGTTAGTAGGTCATTTGTGAGTTTTAAAAGAGCAGTTTCTGTGGAGTGTTGAGGGCGAAATCCAGATTGAAGGGGATCAAGAAGGTTCTTTTTAATGAGGTGGTCACTCAGTTGGTTGTAAACCAGGCGTTCAAGGAGTTTAGAGGAAAAGGGGAGCAAGGAGATTGGGCGTAGGTTGTTAAGATAGGTGGGGTCCAAGGATGGCTTTTTGAGTATGGGGGTGACCAGTGCATGTTTTAGAGCATCGGGGAAGATGCCAGAGGTGAGGGAGAGATTGAAGATGTGTGTTAGAGTGTAGGATGGGGTCAGAGGGTGACCGTAGCATTTGAGAGGGAATAGGGTCCAGGGGACAGGTGGTTAGGTGGGCGATAGAAAGGAGTTTAGCAACTTCATCTGTAGTAGTAGATTTGAATAGGGGGAGTGTCAGTTGTACCTGTTGACATGGGGTCTTAGCTGGGGGAGATACCTGTAGAATGGAGATTTCATCACGGATTGTATCAATCTTGTTTTTGAAGTGATTAGCGATTTCCTGGGCAGTGAGTAAGTCAGTGGGTGGAGGACAAAGTAGAGAGTTGAAGGTAGAGAAGAGTTTACGGGGATTGGATGAGAAAGTGTTAATAAGAGTTGTAAAATAGGTTTGCTTGGCAGTGTGGAGGAAAGAAAAGTATATTTGGAGGGCAGATTTGTATTGGTTGAAGTCTTTGAGAGACTTAGTCTTGTGCCACAGACGCTCAAGAGCGCGACTACGTTTTTTGAGAATTTTAGTGTCATCTGTTTGCCAGGGTTGTAGGGGTCCAGGCCTGATTCTGCGTGTAGAGAGGGGAGCGAGCTTGTCCAGGGTGGAGGACAGAGATTTATTGTAGATGGACATGGCTTGGTTGGGGCAGGACAGGGGAGAGATTTTGTCATAGAGGTGGTCAGTAGCAGAATAGAGGAGACAGGAGTTGAAGTTGCGAAAGCTTCTACGGGTGATGGTTAGGCGATTGGAGGGAAAGGTGGTGGAAGACAGGGGGAGAGAGAAATTAATAAGGTGGTGGTCGGAGAGAGGAAAAGGATTGTTTGAGAAGTTGCACGGAGTGCATAGGTAGTACAAGGTCAAGGGTGTTGCCATCAGAGTGAGTAGAAGCCTGTACCCATTGCTTCAGGTCAAATGAAGAGGTTAGACCAGTGGTCCTCAACTCCAGTCCTCAGGACCCACCAACAGGCCAGGTTTGCAAGATAGCTGAAATACATCACAGGTGATATAATTTGCTGCTCAGTGATTGCAGTATTCTAGTCTGCAACTCCCCAAGGTAATACTTAAAATCTGGCCTGTTGGTGGGTCCCGAGGACTGGAGTTGAGAACCACTGCGTTAGACTAAGAAGTTTAGAAGTAGCAGGAGTGTTTGTATTAGCAGGGATGTTGAAATCACCGAGAAGGATTGTGGGAATATCCGAAGAGAGAAAGTAGGGTAGCCAGGCAGAAAACTCATCAAGGAAAGTCGATAATGGTCCAGGGGGCCGGTAGATCACAGCAATTCTTAGGGAAGTAGGAGAGAATAGACGTATACAGTGGGCTACAGTGGGATATGCCAATCAATGCCCATTAAAAATGCGTGCCACTGCAATCAGCGATGCCTATCAGTACCACCCATAGGTACCCTTCAGTGCTGCCTATCAATGCTCATCAGTGCCCATCAAATCAAATACCACCAAAAGAAAGCTCTATAATTTTGTGGGAACAAAATTATAAAAATGTTGTTTGGGTATAGTGTAGCATGACCACGCAATTGTCATTTTTAAAAACGGACAGCCCTAAAGCTGAAAATTGGCTTGGGCAGGAAGGGGGGGTAAGTGCCTGGTATTGAACTGGTTAATCACATAGTGGTCACGCACCTATGCGCAGTTACGCATCCTCTGAACTAAAAAGGTAAAGAATGGCCCTGTCCCAACTTTTTCGGAATTGGGGTTTTTTTTGCCCTAGCCCAACTTTTTTGAGACGTGTTGCTGCCATCAATTCCAAAATGACCTTTTTTTCTTTAAAATGTTACATTTTGAGAGACACAAATGAAGGAGTCATAGGAGTGACATGTGCCTTTTCAAATGCTTCCATCTAGTTTTTAGTGATGGACTAAGAAAGAAATAGTTGAGCTGTGCTTCCTTCAGCTAACCCATACTGCTCTGGTAATCCTTGTCATGTATTAGAGGATGGGTTTTACTTCCTCTTTTGCTCTCTGCAAATTAAAAGCATAATGGGCTTGTATGCATCGCATACAAGTCCATTATGTGACACTTGCCTACAAACGAATCCATAGCTGTCCCCTATGCAGGCTGCGTCCATCTTTGCCCCTCTTCCTTCTGGGGGCCGCAGACTCTGGCTCTGTGACTGGCCGGAGCCACGTGACGTCACTCTCGCACATGCGCACGGGAGCCGTCAGTAACGGCACACGCTGGGGGAAGAAACGGCACAGAGGTCAGTTTCTTCATAGCGCATGCTCCGATTACATCATCTGCGCACTACAAGTGAAATATCTCTTAAACGGCCCACGTCTAGGAGAGATTTCCATTACCTATAGGTAAACCTTATTCTAGGCTTATAAGAAAAGTCACTAGGGAGGGTTTACAACCACTTTAAATACCATTGTAGTTTCCTTTTAACAATTTTGCTGCTTTCGATGTAAGGCTTACTTCAGCAGCAGTGGCGGAAGCATGTATATATTTCTTCAACGGACTGTCAAGTTTCTTGTGGAAGTGGTCCAGGCAGCTGTGGTTTTTGTTTGGAAACGGCACCTAGTTTTGGATGGAAAAGGATTGGGTGACGAACAAGTAAAAGCACACCCAAACTCCTCCTTCCCCTTTTTTTTTTTTTTGTATGGTTAACAGGGTTCTTAGCTGAACATTCTTCTCTGAGCACTTCTGTCTACGAATGGAGTTCTTGACAGAATATTGTTCAATTCATATGTACAGGAAGAATGGAGTAGAACTGGAATATCTTGCGTGAAACTCCAAATTCAGTAGAAATTCGCCACAGAAGTTGGCATGCAGGACAATGCAATGTTTCCTAGACGGTGGTTCCCCCAGCCACCAATTATCCTTTAATAAATGTGTGTTCCTTATTACTAGTGATGCACAGATCCCAGGTATTTGAGCGAGTATTAAAATAAAGAAAATCTTGTGAGCCAGAACGATCCTGTGCCAAACGTGTGCTAATCTCCAGCTGCAAGCGTAGATCACGTGTTGTATACCGTGCAAGTTATAATAATGAAAAATATGCGCTGCGCTAAAATGAACCCAGTACTTCTATGTACTAAAAGTGAAAATTAATTGAAAATATTCAAAACTTATAAATAAAGACGATAGATATGATCCTATAAGTTTAATGTGAAAAAGTGCAATGTGCATATAAATAAATGATGATAATAGTAAATATAAAAAATATCAATCTATATTGCGAACGGTGAAGTGCATAAACAAATGCAAAAAGTGCTTAGTGCTGCGTAATAGACATCACAGATGCCATAATACTTGATCACAAAGTGATGAGTGAAACCGTCTCATATAACAATATTAAATCTGTGCATAAAAATAGTGTCCATATATGGTGTCATCCGTCATGCTCATACATCCTAGGTGCTGCAAACCATGCTCCGGTGCACTCCAGTGGCCCGCTTAGGCTACTATGCTCACCTCAGAGCGTGTGACCCAGCTGCTACCCTGAGTCAAATCACGCTTTGGAGCCACACCCGGGCTCAATGCTGTTACCAGACGTAACTCTCCAGCTTGATTCAACGTAGCACCATGTATAAATAAGAGAAAAGACTATATGGTTTAATAATGTTGGGTAATTTTATTAATAAAACACTTCCCACAAAGGGGTACTCGCATAGTCCTGGTGTATAAGTACACCACTCTGTAAACAGCCTCACAAAGTAATAAGCCAAAATCGCTGGACGTATGGTGTGCTATGCTTCTCCTGTGTGGATACTGTGCTGCTCTCTCCGTCCTGGCCCTTCCCCTACGCGTGTTCGACACAGGGATCACGTGTCTTCATCAGAGCGAGTATTAGTACTCGCCCAAATGCTCCCGATACTGAAACCAATACTTCCTGATGGATGTCCTTGATTGCCCGCACAATACTGTCTCCACAGTGGTGCACTTCCGCCCGCTCCTTGCATTTCCCTGGCCTGTGATGACTAGCCCTGATGGCAGCTGTCCTTTTTCCGGGTGTGCCAGCTCTGTCCATCGAGCCGGCATCCATTTGGCTCCAGGGTTAGAGGCAGCCGTTCATTCTGCCAGGCTCAGTGGAGTCAACTATGGAACACGTGAGTCACAGTGCCTCACTGGCACACTACCAGCTCCCTGCATGGGCTTGTGATCGATTGTCATCAGCCTGTTCAGTTTTACAATGAATAATTGCTGCTTTGAACCTCTAATCTGTCTCTACTTAGAATGGAGCTTCATCTGAATTCTAAACTGCCCACTAGATGGCTTTTCTATACAGACACGGAAATTGCATGCGATTATCGGTACTTGTTCTCGCCAATAAAAAAACAGTGTCAGTACAACCCTACTTAGCACGCAGAAAGGTAATGGAGCCATTAAGGGAATGTGAAAGTATCTCTCTCAACTTGAGCAGAACGAATCTGGAGAGCTCTGCATGGCAACTATTTCTGGTTCTATGTTTTCAGCTTGTTCACTAAACTCTTGTACACACGGGCTGAATGTCTGGCAACTATTGGCTTGCTTCAATAGAAATCAACTGACATTTGGCCCGTGTGTACTGTAGTCGGTCCGACAGAAGCTTCCTGTTTGTCCGGCTTCTGTCGAAAGGGGTGATCCAAAAAGGTCTGCTGACCGGAGTGTTATGGCATGGGGGCCGACCCCCTGTCAGACGATAGTACAGCGATCTCCCCTGCTGTTCTAACATTGGATAGTTAGTACAGCCGTTCCTCCGGTGCCATCAGGTTTTTTTCTGAACTAAAAAAAAAAAACTACTAGTGTGTGCTAGGCCTAAGGCTGCATTCACACTTGAGTGTTGTAGCTTGAAGCAGCAAAAATGGCCAAATTAAAAACAAAAGGCAATTGTCTATGGTGTCTGCTCACAATGTGAACGGACACCATAGGGAACAATTGATTTTTTTTTTGGATTGTAAAGGTTTGCTTCTCAGGTTCTCTGCCAGCACTCTTGGCGCCAATTCCCACCTGCTGAGTGCCCCCATAGCAAGCCATTTGGCTCTGCCAGCAGCAGGAGCCATTGAGGAGTGAGAGATCTGAGACATCCTCGGCTCTCGTGCACATCGCTGGATCCAGGTCTGGGCCCAGGTATGTATTTTGGGGGGGGGGGGTTGCATGAAGTGTGTGTGTGTGTGTGTGTGTGTGCGCTTGTGTGTGTGTTTTTTTTTTTTTTTTTTTTTTTTTACATTTTGTGCATAGAATGCAGTAAGGTAAAAAACCTGTCTGTACAGCCACTTTGAGTGGTTTTCTTTCTTTTTTTTTTTTTTTTTTGTAGCTTCAACCTACAAGACGCTCAAGTGTAAATGCAGCCTTAACCTTAGAAAGTGAAAAGCCTTGCACCATTGCTCCAGATTCTGTATGCTCCAATTTTGATGAATTTCCCCTCAATGTTTCAGGTGTACAGTTCGTTATTCTTCTCTAGCTTTGTTTCTATTGTCATTCAGTTGATGAAGTGCTTGGAAAAGTCTCTGGCATTCCAATGCCAATTTGTTTCCTAGAGTATATTGCAAACATTGGAGGTTAAAGTCTGTGTGAAATACTTGGCAAGCTGCTATGTAAATAGAGTACTGTACAAAAGGTTCTGGCCTAGGTACGAGCACATTCCAACTTTGGGCGTGTCTGCATATGCGTTTGCTCAGCAGCTACACACAACTTGGTTTGTGGTTGTCGTTTTTTGCACAACTGCAAAAAATTATTTGTATCTACCATAAAAGCCAACTGCTACAGTTTGCAGTTGCTGGTGCTGTATATGAATGTCAAGTGTCCCTTTTACGTGGCAAATTAATATTTCATTTTCTTCTGTTTGACTGCATTTTCAGTTATAGGATTCTGTATCAAATCTTTTGTGGGGGTTCTAAAATGTTGTTGGATTGATCACTGCTGAACAGGAGGTTAATGAAATTGCTCCTATTCTTTTCAGATACTAACCTAAAACTGTTATGTTTTTGTGTGTAAAATTTAACACCTTTTGTAAATACTTGCTGTTTGAAAATCTGATGTCATTGCTTCATCCCAGATATTCGCTAAACCCTGGGATCCAGGAGGAGGTATCTCAGGAGTGGCAAGCCACTATGTTCATGTTCATTACTGCCTACGAAGGCTACAAATCCCATCATGCCCCTCAAAAAGTGTCTGAATCGGTGGGCATATGTGGGACAAATTAAAGGTTGTCTGTGAACAGGCTACAGACATTAAAGTATTCAGTAATTGAGCTTAAGCCCTCGTTCACATTGGAGCAACAAGTCGCACCATATTGTCGGCAATGGGCATGTTCAAATCGATGCGACGCTGACGTTGCAGTGCCGCATCGATTTGCACTGCACTGCACTGCTTTTGGCGATTTTGGGTGTGACTTGCATAGACTTCTGTGCATGAAGCTGCACAGATGTCTTCAAAGATGCACCTGAAGTCGCACTGACATGTGGCTTTGAAATCGTACGGTTTCAAACCTGCATTCAATGTAAACGAGCGCTTAAAACAAGCAGTCATGGACCTCTAAGAGCCCATTCACACAGGGGCAACTTTGGATCCGACTTCAAGTCGCCCCTAGTCGCCTCAAGTCGCACTACATGAAAAAATCAATGTAAGTAAATGGATCCATCTTAATGCACACTACTGCAGTCGCTCCGACTTCAGAAAAGGTTCCTGTACTACTTCAATCCGACTTCTAGGCAACTTGTACCCATCGATTTCAATGGAAGTTGCCTCCAAGTCTGTTCACTGTTCATACTGAGGCAACTTTACAGGAAGCAGAAAGGAAACAGAAAGTAATTTACTCCACTAAACAGCCAGCCCCCTCCTCACACACAGCTGATAATCTCTGATTGGCCACTTGTAAGTTCCCTGTCCTGGAGGCGACTTCAAGTTGTGTTGTAAGTTGCCCCAAGTCGTTCTGTGATTAATACTCAAGTCGTGTCCAAGTTGCCTCCCAAAGTCGCGCTGGAAGTCGTGTTGCCCCTGTGTGAATGGGCTCTAACTGTAGGCTAGTTAAATTCACAATTGGCAATCTGACTTGCCCAGCACCTGCTCTATTTACATTAGAACAGTGGTCATCAACCCTGTCCTCAGGGCCCACTAACAAGCCAGGTTTTCTGTATTACCTTGGTGAGATGCAGACTAGAATACTACAATCACTGAGCAGCAAATTATATCACCTGTGATGTATTTCAGTTATCTTGCAAACCTGGCCTGTTAGTGGGCCCTGAGGACAGGGTTGATGACCACTGCATTAGAAGACTGAGAACCGTCTTCATTGTAAATGGCACTCCAACACACTTGCACCGCAACATCCAGTAATGCGCTACTACATGTTTACAAACTGCCAACAAGAGTGCAGCTGGTCTAATTTTTTTTTTTTTTCCTTTTTGTAGTGTGTTTGGTAGACCACTTCAATGAACCTGACTTGTGTGACAGACCCTGCCGGGAGGGGAAAGGGGGTGATCTGAGCTGGTTTGGACAGGGGTTTCAGTATATTTGACTATAGGCTCGCCACAGTTAGGCCCCTTTCACACTTGCAAATGGGACCGTTTGCAATTACATACTGGAGACCAGTGGCGGTTCCTGGCAATTGGCTTCAGAATGCAGCCCTGTTAAAGGCAACGAGAGGCTGACAGTTCCCGCAGCTTATCACAGCTGCTAGCATGTAATTGCTCATGGAGTGGTTACTGGGAACAATCGGGCCTGGACGCATACAGTCTGAGATTGATTTACTAAAGCTGGATAGTGCAAAATCTGGTGCAGCTGTGCATAGTAGCCAATCCACTTCCAGGTGGTGTCAAACAAGCCGAAGTTAGAAGCTTATTGTCTACCATGCACAGCTGCACTAGATTTTGCACTCTCCAGTTTTAGTAAATCAGCCCTTCTGTGTCAAGGGCTAATCATGCGGGCTATTTATTTGCAGGTAATCTCTCCATGACTGATTACATGCGAACGACTGATTCGCCGTGGGAGCTGTAAGCTCATTAATGCTTTCAGTCGGGCTACGGTCCACAGTTAATTGGCAGAAACCCCCAATGGGTTTTCTGCAATTGTGAATGGGGCCTTAAACTTTAAGATGTCTGACTTGCATGCTTTTATCAGGTCAGTAATGTTTTGTTGGTTACTGCTTGTGGTATTTTGCTTTTCTAATGTATTATATTATACTGTAGTAAGGCTGCCCATTCGTTTTGATGCAACGCATATTTTAATGAATGTATGCTATTTTATGTAACGTGGTGTGCCACAGTGCATGAGTTCAGATCTGTGTGTTGTGGTACAAAAATACTGTTGCATTAAAATGAATGGCACTTCCCACCAAAGACATGTTTTATGGCAGAGTATAGTGTGAATAGGCCCTATTGCTGCAGGGCCCTGTACTATACGTTTAAGACCAGTTAACACAGGAAACCACTGCCCTTCTGATCTGAAGTAGGTGTTATGCCGTGTACACATGAGGTGGTGACTGTTTGTTGCCACTTTCCACTTGCCTTTGGATTAGGGTTTTTGGTAAACAGATCTTGGATGTTTCAAATGGACTGATATTCCTCCTCTGAGAAGAATGTTAAACATTGGATCCTTACAGGGTTGTGTGCTGAGCCCCTTTCTTTATGCACTTTTCCCCGGTTGTCTTCCAGGACAGCCCTTGAGAGATGGAGTCCCTCCCATCGACCCAGGAAACACATTGCCAACAGTTCAAAAGGCGGTCCCTCAGGTCCCTGGTCAGTCATTTGTGTTTCCTCCGTCGGAGGAACATGTTGCCAAGAACCAGGAGAAGGACTCTATCTCTCAGGGGCTGCCTGAGGGGAGCGGAGCCGCACAGGGGGAACGGGTCCTATCCAGCGGCTCCAGGCTAGTCCTACCTTAAATCTTTTGGGCTCGGGTACCGTCCGGCTGACCGGAGCAGACCCGTTACCTCCCCTCTTGCCAGTGCCAAGGTGTGCCAGTGGCAGGTTGATGCAGGTTCCCCCCAGGAGCAGTGTAAATGAATTCTTCCATCCCAGCTCCTTGCTGTAATAGCGGTGGGGGTCGGAGACGCCAAGCGTCATTTCCGGCAGAACCGCGTCATCACTGTGTGCCGAGACTTCCGGTTCCTGGTCTCTAGAGGCACAAGGAGGAGGGGAAAGCCCACGCTGGGCCTACAAATCCCGACCAGCGTATAGCTATACCGGACTAGAGGCGGGATCCGGAGCTCGTGAGGGGAACCATGGAGGCTAATTCCCAGGACACTCCGGTGGATGCAGGCACCAGCCAAACCCAGGTAGGCTGCTGGGCAAGCCCTTACTGTGGTTTTTTTTCTGGGGTTTTTTTTTTTGTAAGGCTGGGATTTGTACTACCCCATGGTGGGGTCTGAATTAGATACTGCCTTAGAGAGAAAGGCGGATAAAAAAAACCTTTCCCATTTAAAAAGAAAAATTTTCAAAGAAAATTTTTTCGTCCCGCAAAGGAACCCTCCAAGTCAGAGAAGGAGTTCAAACCCAAAAAAGACAGGACAAAAAGGGAAAGGAAAAGGGGGCATACTTTTTAACCGCCCCAATCCAAACCCTAAACCCCAGTGACATCAGGGTTCCCGTGGGAGGGAGGTTAGTGAATTTTCTCCCACAGTGGGAAAAGATAACCTCAAACGAGTTTCTTAAACATTATAAAAAGAGGGTATGCGCTGGAATTTCACAGCGATCCACCCTCAAAGTTTATTCTAATAAAGCTTCCAAGACACTCAGAAAAGGCCAAGGCCTTACCTCTGTTAATAGGGGAAATGTTGGATCAAGAGGTATTGACACCAGTCCCTATTCGGGAACAGTGGGACTGTTTTTACTCGCACATTTTTGTGGTAAAAAAGCCGTCTGGAAAGTTCAGACTAATCATGAACCTCCGACCTCTGAACCGCTCCATCTGATACAAAAAATTCCGGATGGAGTCCATTTACTCTATAAGGAATCTTCTCCAAATAGAGGTGTTCATGGCTGCCCTGGATTTAAGGGACGCCTATCTGCATATCCCAATAAGGAAGGAATGCCAGAAATTTCTTTGGATGGTGATCCAGAGACACCAAAATTTATCATTTCCAGTGCAGAGCACTTCCCTTCGGACTGTCGTCCTCCCCGAGAATCTTTACCAAGGTACTCGGGGAGGCATTAGTTCCATTAAGACTACAGTCAGTCTCGATTATTCCGTATCTAGATGACTTACTCCTCACGGCCCATTCAAGAGAAACAACTTAGTCGGGACCTAGAGTTGACACAGCTCAGCCTGTCAGTTGGGGTGGATAATCAGTCTGGAAAAGTCCAAGACTACCCCAACACAGGAAATTCTGTACTTGGGGTACAAGATCCTGTCAGTAGAGCAGAGGATAGTCCTGCCGGAAGAAAAGATATTGAATCTGCGACAGAGAATGTCCTTTCTTCAAAGCGGCGCCAAATGTACAGTGAGGGAGGTGATGTTGGTCTTAGGACTTATGACAGCAGCCATTCCAGCTGTACAATGGGCCAGGTTCCACCAAAGAGAACTTCAGAGGTTTCTGTTGGAACAGTTAAAAGATAGGGATCTGGAAGAAGAAATTTCAATCCCCACCAGAGTAAAGCGCTCCCTCTGGTGGTGGAAGGAGACAGAGAATTTAAACAAAGGGGTTCTCTGGATCTCTCCTGTCACATCCATACTAACTACGGACGCGAGCAGCTGGGGTTGGGGAGCCCGCCTCAACTCAGACTGAGCACAGGGCAGGTGGACGTCAGGAGAGAAGCTTCTCTCGTCCAATTGGAAGGAGCTAACAGCTGTCCTCAGGGCTCTGCTATTCTTTCAGAATATAATACAAGGTCATCATCTACAGGTCCGCTCAGACAATCTGACGGCTGTAGCTTATATAAACAAGCAAGGAGGCACCAGAAGTCATCGACTAATGTTGGCCCAAGAGACCATGGTTCATAACGTTGCTACGGTTGACAGACCAACCTCCTCTGAGGCTTCCCTGCAGACCAGACCTTCTATCTCAGGGACCTCTTTTTCATCCACAGGTATCCATGCTGAACCTCTCAGCGTGGTTACTGAGGAGCAAGGGCCTGACTGATAGAGTGATTCAGACCCTGCTACAGAGTAGAAAAAAGGAAAAAAATAATTGCGCTTCAAAAACATATGAAATAAAGTGACATAAAGCTGCGATGTCCTAGAATGTGACACAAACACACAATATAGGTATGAAAAAATTGGTGACTCGCGCTAAGCAAACTGGTGAATGTGTGGCAAAGTGCCACACCAAGAAAACTAAATTATATATATAGATATATATAGATATATATAGATATATATAGATATATATAGATATATATAGATATATATAGATGAAATTAGTGTAACAAACTGTTACACTACACAATATAGGGGAATTCACAAGCCCCCTTGCTCTGTGCAGTGATTTTGTACAGAGCAGCCCTGATTATCCTCTTCTCTGGTCCCTCGTTGGCACTCCTGGCCCCTCCCTCCTGTCAAAAGTATTAGAAAATTTTCATTTCAGTTTTTTTTCCAATCAACAGTACATGGAATTTGGCATGCCAGGAAAACAATTCCAGCTATAGCAGTGTAGTTATCTCAAAGCCAGGAGGATATAAAATTCAATAACAATCGGTAGAAAAACAAGTCATTGCAAGAGAACAAGAGTGCCTGGCTTGGTTCACACTGCCACGACCTGAAAGTCGGTGCGACTTTGCCAGGCAACTTCGATGCAACTTTGAAGCAACATCAGAGAATACAGGAAGATTACACAGCCAATGTTTGATCCAAATCGCATCAATTAAGGTGAGGATCCTACTTGGAGGCAACTTCCATTAAAGTCTTTGAGCATAAGTCGGATAGAAATCACCTTGAAGTAGTACAGGAACCTTTTCTAAAGTTGGAGCAACTTCAGTATTGCTAATTTAAGACAGCTCTCATTGATTAAAATGGGATTTCACATGTCAAGCAACTTGGTCTCATGTACCCCAATTTTCTGCAGTGTGAACTGAGCCTCAGTTTCGCTATTCAGTAGAATGTCTAGTGGAAGGTACAGTTGGTTGAGGATAAAGTTCACATCTCTATATAATTCATTGCGGATTAAGTAGGCTTGTGTGCTGCACTCCAGGAAATCCAGGGTTGTCATATTTTCATTGCATAGGGGTAGCTACCATTACTGAAAGCTAGCATAGTTTTATGTGTAATGGGATAAGTGTCAGGTAAATGGTCTGATTTCCAGTGTCTGACTATTGATAGTCTTGCTGCTGACCTTCAATCATTTTTTTTTTTTTTTCAACTTTCCATCTATTAAATCTTCTGACCTTGTTTTAACTTTGGATAGTAAAACATTTTTTTTATATGGCCACTTGCTCTCTCTTGGTCATTGGCCTAGGCTTATGGCATACACAGCTCTCTCTAAGGCCCCTTTCACACTGGGGCAGTTTGCAGGCGTTATTGCGCTAAAAATACCGCCTGCAAACCGCCCCTAAACAGTGTCCAAGCCCGAGGGCTTTCACACTGAAGCGGTGCGCTGGCAGGAGAAGAAAAAATCTCCTGCAAGCTGAATCTTTGGAGCGGTGAAGGAGCACTGCTCCTAAACCGCTCCTGCCCATTGAAATCAATGGGACAGCGCGGCTATACCGCGGCAATACCGCGGCAATACCGCGGCTATAGCCGCGCTGTACGAGGGGTTTTAACCCTTTTTCGGCCGCCAGCAGGGGGTTAAAACCGCACCGCTAGCGGCCGAATACCGCGGTAAAACAGCGCTGTTTTACCGCTGACGCCCCCTACTGTCCCAGTGTGAAAGGGGCCTTACTCTCCTGAGAGTTTGCCAGGAAGGGAGGAGGGATGAGTCATAAGGGGGCTGCAGAGCTGGAAGTCTGTGGTTTTTCATCCGATTTGGGCGACCCGCTGTGGGCAGCTGAAGCTGCTGCCTGTTCACTGCCTGGATTTACACAGACACGTTTTGTCAGATTAGGCGACCCGTCAGATTTTGTAACGGAAGTGACATTCCGTCAAGCCATCTTGTTACACCCTTCACTCGTCCAGAGTAAGGATACAGTGAGAAGGCGGCAAGCGGACATCTTGTTGCATCCACCGTAGTCTTGCACTTCGTTATTTTTCACAGTAAACGTAGCTTATCCTCTTCAGCCCCGGAGGATTTTACCCCCTTCCCGGCCAGAGCACTTTTTACAATTTTGGCACTGCATCGCTTTAACTGACAATTGCGCGGTCATGCACTGCTATACCCAAACTAAATTTGCATCCTTTTTAACCCAAATAGAGCTTTCTTTTGGTGGTATTTGATCGCCTCCTGCAGTTTTTTTTTTTGTTTGTTTGTTTTTTTGTACTATAAACAAAAAAGTGACAATTTTGAAAAAAAAATTTTTTTTTTTTACTTTTTGCAATAATAAATATCCTCATTCTTTAAAAAAACAAATTTCCCCATCAGTTTAGGCTTATATGTATTCTACATATTTTTGGTAAAGATCGGACACTTGACACAATTTTGGGACCATTGACATTTTATACAGTGATCAGTGCTATAAATATGCACTGATTACTGTATAAATGTCACCTACAGGGAAGGGGTTAACACTAGGGGGCGATCAAGAGGTTAAGTGTGTGTGTGTGTGTTGTAACTGTATGGGGATAGGACTGACTAGGAGAGGAGACGTATGGTTGTTCCTACTTAGTAGGAACAAAAGACATGTCTCATCTCCCCTGACAGAACAGGGATTTGTGTGTGTAAACATTGGCTGCTATTGCTATCAGTCAAAACAGGAGAGGGGGGCGGAGCCGAGACAGGCTGTGTGTCTGAATAGATGCATGCAGCCCAACTCCGGGTCGAGCACACAAGTGGCCCCATAAGAAGCTGCTTCCTATGGTGGGCACTTGGCGGGGGGCAGCAGGAGAGGATCAGGGCTGCTCAGTGCAAAACCATTGCACAGAGTGGGTAAATATGACATGTTTAGTATTTTAATAAGTAAAATTTACATTTTTTTTTTTTTTTTTTTTGTTATGTTTAAATCCCAAAACAAAAAATATATTGCAGCCTACCAATCATGCAGCCACCGCATCTTCTAATTTTTTTTAATTTTATTCTCGTATATTGGTATGGCCATTATTTTCCAGCTTCCTTTAACAGAACAAGCTGTCCAGGAAAAGTGTCAGAGGGTTGAGACAAACCATTTACCACTGACGGGTGCTTAGAATGGTCAGCTTTTATCTATGTAAAATCTTTACTGTTTTGCTGTGCAAAGATGTCTCCGTTGCTCCTCTATCCAGAGTAGAGACACCCTAAGACAAAGTGTGTTACTGGCAAGATTACCAGGTGAAAATATAGACAAAAAAAGAAAATGAATGCAGCCACCACATGGATATGGCCTCGTTCACATGGATCCTATAAATCCGTGACCTGTGCACCCACACAGATATCACATTGGAAGCAGTGGCTGTGTTCATGCAGCTGCTGCATCCCAATTAACAGTTATGGGAATTCAAGGAACACCTGTGCATCTTCTTGCGAGTAAACACAGTCCTCACACATGGCTTGCATTCATCCTCCTCATGAACGAGGCCTTAACCACTTACCAAGCGGCCCATAGCCGAATGACTGCTACAGGGCGGTTCGATAACTCTGGGAGGGCGTACATTGACGTCCTCCCAGAATCGTGCTCTGGGCCGCGCAACTGGTAATATCCGTGACCAGAGGACCCGGCGCATCATATAGCGGCCGTTTACCACGTGATCGCTCAGTCAAATGACGGAGCGATCACTTGTAAACAAACCGGCGTCACGTCCGATTCCTCTCTCCCCTCTCTGTACCAATCAGTACAGTGCGAGGGGAGAGATCGGTGGCGCTGCTCTGTGCCCATTGCAGCCATCCATCCATCAATGCTCACTCGTCCATCCATGCTCAGCATACCCATCCATCCATACTCTGCATACTCGGCCATCCATACTCTGCATACTCGGCCATCCATACTCTGCATACTCGGCCATCCATACTCGGCATACTCGGCCATCCATACTCGGCATACTCGGCCATCCATACTCGGCATACTCGGCCATCCATACTCGGCATACTCGGCCATCCATACTCGGCATACTCGGCCATCCATACTCGGCCATCCATACTCGGCATACTCGGCCATCCATACTCGGCATACTCGGCCATCCATACTCGGCATACTCGGCCATCCATACTCGGCATACTCGGCCATCCATACTCGGCATACTCGGCCATCCATACTCGGCATACTCGGCCATCCATACTCGGCATACTCGGCCATCCATACTCGGCATACTCGGCCATCCATACTCGGCATACTCGGCCATCCATACTCGGCATACTCGGCCATCCATACTCGGCCATCCATACTCGGCATACTCGGCCATCCATACTCGGCATACTCGGCCATCCATACTCGGCCATCCATACTCGGCCATCCATACTCGGCCATCCATACTCGGCCATCCATACTCGGCCATCCATACTCGGCCATCCATACTCGGCATACTCGGCCATGCATACTCGGCCATGCATACTCGGCCATGCATACTCGGCCATGCATACTCGGCCATCCATACTCGGCCATGCATACTCGGCCATCCATACTCGGCCATGCATACTCGGCCATCCATACTCGGCCATCCATACTCGGCCATCCATACTCGGCCATCCATACTCGGCCATCCATACTCTGCCATCCATACTCTGCATACTCTGCCATCCATACTCTGCATACTCGGCCATCCATACTCTGCATACTCGGCCATCCATACTCTGCATACTCGGCCATCCATACTCTGCATACTCGGCCATCCATACTCTGCATACTCGGCCATCCATACTCTGCATACTCGGCCATCCATACTCTGCATACTCGGCCATCCATACTCTGCATACTCGGCCATCCATACTCTGCATACTCGGCCATCCATACTCTGCATACTCGGCCATCCATACTCTGCATACTCGGCCATCCATACTCTGCATACTCGGCCATCCATACTCTGCATACTCGGCCATCCATACTCGGCCATCCATACTCGGCATACTCGGCCATCCATACTCGGCATACTCGGCCATCCATCCATGCTCACCCATACATACTCACCCATACATACTCACCCATACATACTCACCCATACATACTCACCCATACATACTCACCCATACATACTCACCCATACATACTCACCCATACATACTCACCCATACATACTCACCCATACATACTCACCCATACATACTCACCCATACATACTCACCCATACATACTCACCCATACATACTCACCCATACATACTCACCCATACATACTCACCCATACATACTCACCCATACATACTCACCCATACATACTCACCCATACATACTCACCCATACATACTCACCCATACATACTCACCCATACATACTCACCCATACATACTCACCCATACTCAGCAAACTCCATCCATTCATGCTCACCCATACATACTCCTCCATACTCAGCAAACTCCATCCATTCATGCTCATCCATCCATACTCCCCCGTTTATACTCCGCATATCCATCCATGCTCATCCATCCATACTCTGCATGCTCATCCATCCATCCCATCCCCCACCATCCATAATTAGCCATACTCTGCCGTGCCCGCCCATACTCTGCCGTGCCGCTACAGTGCCTCACAAAAGTGTAATAGGTAGTCAAATTAGATTTGAACTTATGCCCCTAGAGCACCTGATGGTGCTCCCTGCATGTTGGGCCTCTCTGTGGCCAGGCTGTATAAAAGTCTCACATATGTGATATCGCTGTACTCAGGAGGAGTAGGAGAATCTATTTTTGGGTGTAATTTTTGGTATGTACGTGCTATGTGTTAGAAACATTGTGTAAATGGACAACATTGTGTTAAAAAAAAAAATGCGTTTTCATTTTCTTTACACATTTTCCAAAACTTGTGGAAAAAAATCACATGTTCAAAAGACTCATTATGCCTCATAGATTATACATTGGGGTGTTTTCTTTCCAAAATGGGGTCATTTTTGGGGCTTTTTTGTCCTGGTTTTCCAGGGCCTTCAAAAGTGTAATAGGTAGTCAAATTATATGTGTAATTTATGCTCCAAGAATGCCTGATGACGCTCCCTGCATGTTGGGCCTCTGTATGTGGTCACGCTGTGTTAAAGTCTCACCCATGTGGTATCGCCATACTCAGGAGGAGTAGCAGAATGTGTTTTGGGGTGTAATTTGTGCTATGCATATGCTGTGTGTGAGAAATAACCTGATAATATAACAATTTTGTAGAAAAAAATCTTGATTTTGCAAAGAATTGTGGGAAAAAATTAAAACTCGCCATGCCTCTAACTTAATACCTTGGAATGTCTACTTTCCAAAAAGGGGTAATTTGGGGGGTATTTGTACTTTCCTGGCTTGTTGGGGTCTCAAGAAATGAGACCCCAACCTGAGGCCGTCAGTGCCTCAGGTGTGATCAATTTTCAGAGATTGGCACCATAGCTTGTGGACGCTATAACTTTCACAAAGACCAAATATACACCTATTTTGGTTATTTTTTCCAAAGATATGTAGCAGTATAAATTTTGGCCAAAATATATGAAGAAAAATTACTAATTTGCAAAATTTTATAACAGAAACGAAGAAAAATGCATTTTTTTTACAGAATTTTCGGTCGTTTTTTTCTTTTATAGCGCAAAAAATAAAAAACCCAGCAGTGATTAAATACCACCAAAAGAAAGCTCTATTTGTGTGAAAAAAATGACAAAATATAGGTACAGTGTTGCATGACTAATTGTCATTCAAAATGTGAGAGCACCGAAAGCTGAAAATTGGTCTGGTTAGGAAGGGGGTTTAAGTGCCCAGTGGGTAAGTGGTTAAAGGATAAAGTTCACCTTTTGCAACATGTTACACCTGGAATATGGGTGCAACATGTTACAGATGCATCAGCCCCTTCTTCCCCCGATCCCCTGCTCTGACAGCTTGTGGGGTTCTTCTCCCCTCCCCACTAGCTGTGTCATTCTGCAACAAACCACATCCATTACAGTATCTTGTGAATCGGAAAACTTTTAGTTCTCCATGAACTACCAGGGCGATGTTGAGCACTGTGGTGGTTCATTCATTCTCCCTGGCTATATCGGAGGTATGGCCAGACATATACACAGTCTGCAGGACCATGGCATTACACCCACAATCTGATCATGGGTGCAATGTTTTACAGGTCCATTACAAAAAAAAATTAATTTTGTTTTTTTTTTTTTTGTTTTTTTTTTTTTAACATGCTAGCAGTGTGCATTCATTTTTTTTGTAAAGGTGAACTTCTCCTGTGACCAGTGTACATTGCAAGGATTCTAACAAGCAGTTACAAACTGTTTCTGCTCTGAAGAAAAAGCTGTTCAACTTTGTGTCTTTGGCTATTGATTCTGAATTGGAGTGACTAATTGTAGTCACCTGGTGCACTTTCATTGTTCTGATGGGAAAAGTTGCAGGGTCTGCATCCCTTTTAGTAGTGATTAAATCTTAGTAAATATGTCACCAAAAATGACCATTCTATTGCAGAGAATGCCTAAAGCCTGATTTATAACTTTGTGCAGAGTTCTTCACGTATAAAAGGATTGACAGTTCTGTATACCGGTTGTGTACATAACATCTTCAGGTTGCAATATTAAAGAAAATGACAGTACTGCAGTTGAAGAGGTTTTGTTTTAGAGGTGCACCGAATGGAAATTTTGTTCTCGGAACTGAAAGTTCAGGATGCACTTGGCCGAAAATGAGTTTTAAAAAAATACATATTTTTACATATAATTTTATGTTTGACTTTTTATTATCTTGAAATTAAGTGAATATAAAGTAGTCAGCCATTATCGGGACCTTTTTTAGCATGAGAAAAGCTTTAAGAAAAAAAAAATGCAACCCTTTAACCGCTTCCTGACCGCCTCACGCCGATATACGTCGGCAGAAGGGCAGTATCACGTACCTGTACGTTGCCCTATAAGAGGCGGCTAGCCAGGAGCTTTGTGATCCTGGGTACCGTGGACTCTATGTCCGCGGGGATACCCGCAATTGTCTCACGGAGAGAAAGAACGGGGAAATATAAGCAAGCATCTCCCCGTTCTGCCTAGTGACACTGTCACCGATCACAGCTCCCTATAATCGGGAGCGTCACACATGCTCAGTGTGTAATCAGTGTCACACACAGCCCCCCCCCCCACAGTTAGAATCACTCCCTAGGACACACCTAACCCCTACAGCGCCAGTCACATTTACACAGTAATCAATGCATTTTTAATTGCATTGATGTATAAATGTGAATGGTCCCAAAATCACGCCAAGTGTCCGAAGTGTCTGATCTGTCCGCCATAATGTCAGTGACGATAAAAATCGCTGATCGCCGCTATTACTAATAAAAAATATATTTAAAAAAATGCCAAAAAACTGGCCCCTATTTTGTAGATGCTATAACTTTTGCGCAAACCAATCAATAAACGCTTATTGCGATTTTGTTTACCAAAAATATGTAGAAGAATACGTATCGCCCTAAACTGAGGAAAAAAAAATTTTTTATATATTTTTTGGGGATATTTATTATAGCAAAAAGTAAAAAATAATGCTTTTTTTTTTTTTTTTTTTTAAATTTTCATTTTTTTGTTTATAGCGCAAAAAATAAAAACCACAGAGATGATCAAATGCCACCAAAAGAAAGCTCTATTTGTGGGAAAAAGACGCCAATTTTGTTTGGGAGCCACGTCGCACGACCGCGCAATTGTCAAAGCGACGCAGTGCCGAATCGCAAAAAGTGCTCTGGTCTTTGGCCAGCCAAATGGTCTGGGGCTTAAGTGGTTAACCACTTCCCGCCCGGCCTATAGCAGAATGACGGCCGGGCGGTGGTTCTGTTATCCTGACTTGGTGTCATATGACGCCCTGCCGGATAACTGCTGCCGCACAACCGTGGGGGCACGCATCGCGGCGATCGGTGGTGCGGTGTGTCAGTCTTACCTCCGGCGGAGGCTCTTTACCACGTGATCAGCCGTGTCCAATCACGGCTGATCATAATGTAAACAGGAAGAGCCGGTGAACGGCTTTTCCTCACTCGCGTCTGACAGACGCGAGCAGAGGAGAGCCGATCGGTGGCTCTCCTGACACGGGGGGGTCTGTACTGATTTTTTTTATCAGTGCAGCCCACACTAGACCACCAGGGAAGCCGCTAGGACCACCAGGGAAGCCCCCAGCATGTGGATAGCCAGGTACATCCCCCATGGCCATGGCCACATGTGAAAATCAATGCCCAACATATGCCAGTCAGTGCCCACAAATGAGCACTGACTGGCACCTCTGGCACAATAAAAATTAGTGATGCCCAGCAGTGCCACCCATCAGTGCTGCCTATGAGTGCCCATCAGTGCCGCCTTATCAATGCCCGTCATTGAAGAAAACGTACTTATTTACAAAAAATTAACAAACACTTTTTTTTTTTTTTAAGTTTCGTACTTTTTTTATTTGTTGCGCAAAAAATAAAAATCGCAGAGGTGATCAAATACCACCAAAAGAAAGCTCTATTGTGGGAACAAAATGATAAAAAATTTGGGTACCGTGTAGCATGACCGCGCGATTGTCATTCAAATTGCGACAGCGCTGAAAGCTTAAAATTGGCTTGGGCAGGAAGGTGTATAAGTGCCTGGTATTGAAGTGGTTAAATTCTATGTATGTCTTCACACTGGTCCATTGCACTTCCGTTGTGGGGTTAAAAATCTTGCTTGCTGCATTTTTGGTCAGTTAAAAAAAAAAAAACGCACCTGTCTTACATTTTTGATGCAGTTTGAGTCACATGACCTATGAAAAACACACCATAAGCACAGTAAAATCTCCACAAAATTGTGTGCATTATTAGCACCATTATCGGCACCTTTTTCTGCCGGCAAAATGCTGATAACACCATTTTCAGACAAAATTTCAGTGCATCTCTAGTTTTTATAACATTAATGGCTTGTGAAGCAATTGTATGTTATATTTTGGTTTTTGTTTGCTATTTTTTTCCCCCCACAAAAGTGGAGTTACTTTTAAGGAGTTGTAAGCTGCAATTTTTGTTTTTAGTCTTAATTCTGCTTTAAGGGTACCAGATGTGAAAGAAACCTTCTTGAAACACTAGTAGGTCAGCATAACAGCCAGGCAATCAGCATTTTCTAAAGGAGATCTGTAATGACAGATGGTTCTCTCCTGCAAGCTTTACTTTAAAGGCCCACTTTCTAGGTGAACTCTGCCTTGTATCCAAGTATATGTGTTTGTTTATACTAGGGTAGGAGGTGTGAGTGCAGGGTATCTTATTTAGTTAAAAACAGTCAGCCAGGGCTTGCCGCACAAATAGTTAAGTGCCCATACAGATACATTTCTTATCCAACCTGAACTGGACAGATCAGGAGATGATGGCCTTTTGTCTGTGGACATATTTAGGCATGTTTTGCTTCCTGGGATTTTCATGACTCTGGGGAATACTTCCATGTGTTGCTGTTATGTCCTTTATAATATTTTATATTATGAATTATTTTGGTGTGTGTGTGTGTGGTTTTTATTAAACAGCTTGATAAGTTTCTAAAGAGGATATGTACATAGCAGATCTGAAAACATTAGTGACTCATGCTGTCGTCTTTGTGCAATAAATCTTTACTTAAGAATCAGTATCTTAATACCTCTGATCAGTTAATTAGGATTCGCCTGCTTAGCTGCTTCTTTGTCTATTTTCGGCACTGTAGTGTGAATCATGGGGGCTGGAGGTTACAGGAAAAGCAATCTAGGAGCTGCAACGTGCTCGGTTTCAGTTGTTTGCACTTTTTGTAAAACTATCAATGTAAACTGTAATTCCAGGCACCACCTAACTACTCATAAAAATGCCTCCCCTCCCTTTTCCCAACACATATTCTGACTAACCTGTGTAAGAAAAATTTGTATACTTGCCTATTTTCAGACCCCCTTCAATCTGGTCATGTGATCCAGACCCCTCTGTGTCAGCCAGCATGGCTTCAGGGGAGAGGAAGGAGCGCCAACAATAGATGGGCCACAGTAAGCCTGTGGGTGACGTCACCACTCCAAGTTTACTAGCCTTTGAGTGCTCTCTCCCCTCCAGCTGCACTGTCTGACGCTCGAGATCACATGACCAAAGCAGAGAGCCCTGAAAATAGGCAAGTATCTTTCTTAGACTCCTTTCACACTGGGGCGTTTTTCAGGCGCTTTAGCTAAAAAAAAAAGCGCCTGAAAGAAGCCTCATCTGCAATCCCAATGTGAAAGCCTGAGCCCTTTCACACTGCCAGCGCCCGAAAAACGCTGTTAAAGCGCCGCTTAAGACACCTTTTCACAATGGGGCGTTTTTCGGGCGCTAGCAGTGTGAAAGGGCTCGGGCCATCGGTGCACCCAGCCCGGTGGCAAAAACACGAAAGCGCTGCAAAGAAGCTGCTTGCAGGACTTTTTTTGACCCCCTGCCAGCGCAGCGCCCCAGTGTGAAAGCACTCGGGCTTTCACATTGGGATTGCAGATGAGGCTTCTTTTAGGCCCTTTTTTTTTTACGCTAAAGCGCCTGAAAAACACCCCATTGTGAAAGGGGTCTTACACAGGTTTATCAGAATAGATGTTGGGAGAGGCAGCATTTTTTAGATTAGTTAGGTAGTGCCTGGAATTCCACTTTGAGTAGCCTTTTTTTATATTGATATAGACATATGGTTTTGTAATGTCTTAACCTAAATTTATAAATAATACAGAATCAACTTTTTTCCCATATAGGAACTGCCATAGGTTGACTTTCACACAGTAAAGGTGTGACAGTACATTTTTATAACCTGCTTACACTCAGTACTTCAGGAGTTTTTTTACCACTTCAATACCAGGCACTTAGACACCTTCCCACCCAGGCCAATTTTCAGCTTTCGGCGCTGTCGCAATTTGAATGACAATTGCGCGGTCATGTAACACTGTACCCAAACACATTTTTTATCATTTTGTTCCCACAAATAGAGCTTTTTTTTGGTGGTATTTGATCACCTCTGCGGTTTTTATTTTTTGCGCAACAAATAAAAAAAGACTGAAAATTTTGAAAAAAAACAAGTTTTTTTTTCTTTGTTTCTGTTAAAATTTTTTGTAAATAAGTATGTTTTCTTCTTCAATGACGGGCACTGATATATGGCTGCACTGATACGGCGGCACTGATGGGCCCCGATGAGGTGGCACTGTTGGGCCCCGATGAGGTGGCACTGTTGGGCACTGATAGGCGGTACTGTTGGGCACTGATAGGCGGTACTGTTGGGCACTGATAGGCGGTACTGTTGGGCACTGATAGGCGGCGCTGGTATGCGGCACCGATGGGCACTCGTGGGTGGCACCGATGGGCACTCGTGGGTGGCACCGATGGGCACTCGTGGGTGGCACCGATGGGCACTCGTGGGTGGCACCGATGGGCACTCGTGGGTGGCACCGATGGGCACTCGTGGGTGGCACCGATGGGCACTCGTGGGTGGCACCGATGGGCACTTATGGGTGGCACCGGTGGGTAGACAATGACAGGTGGCACCGATGGGCAATGACAGGTGGCACCAATGACACTGGTGGCATTGCTGGGCATAACTGAAACATAATGGTGCCAATCAGTGCCCATTTGTGGGCACTGATTGGCACAGATTGGGCACATGATTGGACACGGCTGATCACGTGGTAAAGAGCCTCCGCTCGAGGCTCTTTACCAAGATCGGTGTAGCGGTATGTCAGGCTGACACTCCGCTCCATCGATCGCCGTGATGCGCGCCCCCCGCGGGCGCGTGGCGGCATGTTCTCCTGCTGGACGTCATATGATGCCCAGTCAGGATAACAGAACCACTTCCCGGACGTCAATTCGCTATAGGCCGGGCGGGAAGTGGTTAAGGGACAAAAGCAGGGCTCTCCAAACATTCTAAACAGTGGGTGGAATAATGTCCTATTGTTGATATTAAATGGAGAGAGAGTGCCCCATTTTTACTGTCTGTGAGAGAAATGCTGCCCCATCATTGGTGTCTATTGGAGGAGGGGTGCCCCATCAATGGTGTTTGTGGGAGGAACGGTGCCCCAAGGGCCAGATAAAGGCAAGCAAAGGGCCACGCTTGGCCCTCTGGCCGCAGTTTGGTGAATCGCTGGACTAAAGAAACATAACCGATTGCACATATATTCATAGAGGCCAGTTGAAAAATTCCGTATTAAGCTTGTATAACAGGTACTTATAATACTTCTCATACATGGGTTGATTATCACCAAATTAGGTTTAAAATCATTTCATATACAAGTAGATCCCAGGCCAGTGTAGAAAAAATTGTTACATAATTCATTTTCTGCAATATTGCCCACCGAAAGATTTAAACACCCATGTAGATAGCTTCTTTCAAATCAAACCACAGATATGCTTACCACCTACATTGATCTGGACTTCCTAAAGTAAATGGGATTTCTAGTTTATGCTTCCTTGGCACTAGTGTAATGATCACAATATTTCTCTTCACTTTTCAAATCCCTTATCGCTTATCTGTAGGAGACTGATTGCTGCTTCCATGCATACATTAGAATGTATTTAGCACCAGGCCATCTACCAAGTGAGCTGTAACTGCCTTTGTGGATGTTTCTTGATTTGTATATGTTTATACCATTAATATATATTCACTTTTTTTTTTTTTTTTTTTTTTTTTTTTTTAGGAAACACCGCCTTGCATGACTGTGCAGAATCTGGAAGCCTAGAAATCATGAAAATGCTTCTGAAATATGGAGCCAGAATGGAGAAGGATGGCTATGGAATGACACCACTACTCTCAGCCAGTGTAACTGGTCACACAAACATTGTGGACTTCCTGACTCAGCACCCACAGACCAGTAAGCAGGAGCGCATCAATGCCCTTGAACTTCTTGGAGCTACATTTGTTGATAAAAAGCGGGACCTTCTTGGTGCCTTAAAGTATTGGAAGAGAGCTATGGATATGAGATACAGTGATAGGACTAACGTTGTTAGCAAGCCTGTTCCACAGGAATTAATTATGGCATATGATTATGCCAAGGAAGTAAATACTGCTGAAGAGCTAGATAACCTTATTGCTGACCCTGATGAGATGAGAATGCAAGCTCTTTTAATTAGAGAACGAATTTTGGGCCCTTCACATCCAGATACATCTTATTACATCAGGTATCGGGGTGCAGTCTATGCTGACTCTGGGAACTTCAAGCGATGCATCAATCTGTGGAAGTATGCTTTGGACATGCAGCAGAACAACCTGGATCCTTTAAGTCCAATGACAGCCAGTAGCCTATTGTCATTTGCTGAGTTATTTTCCTTCATGCTTCAGGATCGGGCTAAAGGATTGCTTGGTACTACAGTTACATTTGATGACCTTATGGGTATACTGTGTAAAAGCGTACTGGAAATAGACCGAGCGGTCAGACAAGCATTGATGCCTCCTGACCAAGTCCAGTTAAACAAGGCCCTCTCTATAATTTTGCACTTGATCTGTTTGCTGGAGAAAGTGCCCTGCAGCCCGGACCAAGAGCACTTCAAAAAGCAGAACATTTATAGGTTCCTTAAGCTGCAACCCAAAGGTAAAAATAACTTTAGCCCTCTTCATCTGGCTGTGGATAAGAACACCACTTGTGTCGGCCGCTACCCTGTTTGCAAATTTCCTTCTCTTCAGGTGACTGCCATCTTGTTGGAGTGTGGTGCTGATGTTAATGTCCGAGACTCTGAACAGAACAGTCCACTACACGTTGCTGCTCTCAACAACCACCCAGATATCATGAATCTGCTTATAAAAGCCGGGGCACATTTTGACTCTACAAATTCGCACAACCAAACTGCCTGTGATTTGCTGGATGAGAAGGAAATGGCAAAGAACTTAATCCAGCCCATCAACCACACCACTCTGCAGTGTTTGGCTGCACGTGTGATTGTCAAACACAATATAACCTACAGAAAGCAAATTCCCGAGAAGCTGGAGAGCTTTGTTTTGCTTCATAGATGATGCTTTGCCTGGACCTCTAGTACAACTGAAGGATGTGCGCTTTGACTGTTGGCTTATTAATAAAGAACTGTTGATAGGAGACATCGGTATGCTTCAGCTGGTAATGTCATGATCCACTTGTCTCCGACATAGCATCATCTCCTCTGGAAGGATTTGTTACCCATATTTAAATCTGAAAATATATCAAATTTGATTTTCTATGTCCTTTTAAATTGTATTTTCTGCACCCGACTTGTACAATCTGCCAAATTCTGTTTCCATTTGGTTTGTTTTCTGCCTGTTCAGTAGGGGAGAGTGGCACACCTTTTTTTTTTTTTTTTCTATATGCCTTTTCTGGTGGCTTCCTGCTATTTTGCTGGTTTGTGGATTTTTTTTTTTTTCTTACCTGAGTTCAGGCCATTTCTGCTCTTGTAATATTCAAGCCTTTCACTCCCAATGTTTCGATGGGTATCTTTCTATGGACCATTGCTAATTTGTAAAAGCTTTATGAACATGTTAATGTTTGCAATTACCATAAGTGCTTTATCTCCTCTATGCACTGGCTTAGACATGACTGTTGTGTGTTAGCATACTTCTATGCAGCATTTTGCCAGCCCAATTAGAACACAATTTGTAGTTTTGTTTTCAAGTCAGTTTCCATTCTGCACTAAACAGCATGGCTATTTTGTAAGAGTTTTGCTGGCTTCTGCAGGCAAAACAGCATTTGACTTTACAACTGCCTTCCCTTGATCTAGAAATACAAGAAAAGAGTTATCTTGTGGGTTTTGAGTATCCTGGCTCTTCAGATCCTTTGAATTAAATTTAATGCTTAAAATTACAAGAGTGTGCAGAAATCCTCTTACTCGTTATTTGTCCTTGGATACCTCCTCATTTAGCGAACTGTCAGAAATGAGAATTGTCTTGGCCTGTAGCAATCATGATTCCATTCAGAAGTGCTACCCTTTTCTGCTGACATTTTATTGCCAATACGTCTCATTGCAGACATATATAAATTAGACCAATGGCACTTTTTAATTACCCTTTCTTAAAGGGACACTATCAAGAATATATTGTTAAAAACCTCACAGCTCTAGGTTTAAAAAAAGTGAGCGTGTTTTAATATGGACAGATTTGCACATCCCCATCCCCATCCCCATCCTGATCTAGTGACTTCCATATAGAAAACCAGAAGTAATAGTGTCTTTGTCCATAATTGCATGATAGAATGATTATTTTTCTTTCTGCAGTTGCCAACCACCTTAAATTTCTCTTTGGTTTTTATAACTCGCTGCATTATGAGTGTAGAAACAAAACTGCACTAAATAAAAGCAGCCTTGGAAAGTGCGATAAAACATATATTAATACACCAATGTGCAAAAAAAAAAAAGTACTAACATGGGTATGAAGGTTTGACAGTGTCCCTTTTTAGATGAAATTCATAATAGATGTATGTGTTGTGGTATGCTGCATTGTCAGTCAATCCTAATGCATATGTAGTATGATTGATTTTATATAATGGGTAGGAAATTGGACTGAGGCCAGAGCTGCTTATAGTTTGTATTAATTTATGATCTTTCTGTTTTCAGTAATTTTTTCAGGTAACCTGCATGCGTTGGCATGCTTCTTTTAATCAGCGACATGCCTTTTTGTTTTTCAAAGAAGCAGAAACAACATCTTTATGAAACAAAAAAAAACATCCTTTGTGTATGGAGCCCATACATCCAGATAACTTTGATTTGTCAAGTCAACCCATCATGCTTCTTTGTCCTTAGCAGGAAGAGCTTTCTTGTTTTGACCAGTCGGAAGGAAATTTGAATAAGATTCAGGTGACTAATTTAACACAGCACTTTACTGTTGCCCCAGAATAACATTTTTATTGGCCTTGCAAATGTCTTACAATAAAACTCTTTGAGTGGAAAAAAAAATCTTGCTTACTTGGGCAGAATTTAGTGTTGGTTGTTGACAACTCATTAGTAATTGATCTTCAGAAACATTAATTTTTTGCATGATCCCCCCCCCCCCCAATTCCCTAGACTTGTAATAAAACTAGCAGTTTTACCAGAACTTGGAGAAACCTGGGGGCTGACATGTCAAGCTGCAAATGCTAGCTGCCGGTCAATTATGCTGACTGTCTTGGTTCAATACTTTGACTTTTTACCAGAGAACAAGTATGCAAATAAGGGCTTCTGAATATATATATTTTTTTTCTTTTCTGGTCTATACTTGTTCTGGGTCATGTACTCAGGAAGTGTTAATGCCTGCGAGTCAATATAAAGGTCCAGAAACTTGCATTTTCAGAAAGTTTGCAATACAGGCTCCATATTCTGGAAACCTCTTCCATGATAATGAAGTAGATCTTCAGGAAAATGGGAAAAAAAACGCATCTAAAAGACATGTGTTTTTAATGTTTTATCTGCAAAAAAAAAGTGTCATTTTTGTTTGGGCTCTGTCACACCTGGTTCATTTCAACTGCTTTTAAAAAAAAATCCCTGCTATGTGAACTGAGGTGATAATGCCGACATAAGCCAGCCATAGACGGAGCAAATTTTTTTGGTTGCAGGAAAAATTTGCTCAATTTCTAACCCCCCCCCCTCCCCAACAAAGTGTTAACAGGGGAATCCCTCCCGGAAAGCCATTGTGTTCTCCCGGCACTAGTGATGATCTCATGTATAATCCAGCAGGCTGGTTGTACCCAAGTTGGTCGATCAACTTTGGTACATTTATCTTGCCCATACATGATCTATGGCTGGGTTTATTACTGAGGCAACATTTAAATGTGGCATCTGCTTGACTATCCCAACTGTATTTTGCTCTTTGCTCAGCTATTTATACATCTTGTATACCACAAGTATGCAGGCCTTGTATGAAGCAGGGAGATTCAGAAAGGAAAGGCAGAGCAAAGTTCCTGAAACTTCATAAAAGGTAAAACAAAAAAACAAAAAACTGCATGGGCCACCATTACTGAAATATCAGGTTTTTTTTCTTTTTTTTTGTCGGGACATTTACGATGTTCACCATGTAATTCCCAGTAACATAACATTAAATTTAGATACTTGGTCATCTGGAAAGAGGCTTTCTGTCATAATAAATCCTTTTTCATATCGAATCTGGAAAATTCTCATTTAATATAGATTTGTTTGTTACCCTAATTCTCTATCTTGCACAGTGTAACATTATAAAATATTTTGGTTAAATGTCCACTAAATGCAGTTCACATAAAGATTATCTTCTCATTCTTGAAGGTTTAACGGCAATTTCACAATCTTCCTTGTAAAGGAAAAGAACCGGAGGTACCGTATTTATCGGCATATAACACGCACCCTAAGTTTAGGAGGAAATTTTAAGGAAAAAACTTTTAGGTGGAAAGTTTAAGGAAAAAAAACTTACATTTAAATGCCCATCAATGCAGCCTTATCAGTGTCCATCTGCAGCCTTGTCAATCATTGCATAATAATCGGTGACCATCTGCAACCTTTTGCCCAGTGACCATCTGCAGCCTTTTGCCCAGTGTCATTTGCGGCATGTAACCACTTAAATTTACCCCTGCCGAGATAGACAGAGCCTGTGTACTCGGCTGTACTCGGCTTGTCTCGCAGTCCCGCCCATTGGCCCGGCTCCTATGATGGTCATGCAGGTGCAGGAGTGCAGGTCCAATGGCGGGACTCCGAGCCGAGCCTAGCTGAATACACAGTAGGGCTCGGTCTTTTTCGGCAGTGCTCGCAGTCCCCACAGAGACAGCAAGGAGGCTGGACTGTGAGCCGAGCCGTGAACATTCGGCTTTGTCTTTTTCGGCGGCGCTCGCTCTTTTTCCCCTCACAGACAGTGGGGATCGGCGTATAACACGCACCCACGAATTTTCCCTGCTTTTAAGGGGAAAAAAGTGTGTTTTATACGCCGATAAATATGGTATCTGTGTATATATTATGATTTAATTATTTTTTTGTGTGGTAAGACGGCTCCTGTCACTCTTTCTGCATGATGGGCCTCCCTTTTAGAAGACGAGAGTTCCTACCATTCAGGGGTGTGAATATCTGAGTGATGCGGAGTTTGTATAATTATATGGTGATCCTGTGTGGACAGAAATTATGTCTGTAGTGGAATATTGGTGGAAATGGATAGTGGTGTAAATGGAAACACAGCAGTTCTTGGGAAATTACTAATGGAAAACTGAACATTTTAAAATTTGGTTCCTGTATTTATTTTTGGTGGACTTGAGTGTACATACAGTCAACAGTGGGTGTCCCTGATCCATTGATATTAGTACATGTTTGCATATTTCCTCAATTATCCCTCATACATTGCCCACGTGTTTCTAATTCTTTTCCCCATAGCCATCTATGCTTGCATTACTGACTAGCCACACGCCGTTCTTAGTCTCCTGCTACAGTAGTCCAATAAAACACCAGTGACTATTGCACAAAAGATATCTTGGATCTAGCAAGTCTTATTATCCACATTGCTTCTAGTGGTACATTTTTTTATTTTTTATTTTTTTTTATATTTCTATGCATTGTCCTAAACTTGCTATGGTAATGCATATATAATTAAAAAAAAAAAAGTCCTGTGGTTTATCCCAAAGCTGGTACAACTACTAACAGTGTGTGTGTGTATGTATGTATATGTATTTTTTTTTTTTTTTTTTTTTTTTGCTTAGGCTACTTTCACACGGGGGCAAGAGTTAAAAAAAAAAAAAAAAAAAAAAGTTGTTGCAGAAGTGTGCACACCCTCTTCTAACTGGGCATGTAGCTGTGTTGAGAATGAATTAAGCAATCGCATTCAGAATCATGTTAAATAGGAGTCAGTACACACCTGCCATCATTTAAAGTGTCTGATTAACAACAAATAAAGTTCAGCTGTTCTAGTAGGTCTTTACTGATATTTTCTTAGTCGCATCTTACAACAAAAAGTCATGGGCCACAGACCTTTCAAAGCATCAGCGTGATCTCATTGTTTAAAGGTATCAGTCAGGAGAAGGGTACAAAAGAATTTTCAAGGCATTAAATGTACCATGGAACACAGTCGCCAAGTGACATTACCAAGAACTGGATGTCCCTCCACAATTGATGAAAAGACAAGAAGAAAACTGGTCAGGGAGGCTGCCAAGAGGCCTACAGCAACATTAAAGGAGCTGCAGGAATATCTGGCAAGTACTGTTTGTGTGGTATATGTGACAGCAATCTCCCATATCCTGCATATGTCTGGGCTACGGGGTAGCAAGACTGAAGCCTTTTCTTATGCAGAAAAACATTCAAGCCTGGCTAAATTTTTCAAAAACACATCTGAAGTCTCCGTAAAGTGTGTGGGAAAATGTGTTATGGTCTAAAACCAAGGCTGAACTTTTTGGCCATAATTTGAAAAGATATGTTTGGCGCAAAAACACCACTGCATGTCACCAAAAGAACATCATACCCACAGTGAAGCATGGTGGTGGCAGCATCATGCTTTGGGGCCGTTTTTCTTAAGCTGAAACAGGGGCCTTAGTCAAGGTAGAGGGAATTATGTACTGTTCCAAATGCCAATTAATATTGGCACAAAACCTTCAGGCTCGAAAGCTGAAAATGAAGAGGAACTTCATCTTTCAGCATGACAATGACCCAAAATATACATCCAAATCGACAAATGAGTGGCTTCACCAGAAGAAGATTAAAGTTTTGGAATGGCCCAGGCAAAGCCCAGACCTGAATCCAATTGAAAATCTGTGGGGTGATCTGAAGAGGGCTATGCACAGGAGTTGCCCTTGCAATCTGACAGATTTGGAGTGTTTTTGCAAAGAAGAAGTCAAGATGTGCCATACTTATAGACTCATACCCAAAACGACTAAGTGATGTAATAAAATCAAAAGGTGCTTCAAAAAAGTATTAGTTTAAGGGTGTGAACTCTTATGCAACCATATTTTTTATTTTTACTTCCCTCCACCTAAAAGATTTGTTTGTTCAACTCAGGGCTTGACAAATTTGCTTGGAATCTAGGAGCCAGCTAAAAAAGTTAGGAGCCAGGTTTTTTTTTTTGTTTTTTTTTTTAAACGACCGACAAAGCTTTATTTTCAATATAAAAATTAACCAATCTTAAATTTACACAGAGACGACTAGAACGAACGTGACTGCTTTTATTTCCTGCCATGCAGGGACATAAGACCGCCATGTTCCTGCTAAGGATCCAATCCAATTCATTTTAATGAACCACTTCCTTCCCGCAGGACGACTATATACGTCCTGTCTTTGAAGAGAAATACCGTTGTTATGGTAGCAGCTAGCTACCATAACCCCGGTATTCTCTTCAAGAGCCGGCGGTTCTCTTTCAGATAAAAGTGGTCTCTACAGCAGATTCGCAGCGAGATCACTTTTATCGGCGGCAGGAGAGGGGGCCCCCCCCTACCGCCGCGCTCCGGTGCCCTTCACCGCTTACCGTGGCCGTCGGTAACGGCGGAGGCGATCCGGATCTATCCCTGGCCTGACATGGAGACGAGTGAGAGGAAGATGGCCCCGCCCATCTATCTCCAAGTCATTGCAGGGCGGAAGGGACGTAAAATCGCCACTTCCACCCATAGCTCTTAAAAGGGACATTTTATTTTATTTTTTTTCAAATGACAATTTTTTTAAAAATTTTTTTTAATGCATTTTAGTGTAAATATGAGATCCGAGGTCTTTTTGACCCCAGATCTCATATTTAAGAGGTCCTGTCATGTTTTTTTTCTATTACAAGGGATTTTTACATTCCTTGTAATAGGAATAAAAGTGACTTTTTTTTTTTTTAAACGAACAGTGAAAAAAAAAGTTAAAATAAGAAAAAAAAAAAAAAATTAAATGTGCCCCATCCCTTGTAATAGAAATAAAAGTGACACCATTTTTTTTTTTTTTTTTTTTTTTTTTTTTTTTTTTAAAACAGTGTAAAAATAAAAAAAGCAAAAGTAAAATATATAAGAAAAAAAAAAAATTTTTTTAAACACGCCCCGTCCCGCCGAGTATGCTTGCAGAAGCAAAACGCATATGTGAGTAGCGCCCGCATATGAAAGCGGTGTTCAAACCACACGTGAGGTATCGCCGCGATCGTTAAAGCGAGAGCAATAATCCTAGTCCTGGACCTCCTCTGTAACTCAAAACATGCAACCTGTAGAATTTTTTTAAACGTCGCCTATGGAGATTTTAAAGGGTAAAAGTTTGTCGCCATTCCACGAGCGGGCGCAATTTTGAAGCGTGACATGTTGGGAATCAATTTACTCGGCGTAACATTATCTTTCACAATATAAAAAAAATTGGGCTAACTTTACTGTTTTCTTAGTTTTTAATTAAAAAAAGTATTTTTTCCCAAAAAAGTGCGCTTGTAAGTCCGCTGCGCAAATACGGTGTGACAGAAAGTATTGCAATGACCGCCATTTTATTCTCTAGGGTGTTAGAATAAAAAATATATATAATGTTTGGGGGTTCTAAGTAAAGGGAAGGAGATGAGCAGTCAGTGAAAACAGGCAGGGGAAGCTCCATTAGCATTGGTGGATGTCTTGTCATACCAACGGCCACCACCAGAGGGCGCCTGATTGCAGAAGGAACCATAGGACTGCAGTAGGCCGCAAAGCCGGGGCCTCAATTACCGGCGCGGCCCAACACGATCGCCGGAAGGGGGGGGTGTCAAACGGACACAGGACACCCCAGCTGTGCCGCCCCAGGTGCCAGGTCGCTAATGCTAGTCGCAAATGCGACCTGGCGCCCGGGGTTTGTCGAGCCCTGGTTCAACTGTTGTATAGTTTATGGTCACATTAAAGGTGGAAAAAGTTCTGAAATGATTTATCTTTGTCTCACTTTTTTTACATCACAGAAACCTGACATTTTAACAGGGGTGCGTAGACTTTTTATATCCACTGTAGTAGGACATGAACATCTGGAAATGGGAATTCAATAATTATATGCAGAAGGATTTTACAGGTGCAAGAATGTCTGTTGTAGAGGAATATGTAGAGTTCCCAGAGTATAAATCCTGAATGGGTAACCTACTTTGCATATAAGTACTAGTTGTCATATGTGCCCATAAATACTGCATCTGCTTGTTGTTATATGGCAGTATGTTTTTTATAGGCACCAGGTTAATGTCTGCACAGCTTGGCTAAACAGAAGTTGGCTGTTTTCCTTTTGTAAGGGTTTTCTTTAGATTCTTTGGCTGTAGCAGGCAGAACACACAAATTGCCAATTGGAAAGGGTGGGATACCTCAGGTACAATTAATACAATCTCTACAAAATCAACAAATTGTCATTTTTATTATATGTGACATTCAGATGGCTGGTACAAACGCATTGTAAACCTTGTATAGGCTTTCATCTATTAGTATAAGTTACATGGCCAGCTTGTTGCTAGGATACAATCAGTTTCCACAATAATGCAGGCACTAAAACCTGTTCATAGCATATAAGTGCTATTTTTTCCAGGACAGCACATAAAATGAGCAGATACTCCAACAGCAAACACATCAAAAAGTCCTTCTGCCAAGCTAGCCAGATATTGCATTTTCTTTGCCCAGAGCGAACACATTTCTTGGAACCTAGTGAAAGAAGGCCCAGGATTCTCCTCTGCAGTCCACCTACCCCATATACCTCCCTTTTTTTCTGATGGAGCTCATTTCCATCCTTGCACTCTTGTACTTTCATCTTTACAGGCAGATCTGAGTCCACTTTTTTTACATTTTTTTTTTATATTCAGTGCCTGGGGAGGACCGATACTGGGAGCTGACTTGCCCCCTTGGGAGACCAGCCTGGGCCAATCTACTTGACTGCCTTGGGCACTACAGCTCCTGGTTAAAGGGCTGCAAAAACACAGGGAGATGTGTCCAGGCCTGCTGGTGACTCTACCAGCCAGTTCTTCTAGGGAAGGTGGTGTAAATGCTGGAACACAATTTGAGGAGTATTCCTTCCCTGTGTTTTATCACCTGGAGGTGAGGGCAGGTGTCTGTTTACCACATTTTTTCCCTCTCCAGGTTCCTTGGGGGGTGGGCTTGAGATGTCTTTGCATGGTTGGCCATATTTCACCCTCGGCAGACACTGTTTTAGGGGTTACCTAGGTCAGGTAGGTTTCATGTGAAACCTGATTGTTTGCTCTGCTACCATAAAGTCTTAGGCCCCCTGCTAATAATAATTTTTATTATAATACAGAATTAATATAGCGCCAACCGTTTGTGCCACGTTTTACAACATGAAGGCAGACAGTATAGTCACAATACAATTCAACACAAGGGGATGCTGAACCTTAGCACCCCAGATGTTTTGGAACTACGTTTCCCATGATGCTCAACTACACTGCAGAGTGCATAAGCATCATGGGAATTGTAGTTCCAAAACATCTGGTGTGGCAAGGTTTGCCATAACCGTGTGGTAAGTAGAAATAAAATAATCCCCACACTACTAAAAACCATCAGTCTACCACAAGATCTCACAGGAGCTGCTACCACTAGTCTATGCAATCACACCACACACACACTGCAAAAACAATCGATACAGCATAAAGAACTCACAAAAGCAGTACACCTCTCACATTTTTGTAAATATGTTATATCTTTTCATGTCATGTTTGCTTGTATAACAGTGTAAATTTGCTGTCCCCTCAAAATAACTCAACCCACAGCCATTAATGTCTAAACCACTGGCAACAAAAGTGAGTACATTCCTAAGTAAAAAATTTCCAAATTGGGCCCATTTAGCCATTTTCCCTTCCTGGTGTCACGTGACTCGTTAATGTTACAAGGTCTCAGGTGTGAATGGGGAGCTCTCTTATATTGGTCACTGGAAGTTCAACATGGCACCTCATGACAAAGAACTCTCAGGATCGAAAAAAAGAATTGTTGCTCTACATAAAGATGGCCTAGGCTATGAGATGATTGCCAAGACCCTGAAATTGAGCTGCAGCACGGTGGCCAAGACCATACAGCGTTTTAACAGGACAGGTTCCACTCAGACCAGGCCTTGCCATGGGCGCCCTAAAAAGTTGATTGCACGTGCTCAGCATCATATCCAGAGGTTTTCTTTGGGAAATAGACATATGAGTGCTTCCAGCATTGCTGCAGAGGTTGAAGGGGTGGGGGTCAGCCTGTCAGTGCTCAGACCATACACTGCACACTGCATCAAATTGGTCTGCATGGCTGTCATCCCAGAAGGAAGCCTCTTCTAAAGATAATGCACAAGAAAGCCTGCAGTTTGCTGAAGACAAGCAGACTAAGGACATGGATTACTGGGAACCATGTCCTGTGGTCTGATGAGACCATGATAAACTTATTTGGTTCAGATGGTGTCAAGCGTGTGTGGCGGCAACCAGGGGAGGAGTACAAAGACAAGTGTTTGTGTGTGTCTTGCTTACAGTCAAGCATGGTGGTAGGAGTGTCATGGTCTGAGGCTGCATGAGTGCTGCCGGCACTGGGGAGCTACAGTTCATAGAGGGAACCATGAATGGCAAAATGTACTGTGACATACTGAAGCGGAGACTAGGCCACAGGGAAGTATTCCAACATAACCCCAAACACACCTCCAAGATGACCACTGCCTTGCTAAAGAAGCTGAGGGTAAAGGTGATGAACTGGCCAAGCATGTCTCCAGACCTAAACCCTATTGAGCATCTGTGGAGCATCCTCCAAGATAAGGTGGAGGAGCGCAAGGTCTCTAACATCCACCAGCACCGTGATGTCATCATGGAGGAGTGGAAGAGGACTCCAGTGGCAACCTGTAGAGCTCTGGTGAACTCCATGCCCAAGAGGGTTAAGGTAGTGCTGGGAAATAATGGTGGCCACACAAAATATTGACACTTTGGGACCAATTTGGATGTTTTCACTTAGGGGTGTACTCACTTTTGTTGCCAGCGGTTTAGACATTAATGGCTGTGTGTTGAGTTATTTTGAGGGGACAGCAAATTTGCACTGTTATACAAGCTGTACACTCACTACTTTTCATTTTAGCAAAGTGTCATTTCTTCAGTGCTGTCACATAAAAAGATATAAAATATTTACAAAGATGTGAGGGGTTTACTCACTTTTGTGAGATCCTGTATCTGGCTTCTAAGAATAAGTAAAATAAACATATATGAATTTTTGTTTAAGCACTATATCAATAAAATTTAAAAAATGCAAGTGCATACATTCACAAAAAGGTAGTATCCAGAGCATATGTGACTGATTTATAAATAGTCCCAATAATAAAGTGTTCTTATTGACACAATTTTTTAAAAACTTCACCATGAGCCACAAAATTTCCACCATCACCGTGCAGAAAATGTGTGCACCCCTCATCTTCAAAGTTGGACCCTCTGCTATAAATGGAGGTCAAACATCGCTTAAATTAATCTGCCCCCAGCAATTTAATCCTCTTTTTCATAATGCAGCCTTTCTTCCTTCCACTCACAAAAGAGCTTTGGCCATATGTTTTAAATATACAGTGGGAGTAGAGTTGGGTATAAGCAGATAAGAAGCTGCACTCTCAAAATCTTGCGCAGGCCATTTCTGCTATGACAGCAGTTGTGTTGGACACACGTAAAGTGCACGTCAAGACCTATCTTCACCTATTGTAGACAGAGGGTCAGATCAGGCCATTGGCTGTCATTAGGTTTATTAGTCACAAGGCTGAAATCTTGGTTGTACAATACAAACAAGTTGCTGTCAGGGATTGGTACTACCTTTTTGGAAAGGTGTAACTTCCCAACATTTCCGTGTATCATAGTCCCCCTTGACATAAGGGTCCTATATATGTGGGGCAACCTTACTTACCTTGAGACAGCAGTGGAGTTATCCAGAGATGTGTTTGAGTTTTTTTAAACACTTGCTTTCTCCACTTCTTTTTTTTTTGTCCATGTTTTTATTTATTTTTTAAATCAGAAGTCTATCAAAATTTTACTTGCTATTAGATTATTCTTTTATATCTCGGGTAATGTTCCCTTAATTGTTGCAGCATTCTTATGCCTGTGGGTGTCTGCCTCACAGATGTTTGACCTTCCTGACCGCACTGATTAGGACCATTAAGCTTTTTGCTGCAAGCTCGGCGTTGCAATATTTTATCTCTTTTAGGCCTTAAATATCTTAAAGTGGTTCTAAAGCCTAAAGGTTGTTTTTACCTTAATTCATTACCTTAAGGTAAGAAAACCTGTGTCACAGGATCCTCCCCTTATACTACCTAAGCCCGAACTCTCTGCTCTCTCCTTCCTCACTGGGCAGATTGATAGCAGTAGGAGCCATTGACTGCTGTAAATCAAATCCTGTGGAGGGGGTAGGGCTGAGCTGTGCTGGGCTGTCTGTGTCAATAGATGCAGGCAGGGTGGCTTGGAATCAAATTGATATCAACAAAACCTGGGGAATGCCCAGGAAAAAACTCCAAGCCTACTTACCACCAGCTCGCAGACAACCAATTGACCTGTCTAACAGTATGCGTTAAAAACAGGGCTTCAGTCCGCAATGCGTAAGCCACAGAGCCACCTCACGGCACCCTGTAATCTGTGGTCCTAACACTAAAATTTGGGTGTCCCCACAGTGGAGGCACATGCATTCTAATGGATAAGTGAGGGCAGGTGGACTGAAGGGAGCCCATCTCTTCTTAAAGGTACAGGAGCACACCAAACACCCAGCAAGTAGCACAATGGCTCCAAAGGTGCTGGTGCGTTGCTGGACCAATACACACACCAACGTGATCACAAAACCTTGCCACCACCCTCACTTATAACTGGCTAACGCAGTAAGAGGCATTGGAAGGCCGCAAACAGATATCAATAAAACCTGGAGATCAAGCCTGTAATGAGTACCTCTATCGAAAGTGGGATAGGAGCCAGGAGCACCGGCAGGGGACCCCAGAAGGGAAGGATCGGGGTTGTTCTGTACTAACATGTAAGTTTGACATGTTAAAAAAAAAAAAATCTAGAACAATTAAAGCTTTACAACCACTTTAACCACTTGCCGTCCGTGCTATAGGCAAAAGACTGCTACAGCGTGGACTTAATTTGCCGGGAGGGCGTCCCTGGACATCCTCGCATGCTTGAGCGACCTGCGCGCCCCCTGCAGGGCAGACACGGCGCGCTCTGTGATCAGCGAGTCTGAGACTTGCCTGATCACAGATCGTAGTAAGGAGTCGATCCTGACCCCTTACCACATGATCAGCTTTCAGCCAATGACAGCTGATCATGTAAAGTAAACAGATCCGGTAATCGTCTATTTTTCCTCACTGAAAAAAAAGCAGATCACCGGCAGCTATGAGAAGAGGGACATTGGTCCTGATCGTGGAGGTGCCTACCAGTGCCCACCAGCGCCACCTATAAATGAATCGGTGCATCATTACCAGTGCTGCCTATCAATACCACCTACCATTGCCACTCATCAGTGCCACCCATCAGGGCCCATCAGTGTCGCCTTATCTGTGCCCATCAGTGCAGCCTCATCAGTGAATATCCATGAAAGAGAAAAATTACCCGTTTGCAAAATTTTATAACAAACTATGAAACGTGTTAGTTTTTTTTTTGTTGTTTTGGGTTTTTTTTTTTTTTTTTAATTTCTCTTTTTTTGTTTAGCAAAAAATAAAAACCCAAATGGTGATTAACCACTTCAGCCCCGGAAGGATTTACCCCCTTCCTGACCAGAGCACTTTTTACAATTTGGCACTGCGTCGCTTTAACTGCTAATTGCGCGGTCATGCAATGCTGTACCCAAACAAAATTGGTGTCCTTTTCTTCCCACAAATAGAGCTTTCTTTTGATGGTATTTGATCACCTCTGCGGTTTTTATTTTTTGCGCAATAAACGGAAAAAGACCGAAAATTTTGAAAAAAAATATTTTCTACTTTTTTTTATTAAAAAAAATCCAATAAACTAAATTTTAGTCATACATTTAGGCCAAAATGTATTCGGCCACATGTCTTTGGTAAAAAAAAAAATGTCAATAAGCGTATATTTATTGGTTTGCGCAAAAGTTATAGCGTCTACAAACTAGGGTACATTTTCTGGAATTTACACAGCTTTTAGTTCATGACTGCCTATGTCGATTCTTGAGGTGCTAAAATGGCAGGGCAGTACAAAACCCCCCCCAAATTACCCCATTTTGGAAAGTAGACACCCCAAGGAAATTGCTGAGAGGCATGTTGAGCCCATTGAATATTTATTTTTTTTGTCCCAAGTGATTGAATAATGACAAAAAGAAATTTACAAAAAGTTGTCACTAATGATATATTGCTCACACAGGCCATGGGCATATGTGGAATTTCACCCCAAAATACATTTAGCTGCTTCTGAGTATGGGGATACCACATGTGTGAGACTTTTTGGGCGCCTAGCCGCGTACGGGGCCCCGAAAACCAAGCACCGCCTTCAGGATTTCTAAGGGCGTACATTTTTGATTCCACTCCTCACTACCTATCACAGTTTTGAAGGCCATAAAATGCCCAGATGGCACAACCCCCCCCCCCCCACCCAAATGACCCCATTTTGGAAAGTAGACACCCCAAGCTATTTGCTGAGAAGCATGTTGAGTCCATGGAATATTTTATGTTTTGCCACAAGTTGCAGGAAAATGACAAACTTTTTTTTTTTTTTTTTTTTTTGCACAAAGTTGTCACTAAATGATATATTGCTCACACAGGCCATGGGCATATGTGGAATTGCACCCCAAAATACATTCTCCTGCTCAGCTATTTGCTGAGAGGCATGGTGAGTATTTTGCAGCTCTCATTTGTTTTTGAAAATGAAGAAAGGCAAGAAAAAAAAATTTTTTTTTTCAATTTTCAAAACTTTGTGACAAAAAATGAGGTCTGCAAAATACTCACTATACCTCTCAGCAAATAGCTTGGGGTGTCTACTTTCCAAAATAGGGTCATTTAGGGGGGGTGCCACCTGGGCATTTCATGGCCTCCAAAACTGTGATAGGCAGTGAAGAGTGAAATCAAAAATTTACGCCCTTAGAAAACCTGAAGGCGGTGCTTGGTTTTCAGGGTCCCGTACGCGGCTAAGCTCCCAAAAAGGCTCACACGTGGTATCCCCGTACTCAGGAGAAGCAACAGAATGTATTTTGGGGTGTAATTGCACATATTCCCATGGCATGTTTAAGCAATATATCATTTAGTGACAACTTTGTTCAAAAAGAAAAAAAATGTGTCTTTTTCCCGCAATTTGTGTCACAATATAAAATATTCCATGGACTCGACATGCCTCTCAGCAAATAGCTTGGGGTGTCTACTTTCCAAAATGGGGTCATTTGGGGGGGGGGTTGAACTGTCCTGGCATTTTATGCACAACATTTAGAAGCTTATGTCACACATCACCCACTCTAACCACTTGAAGACAAAGCCCTTTCTGACACTTTTTGTTTACATGAAAATTTTTTTTTTTTTGCAAGAAAATTACTTTGAACCCCCAAACATTATATATTTTTTTAAAGCAAATGCCCTACAGCTTAAAATGGTGGGTTTTCTTTTTTTTTTTCACACAGTATTTGCGCAGCGATTTTTCAAACACATTTTTTGGGGAAAAAACACTTTTTTTTAAATTTTAATGCACTAAAACGCACTATATTGCCCAAATGTTTGATGATAAAAAAAAGATGATCTTAGGCCGAGTACATGGATACCAAACATGACATGCTTTAAAATTGCGCACAAACGTGCAGTGGCGACAAACTAAATACATTTTTAAAAGCCTTTACAGGTTACCACTTTAGATTTACAGAGGAGGTCTACTGCTAAAATTACTGCCCTCGATCTGACCTTTGCGGTGATACCTCACATGCATGGTGCAATTGCTGTTTACACTTGACGCCAGACCGACGCTTGCGTTCGCCTTTGCGTGAGAGCAGGGGGGGACAGGGGTGCTTTTTTTTTTTTTTTTTTCCTTCTTTTTTATCTTATTTTTTAAACTGTTACGTTCATTTTTTTTTTAATCATTTTTATTGTTATCTGAGGGAATGTAAATATCCCCTATGATAGCAATAGGTAGTGACAGGTACTCTTTTTTTGAAAAAATTGGGGTCTATTAGAACCTAGATCTCTCCTCTGCCCTCAAAGCATCTGATCACACCAATATCGGTGTGATAAAATGCTTTCCCAATTTCCCAATGGCGCTGTTTACATCCGGCGAAATCTAAGTCCAGCTTCCGGTTTCTTGGGCCATAGAGATGACTGGAGCCATGCTGGTCTCTGATCAGCTCTATGGTCAGCTGGCCGAATCACCGGCTTCATTCTCAGGTTCCCTGTTGGGACAGGAGAGCCAGAGAAAAACATGGAAGACGGTGGGGGGGGGCATTCCCTCCCACTGCTTGTAAAAGTAGTCTAGAGGCTAATTAGCCGCTAGGATTGCTTTTACATGAAAGCCGACCGCTGGCTGAAAAGAATGATACCTAAACCTTTAGGCATCATTCTCGTATAACCACTCAAAGTCCAGCAACATACCAGTACGTTGCTGGTCCTTGTTGGGCATATATTGTAAACTTTTTTTCATGCAGCCTGTGGGCTGAACGAAAAAAAAAATTGATCAGTGGGTATGCCCACCATTAGAATACCTCCCTTCATGCACCCTCTTCTAATGATGGGCATACATGCACCGTTTATATATGCCGAAGCATGGGGGCATCTTCCTGCAAAAGGCAGAAGCAAATCGCTCCTCCACCCACTGCTGCTCCCACGCTTCGGCATATATGCTGAAGTATGTAACTGTGGTGGTGAAATCAACTCCGACAGCGCTGGAGTCACGGCTTTATGTATCGTGGGAGCAAACACTGTTGCTGTCAAGATAGATAAATCCGCGCTGCAGCTGAATGGCGTACCTGCTAAGCAAATCATGGTTAACAATAAAACAAAGTAACATTACAGTATAACAGTAAGACTTACCATACCTGCAAAGCAAATACAAAAAAATAGTAAAAAATAAAACATTTAAACTTAACCTGTGCCTAAATTATATATATGCCGAAGCATAGGGGCATCCTCCCGCAAAAGGCAGGAGCAAATCGCTCCTCCACCCACTGCTGCCCCCACGCTTCGGCATATATGCTGAAGTATGTAACTGGTGGTGAAATCACCTCTGACGGCGTTGGAGTCACGGCTTTATGTATCGTGGAAGCAAACGCTGTTGCTGTCAAGATAAATAAATACGCTCTGCAGCTGAATGGCGTACCTGAAAACAAAAAAAATGGTTACCAAACATGATAACATAACAGTAAAACATTGCAGAATAGAATACAGTAAAAAAGAGCAGAACGAGAGAGAGAGAGAGAACAATAAAACAACAACTATTTTTGGTTTTTATTATTTTATATTTTTTTGTGGTTGTTGTTTTTTTGTAACTTTAACTTTTGTAACTGGTACCAGGTTTGGGTCACTCAAAATGTGATGGCATCTTGGGAGACCCTGTGAAAGTGTGTCCTAGTCTGTGCAGTGCTGTACCCTACGCTAAAACTCAACTAGTGTATGGTAGCGTTCAAAACATTCACCAATACAAAGACCAGGATTTTCAGGACAGAAGGGACAATAATACCGGGTGTCACACCTAAATCCGCGATTGTTGCAGACACAACATCTTTTTGGGGGGCTCATTGGGTAGGGGTACTCGGGAGGACATAAAGAAAATGCCTCTCATGCAACCGGCTTACTGCATTTGGTTGGGGATGGTGAGGTGGAGCACCGTCTGGAAACAGAAAGGCTCTGACGATCTCTTCCTGGAATTTAAGGAAGGATCCAGTCCGTCCTGAAGCTCTGTATAGCATATAAGCGTTCAGCAAAGCCAATTGAAATAAATAAACAGACACTTTTTTTTTGTACCAGCGTCTGGCCTTACGGGCAACTAGCTACGGCGCCAACAACTGGTCGTTGAGGTCCACCCCTCCCCATATTTTGGTTATATTCGTGGACACAGAGGGGTTTCTCCACAACACCAGTCGCCGTAGTAATTTGGACCGTCGTGTCTGCATGAAGGGAGGTAAGAACGAAAACATTCTTATTGTCCCTGCACTTCATAGCGAGCAAATTATTACACTGCAAGCAGGCTCTCTCCCCCAGCCTAAGACGGGAATCTACAAGCCGCTGGGGAAATCCCTGGCGATTAGGTTGCACGGTGCCACATGCTCCAATCTGATGATCAAAAAGGTGTACTCTCGTGTAATAATTGTCCACGTACAAGTGGTACCCCTTTCCGAATAAGGGTGACACCAAGTCCCACACTATCTTGCCAGCACTTCCTATGTAGTCAGGGCAGTTTGTCGGCTCTACGTGACTATCTTTTCCCTCGTAAACCATAAAACTACATGTATAGCCTGTGGCCCTGTCACAGAGCTTATACATCTTGACACCGTATCTGGCACGCTTGCTGGGAAGGGACTGTTTGAATGACAAGCGGCCAGAAAATTTAATCAGGGACTCATCAACGCAGACAACTTGATGGGGAGTAAACAAGTCTGCAAAACGTTGGTTGAAGTGGTTTACGAGGGGCCGAATTTTGTAGAGCCGATCGTATTCAGGGTCTCCACGAGGACGACAGAGTTCATTGTCATTGAAGTGCATGAACCGCAAAATCTGCTCGTATCGTGCCCTGGTCATGGAGGCAGAGAACACGGGCATATGGTAAATTGGGTCAGCCGACCAATATGACCGCAACTCACTCTTTTTATTTATGCCCATGTTGAGGGAAAGGCCCAGAAAGATCTTAAATTCGGAGAACGTAATTGGTCTCCAATCTCTGGCAAGGGAGGACTGGGGAATAGTGGCGATGTGTTGACCAGCGTATAAATTGCTTTGGTCCACCATAGATCTATAGAGATCTTTGGTGAAAAACAGTGGTGTAAAATCCAGTGGTGTAAAATCAACTGTTTCCACCTGAATTCTGGGTTGGCCAGTGAATGGGGGAAGTACGGGTGCTGCAGAAGTGGTGGGTACCCAATTCGGATTGGCGAATGCAGCAGGAAGGGCACGACGGGCCTGTGTTCGTCTTCTTGGTGGCAGCGGAACACTACTTGTGCTTGCCACCTCGCCAGCTTGAACTGCACTTATGGGACTCGCCACGTCACCAAGTGTTACTGCAGTGCTGGATGTACGACCAGGATGTACTAGGCCGCTGGTGCTTGCCAGTTCACCAGAAGGAATAGCGGCACTAGTACTTCTCTGCTCCATACAAGAGCCGTGCGGTTCTTGCACTTCAAGGACAGAAGAAGAAGATCGGGGTCTGGTACGCCTGACCTTGGCAAGGACCACAACTCCGTCGTCAGAGCTATCTGTCATGGAGCCGCTGTCGTCTACAGGATCGTATTCTGAGTCTGAATCTTACAGATGAGTGACTTCCTCTTTACTATCTGTCATGCTCAGAAACGTGTAGGCCTCTTCACTAGTGTACCTTCGATTTGCCATTTTGGGCTCTAAATTTAGGGGTACACTAGTGAGACTCACAGGCAAAAAAAGCTCCTGACTGTTAGCGACTGATTCAAAACGCTACCAAAAAACTGTTATCGATCGCAGGGATCAGGCCTGATTGTGCGAACGCTGCATTTATGTGTGCTTAGTGTTTTGTAAGTGTCAGTGATCGATCGATACTGCACTTGGGTGGGCTGGGCTGGGCCGGGCCGAGGGGCAAAATGCAGGTGCTAGCAGGTATCTGGGCTGATCCCGCTAACACTGCGTTTTTGGGAACCCTAAACTGCTGGAGACGCTAGTATAGATCTGATCGGATCAGATATCGATCCGTTCAGATACTATAGCACTAAGGGAGGTGTATGCTGCGTCCGTGGGTGTTAGCGGTACTGGCGCTAACCTGACGCTGCCTGGGGCGACGCAGACCTTATCTGACCCTAAAAACTTAACTTATATCACCGCCCGGCAATTAGGGGGTTAAACCTTTATAAGGTAATAAACGGCAGGTGCCCTGAAACTATAATAAACTATAAAAAACTAACTAACCAGCGTCACCCGTAACACTTATACGGTGATCGCTGGTGAAAGGGTTAATTAGGGGGCAATCAGAGGGTTAAAACCTTTAGTAGGTAGTATATGGGGGTCCCTGGGGCTATAAAACACTGACGGCGAACCTATATACTTACCTCCCTAACTAGCGTCACCTGTATCACTAATACAGCGATCAGAAAAACTATCGCTTAGTGACACTGGCGACAGGGTGTGATCAAGGGGTTAACCTTTATTGGGGGGGTTAGGGGGGTACCCTAGACCTAAAGGGGGGTACCCCAGACCTAAAGGGGGCTAACCCTAACTGCCCTAACACTTATAACTGACACCAATGCAAAAAAAAAAAACTGCTATTGGTATCACTGTGACAGGGGGTGCAGGGGGGTGACTGGGGGGTGAAAAGTGTGCCTGCGTGTTCTACTGTTAGTGTAGTGTTATGCAAACTTACTTGGATGTCTTTTCTCCTCGGTGCCGGAACGAAAAGACCGGCTCGAGGAAAGATGACATCACTTCCTCTGCCTCTGTTTACATTACAGAGGCAGAGGAAGGATTTCATTCGCCAGGAGCGATCGTGAGGGGGTGGCCACGCATGGATGGCCTTCCCCTCACCTCTGAACAAATGCCGGCCGCCTCTGGCACCGGGGGGGTCCGATCGGACCCCCCGCCCACGGGAAGGCAATCATGTACCAGGTACGTGATTTTGCCTGCCCGTGCCATTCTGCCGCGGTATATCTGCGTGAGGTGGTCGGCAAGTGGTTAAATACCACCAAAAGAAAGCTCCATTTGTGTGAAAAAAATGATAAACATTTCATTTGAGTACAGTGTAGCATGACCGCACAATTGTCATTCAAAGTGTGACAGCGCTGAAAGCTGAAAATTGGTCTGGGCAGGAGGGGTTAATTCCTTTATGTGAAATAAGCCTTTTTGTGCTATTCATGTTAATTGAGTGTTTATTATGTCTGCATGTGACTCATTTGCTTACACTCTTGCAAGATCTCTGGTATGTTCTGGTCTGGTTTGAAAACTGCCTGTTTTTTTGTAACAGTGTTTTGCTATGTGTAACAGTTTTACTGTGCTTACCACTGCTGTATTTAAGCTCTTCTCACCTCAGCCGATAACCCCTAGGGCTGCTCCAGTAGTTAAGTATATCCCAGGGCAATAGATAATGACCATGTCGACACATCATGCTTTGATGAGGCTGTACAATTTCAGCTTTTATAAAGGGTTTTCTTCAATAGGGATGCACATGTTCTGCATATGTCAGTGTAAGTACAATGTAGGACAGTGTCCAGGGGTCAGTAGTAGGTAGGGCAGCATCCAGGGGTCAGTAGGATGTAGGAAAGTGTACATAGGTCAGTAGTATGTAGGGCAGTGGGTGGGGGTCATCGGGGCAGAGGATGGCGGTTTGTAGGGCTGAAGATAGCAGTTGAGCAGAGGACTACGGTAGCTCAGCAGCATGCAGCATGCAACTTGCAGGTATAGAGTAAGTCATGAGTGCTCAACCTGTAGCCCTCCAGCTGTTGCGGAACTACCATCATGCCTCTGCCTTTGGGAGTCATGCTTGTAACTCAGTCTTGCAATGCCTCATGGGACTTGAAGTTCTGTAATAGCTGGGAGGGCCACAGGTTGAGCACCCATGGAGTAAGTAATGGAGAGCACAGGGGTCAGGAGTAAGTCATACAGAGTTCAGAGGTCAGTATTAACACAGGGTGCAGGGTCAGTGGAATGTAAGCAGAAGTCTGATGTACATATGGCATAATGCAGCAGTCACTGGCATGTAACACGCAGCTGCCTGTTTGTATCTATAGCCCCTGCCATTAACTATTTCCTCTGCTCAGGCAGCTGCCACTATATTGCAAAATAAATAAATACATTCTGACAGGTTCACATATCTGCATTGTAGGAAACAACCTAATATAACACTGCCAGCTCATCACTGAGGGCCAGCCATTACAGCCTACTGCCTTCTGACACCAAACCGTGCTGTATTTTCACAAATATCCAGCCTTCAGTTATCGGTTTGTTTTTCAGCCTGCATCCCATTAGACGCTATTGTGACTGCGATAAAACAGATACAGTGCCATGCTGGCTGAGCGGGGACTCCCATGGCTCACCAATTGGAGCACCTCTCTCATTCTCGTCCAGACTCACCCCTACTTCCCATGGCTCTGCTTCACATATTGCAGATAGCTGCTCTGTTCTGAATGGTGTGGTCAGGAGGTGGCGGCATGTCAGGATCACAATCTGATAGCCACGATCGACAGGTTGCCAACCCCTGTTCTAGGGCATCCACACAAGAGTAAGGCAGGAGGTAATTGCTATAATTGTTAATAAAGTTAAATCAGATATCCTTCCTCATAGGTAAATTTCCTCCTTGGATCTTCACCCTCATAGGCAAGTTTCCCACTTTCCATCCTTCCTCTCCTCCTTTACACGGGAAGCACACTTTTTTTTCTTTTTTTTTTACGAAAATGTTGAGCCCAGCCCCATAACCTGCACTGTCCTCCCTTTGCCTCCTGGGATATGCTCGTCACATATCCTAGGAGGCATAGTTCTCCACTGATAAAGGATTAGAGGAGTGGGCCTAGCAGTGTATCATCACGAATGGGTGTAAAAAAAAAATAATAGTGATGGAGAGAGCCTGGAGATCCACTTTAAGGCCTGGTTCTGGAATACAGGATTGTGTTGGTTTTTCATTTCCCTAGTCCAGTTTGCTGTTGCTTAGCTGGGACCACAAGTGTAAGAAGAGCCTTTAAGAGAATTTTAAACTTCCTATCTTTAGAGTCTTCGAATGAAGAAACAGCTTCAGTTGGTATAGTGAGATGTTTAAGCCTGAGACAGGGGAATCAACTACCGAAACTACTTATTCTTGAGATCTTTTTTTGCTGGATAGAGCTCAGCAATGATTTTCAGAGAGGTTAAACTATTTTCTGGATTAATTAATTGTCATAGATAACCCATTAATTTTTTTATGAACAGGGAAGGTGATTTAGCATCTCTTTGTATCCAAAGGGGCATGGCAAGATGCAAGAGGATCAAATAAGACACGACCAAGGCTTTTGTGGACGAGAGAGCGCCCCCCCTCTCTCCTGATGAGGCCCTTGTCCCCATCAACATGGGAACAAGGTGTTTTGGGGGTCAACCCCAAAAGCACCCTCCCAATGTTGAGGGCATGTGGCCTGGTACGGTTCAGGAGGGGGGGGGCGCTCTCTTGTCCCCCACCCTCTTTTCCTGCTGCCTGCCAGGTTGCGTGCTCGGATATGGGTCTGGTATGAATTTTTGGGGGGACCCCATGCCATTTTTTATTTTGGCGCGGGGTTCCCCTTAAAATCCATACCAGACCTGAAGGGTCTGGTTTAGATTTTGAGGGGGACCCCACGCCATTTTTTTTTTTTTTGGCTGGGGTTACCCTTGATATCCATACCAGACCTGAAGGGCCTGGTATGGAATTTAGGGGGTCCCCCACGTCTTTTTTTTTTTTTTGATTCGGGGTTCCCCTGTGGGGAATTCCCATGCCGTTTTTAATCAATAAACTTTTATGTGTATTGTCGGACCGGCAATTCATTAATAGCCGCGAGTAGTTTTTAAATGACTTTTTTTCCTTTGAAATGTCATTTTGCTGTCAGACTGTTCTAAACACAGGAAACATGCGCCCCTTTACAGGCATACTATAAACACCCCCCAGGTACGAAATTCTAAGGAATATTACGCTTTTATTGTTTCACTTTAAGCATTATTAAAAATCACTGCTCCCGAAAAAACATCAGTTTTTAAAACTTTTTTTTGCATTGATCCATGTCCCCAAACACTTTTTTATGACAATATCATGCATATAAGCCTTTAAAATTAGCACTTTTGATTACTCCCATAGACTTTTAAAGGGTGTTCTGCAGCTTTCAAATTTGCCGCGAACACCCCAAATTGTTTGCTGTTCGGCGAACTGGCGAACAGCCGATGTTCGAGTCGAGCATGAGTTTGACTCGAACTCGAAGCTCATCCCTAGAGAAGAGGTTAAATACAGCAGTGGGATGCATAGCAAAACTCTGTTACACAAAAATAGGGAGTTTTCAGACCAGAACATACCATAACTTGCTTTGTGCACTGGTCCAATTCATTTGGTGGAGGGGGGGGCGCGCTATGGTGTGGGGTTGTTTTTCAGGGGTTGGGCTTGGCCCCTTAGTTCCAGTGAAGGGAACACTTAAGGTGCCAGTATACCAAGACATTTTGGACAATTTCATGCTCTCAACTTTGTGAGAACAGTTTGGGATGACCCCTTCCTGTTCCAACATGACTGCTCACCAGTGCACAAAGCAACGTCCATAAAGACATGGATGAGCGAGTTTGGTGTGGACAAACTTGACTGGCCTTCACAAAGTGCTGACCACAACCCGATAGAACACCTTTGGGATGAATTGGAGTGGAGCACGCGAGAAAGGCCTTTTCGTTCAATACCGATGGCTGACCTCACAAATGCACTTCTGGAAGAATGGTCAAACATTCCCATAGACACACCTAAACCTTGTGGACAGCCTTCCCAGAAGAGTTGAAGCAGTTATAGCTGCAAAGGGTGAGCCAACTCAATATTGAACCCTACGGACTAAGGCTGGATTCACACCTATGCATTTTTAGTGTTTTTTGCATTTTACAGTTTTGCACTACAGTCCATTTAACATGGTTTCCTATGGAACGTGTTATGTAGTACTAATCTGCAAAATGCAAAAAACACTAAAAATGCATAGGTGTGAATCCAGCCTTAGACTGGGATGCCATTAAAGTTCATGTGTGTGTAAGGGCGGCCTGATACTTTTGGTAATATAGTGTATGTAAAGCGCAACGTAAATTGACGACGCTATGTAAGTACCTGTAATAATAACTCTGCTGTCTCCATCACAGGAATGGACAATTGGAAGGTGGATTACCTCAGCTGCCGCTGCCTGGACTCTGGGTTTGGATATCCTGAGCTTCAGGTTCAACAAATTGCCTCTTTGTAGCCAGGGCCAAAGACCCTTTAGCACTGGCATAGGATGCTTTAATAATTCCCTTGTCTAGGGTATGTTCAACCACGAGGAGAACTAGGGGCAGATTCAGAACAGTTTGTTAGAAACAAATCACTCTCAGATGACCTTGGGAAGGGAGGGCTGTAGTACAAACTGGGCATATAAGGGATGTCATTAGCAACATTGAGGGTAGACAAATGACCGCAAGAATGTGTATGGTAGTAGGGGGGGGGGTTGTATTTTTGGATGGCATGGTGAACTGTGTTCTCACTCCTGCCTGTTTTTAATGCAGCGCCATCTGAGGCCCCAAAGTTTATGGACCTCCCATATTTTGGCGTTTCAGCCTTGTTACATGTGCACAGAGATTTCTCAGTGGTCCCCAGACTGCTTCTCGAGGGCAAGATGTAGCCCTTTGTATGCCATTTATCTGGCCTTTGGGGCACTATTTCTTCCACTGACACCACCGATGGGGCACTATTCCACGCACTGACACCAACAATAGGGCACTATTGCACCTACTGACCACAGGTACTAAAGTAATTTTACTCCACCTGACCACCAACCATGAGACATTGACAGCTCCCACTGGCCACAGTTCGGCCCGCTAAAGTCTGAAGGACATAAAACTGGCCCTTTGTTTAGAAAGTTTGGGGATCCGTGCTCTAGAGTCTCAATCTTTTGATATGTACTGTAGATCTATTTAAACTCTTTGCAGTTTTACACTGAGGAACATTATTCTGAAATTTTTTGACAATGTTTAGATGCAGCTTTTCACAGATTAGTGAACCTGTGCCCAAACTGTCTTAGTTTAAACATCCGATATATTTCTCATTTCTATTGTGAATAAAATATGGGTTTATGAGCCTTGCAAATCATTGCAGTCTGTTTTCATGTAGATTTTACACAGCGTCCCAACTCTTCAGGTTCATCAACAAAGTTACCCCTGTTTTTGGCAAGAACCAAGAATCTTTTAGCATGGGCATCAGATGCTCTGGTAATCCTATGGACTCTGTTCAGGTTAATATGCCTTCCATCCAGTGTGGACTCTTCCTTGACTGCTGCACAAAAGAGAGAGAGAAGAAATCAGTGATTCTCAATGCACTAAACTGGTTGAGATGGGACTGTTACACAGACATACTCAAAATTCTAGAAGACAACCTCTCACCTCTCCCAAACAGACAAGACCTGCTGTCTCATGGTCCCCTGTACCATCCTGCTTCTCAGTCACTGGCTTTAATGTCATGTTGAAGCCCAGGTCTTGGAATGACAGGAGTATATGGGACTCTCATTTCCACATTACTCAAGGTCAGAAAAGCCAGTTTAAGAAAAATCTACTACTGTACCTGTAGATCCTTTGTTCGACTGGTGTGAACACAGGCATTTCAACCCGAGAGAATACTTGGCACTTCATATTCTGGCTTTTCTGCAGTTGGAACTTGAGCAAAATAAGTCCTCTTAAAGTGATACTAAAGTCTATTTTTTTTTCTTTAAAAATAACAAACATGTTATACTTGCCTGCCCTGTGAAATGGTTTTGCACAGAGCAGCCTGGGTCCTCTTCTTGGGTCCCTCTTCGGCGCTCCTGGCCCCTCCCTACTGTTGAGTTCCCCCCACAGCAAGCAATTTGCTGTGGGGGCACCCAAGCCGCAGCTCAATGTGTCCATTCGGACATGGAGGGGTGTTTTGGCCCCGCCCCCTCTCTCTCCTTATTGGCTAACTGATAGCAGCTGGAGCCAATGGTGCCGCTGCTGTGTCTCAGCCAATCAGGAGGGAGAGTCCCGGACTGCCAAGGCACTCGTGCAACATCACTGGAAAGAGAGGGAGCTCAGGGGGGCTGCTACACACAGGTTTTTTTTATCTTAATGCATAGTGCATTAAGATAAAAAAAACTCCTGCCTTTACAACCACTTTAAGTGATGGATTGCGACCCTGTCCACCCTATTCTTAAAGCCTTTGGCTTAGCTCTTGTGAAAAACTTTTATTTACGGTTCCTCGTAAATCAGACCCCCATAACAGCACCCCATAACCTTGGATGATCTCTCCTACAAAGTGGCCATCTTGGTGGCTATCACATCTGTCAGTCATGCGTCAGAGTTAATAGCATCCACAACCCTCCTTTTACTCTAAAGTAGTATCAGCCTTCCACCTCAATGAGGACATTGGTACTTCCTTGCTTGTGCCTGTCTCTTAAACATCTGAAGGAAATTGATAATGATTTGGACATGGTCAAAGCTGTCAAAGTGTACCTGAAAGCCACAGCCTCCATACAACAAAGCCTCTTTTTGTGCTGCTGCCAGGGTCTTGAAAAGGATACCCTGTTTTTAAATCCAGTATAGCTGGGTGCATAAGACAACTCATTGTAAAAGCTTACACTCCTAAGGCCTGGTTCACACTGCCGCGACCTCAAAAAAGTCGACATCACGCGTGACTTTCGGCACGACTTGCATACGACTTCTTTAACAGAAGTCAATGCAAGTCATGCCAAAGTCACGCCAAAAGTAGTGCAGGTACCTCTTTCTAAGTCAGAGCGATTCAAGTCTCCAATTAGAACTGTTCCGTTGCACTTAATGGGGCACGGCTTGTAATACGACTCTATGCTCTCAAAGTCGAAGCACATGTTGCACCATTGTGAATTGGACCTAAGGCCCTGTTCACATCTGATGATTTGGGATCGAGAGCACCACAAGTTACCGCGATTCTGCCCACAATTCCAAATTGCACTGCAATCATGGCAAAACGCACCACGTGTTTCGGCGCCATTCATTTTTAATGGCACCTACTGCATTGGGTGATGCTTATCGCCCAAATAGGAGCAGGAGCTTCTCTTGAGCAACAAGCTATATGCAATGTTTTACAGCGATTGCTGAGTGACAATCGTGTCAAAACTGCACTGCGTTTGAGGTGGCATTAAAAATGGATGGCATCCAAACATGCGTGGTGCGTTTTGCCATGATTGTAGTGCGATTTGGAATTGCAGCGATTATTCCTGCGATCCCAAATAGCCAGATGTGAACGGGGCCCTCAAGGATTTGCTACCTCCAGTACCTTTATGTGCTCACCCCGCCAGACTGGTGGGAGGTTACTGGGAGTTTCAACATCACGCACCTGTTGCTCAGCTTTGTAAGGCTGCCACATGCTCTTCAGTTCACACATTCTCAAATTCTACCAGGTGGATGTCCAGGCCTATTCAGGAGCATCTTTCGGCTGCAAGGTTCTTTCTGTGACACTCTGAGCTGGGTCCTTGACACTTTTCTGTTTTGTTGGGCCCATTGGTACAGTTCTGTTTGCCTTGTTTTTTTTTTCCACCCTTCTGATTTCTTGGCGTGCAGATGTTCCAGGGTCCATGAATAGCCAGCTGCTGTCCTGTATGATTAGGATAATAGGCATTTTGACTTGCCTGCATTCCATATATTGGAGTACAGTACATGACAAGCTCTCTTTTGTTCCTGTGTTACTCTGCATTGTTTGAAAAAGAATTAAGATCTCACAGGGTGAATAAGCTAAGGGTATGCCCAAGGGGCATTGGCTCTGCCAATGTTTAATTACCTGAAGGTAGTAGGCTATAACCTTCTTTTTTTCTCTTTAGTTCATCGACTGACACAGCACTCCATTAATCTTGACTATAGGGTTATATAGCCCTCTGCAGGAGTAGGACTAGGCAGAACAAAAACAACTTGGCTACGCCCATAGGCCATCTTCAGCTGGTATATAACCCCTCCCTGCTATAGGCATTCAGTTTCTTTCTGTCTAGTCGGGACAGAAATTGGTCCTAGCAATTTTTTTCTCCTTCCATGCCTTTTTGCCTTTTTTCCTGGGAGATCAATCAACTGCCGGGCTGGGAGACTGGCTGGATAATCTAGATCCAGTGCCCCCCCCAGTCCGGCCAGCGAGCACGTGCAGACTGCAGCTACACGCTAGGTCGGCCGCAACATACCCTCACCGGACGGAGGCTGGCCCGCAATTTAAACTTCTCGCAGGGTCACATACGACTCGGCTCTGGTCCGAGTTGCAGCATCCCACTTGCCGACAGCCCCCCCACTTCGGTGGTGAGGGGTTCTGTTTGGAGCGACACCTGCATCCATGGAGTGGCAAGTGGTACCCTCCAGGGACGGTCAGACCTGCCTGTAAGTTCTCCTCCCTTTTCTAAATCCTCAGTTAGGCTTTGGTTACCCCCCCTTCTGTTTATCCCCTCTCTGTGGATGTTCCCTGGGGAGGCTCATGGGTGCAGTAACTTTTTGTCTTGGGGACTGTTGGGGGATGTAGTCCCAGTGCAGAGGGCGCAGCGATGCCATTTAACAGCGTCAGGGCTGTCCCCTGCTGCCGACTTCTCAGCTGTGGTTTTTGTCTCTGGCGGTGGGGGGGCAACCATTTTCCTTTGGTTTGGTCTCCGGCTGGCGGCCATGTTTTGGTAGTCTGTGTCGTCACATTTTACGTTGGTCTGGCATAACGCTGGAGGCAGGCGAAGCTGCACGTCGGTGCCTGGCCTTCCGGGCCCTCCTCTTCCTCCTTTCCCAGATATAGCGGACTGTATGGGCACACATGGTGAGCTGATGGTTCCGAACATATGGCGCTCCTCCGGCTTGGTAGTAGTGATATCCTGGGGAGTTCCTTTCTCTGCTAGGAAGGATCTATTGTCCTGAATTGGGGGGGTACATAGCAGTGTAAAAAAAAAAAAAAAAAAAAAAAAGTTTTTTTTGCTGCGGGGTCTCCCCTAAGCTTACGGAGCCTCAGGATCACATCTCCCCCACTGACCCCCTCATGGAGACGTTGGGTCCCTCGGAACCCCAGCTCCCCTGTAGGACAGCGATCCTACAGTCCTTGGTATCTGGGGTGGAAGTGGCGTATGGGCTAAGGCCTAGCAGGAAGCGTCCTCCGCCTTCTCCTGCTCAGTCTCATCTGATTCTGAGTCTGGTGCCGCCGTGGCTCACCAGTGTTACTTGATACCACGATCCCTGATCTGTCTGATAGTAAGGATGAGAAAATGCTGGCGGACACACTTGTTAGTGCATGAGACTTTAAAAATGGAGGATGTGGCCACGGACATGGCTGTCCCTTTTGGTACACTCAAGATGCCTCGTACAGCTAAGGTGTTTTCTTATCTTCCCTATTTTGACAAATTTGCCTATAAGGAGTGGGGCAACCAAAGCAACCTTTTGTGGTCTCCAAACATTTGCAGTACATTACCCTTTTGAGGAATCACTTTTTAAAAAGTGGACCCTCCTGTTTCCAGGTTGAATAAAGCAACCATGATCCCAGTAGAGGATACCCTGTCCTTTAAAGACTCGGTCGATAGGGAAGCGGAGTCTGTGGCACGCAGCATGTTTAATATAGCAGGTTCGGCATTGCAATCGGTCCTGGCCTCTGTCCTGGTGTCCGAGACCCTAACTGAATGGGCCAAGCTTGGGCGTGGCCTGGACCGGCATGGCGTAGGGAGCAAAGAACGAGAGCTCCGCTTGCCCATTATCCGAACTACTAGATCCTGGAATTAATACTACTTACCTCTCACCCACAACTGGACTCCCTGTTTTCCCCAGCCCCTGGGGATCATGTCGCCGCCGAAACAGAAAACAGTTCCGGCCGCGAAGCTGGGAAAGTACAGGAACACTGACAAGGAAGCCGGGGGAGAAAATGGCGCCGGCTCCTCTCCTCATGCAGACTCGGCGGCGGAAGACACGGCGCGGGTGCTCGAGGCAATCTCAGATTGTAAGAGTACTCTGACCAGTAAGATCGAGGAGGTTAAGGTGGATGTGTTAATACGCCTGGATCTACAAAAACTGAGAGATCGAGTCATGGAGACTGAAGCCCATATTAGCTGCGTGGAGGACGAGGTGCCGCCATTACAAGTTCACACTGAACGTTTACAGCATCAACTCAACATGGTGCTAGCTAAGCAAGACGATATGGAAAATCGTCTGAGGAGGTGCAACTTGCGCTTTATAGGCTTGCCTGAGGGCTCGGAAGGCTCTGATCCCCCCCTCATTTCTAGAGAATCTGCTGACCAACACATTTGGGAGAGCTGAGTTTTCTACCACTTTTGTGGTTGAACGAGCACACAGGCTAGCGGCTAACCCCCCCCTCAAGGGGCTCCGCCAAGGACATTTATTGCTAAACTGTTTAATTTTCGTGACCGGGATGCTGTACTCCGGCTGACCAGACTAAAGGGTAACATTCCCTTTAAAAACACAGAAATTAAGGTATTCCCGGACTTCTCAGCGGAGGTCCAAAAGAAGAGGGCCATGTTTACAGAGGCGAAACGTCAGCTGCGGATCCGCCATTATTCCTACGCAATGCTCTTTCCGGCACGGCTGCGGGTTGTCGGCAAGGATAGGGCGCACTTCTTTGACACAGCTGAAGCAGTCTTCACATGGCTGGAGAACAAGGCAGCTCCACATTGTGACCCTGCCTGAAACTGCTGCATGACCTACCTCTGAGATGGAATACGATCCGACATGGATATATACCTTATGGAGATCTTGCAGCCTCAACATCCTACAGGTAATGTGATAAGCTCATATGACAATAACAACACCTTCCCCTATTTATCTCAGTCGCACACACACTCCCTCAGCATGAGGACTGCCTGATTCCCGGAACTTGTGGACTTTCTCACCCACCATAGACGAACCCCTGGGAAATATATGGACTCCTGTCATCGTATCCACCCGTGGGTGTCGTGTGTGTGCCCCTGCGGCTGGGCCTGGACAGGGGCCCATCAGAAAATACAGTATGACTCACAATCTCAAATGCCACAGGCAAGCTGCTATCTGTTAGGACGCTTGAACTGGGGAATATTATTATGTCCCCTAGATTGGTGCTTTTACCCCTGTTGCTTTTGCTTGCCTTGTAGCGAATTATCGCTCCCCTAGTCGCGGGTGTCCCTCCAGATCCCATTTGTTTTTTCTTTTTTTTTCACAGTAACAGTTGCCTTAGGGCGCAAGTGATGTTTCCCTGGCATGCCCGGCCTCAGCAAACTGCATATGTGCTTAATTGGATGCTTTGCTTACCCGGGTATGCTAGAGTGTTAATGCAGTTAAGATCAGAATGGTCTGATTGGTTTAATGTTTGGTTTAAGTATTACATGCTGAAGAGCAATAGATTGTGGTGTTTACTTAAGGATATAATGTCCTCGCAATATACCCAGTACATCAAAGGTCCTTCTATACAAAATCCTGGGAGTCCCCGTCCACCCAACCTTCTCTGTCCCACTGTGGGGGTGGGGGGGGGGGGGGATGGGAGCTTCCTCACCTATGGTAATGTTGGTGGCGTCATGGATATTGGACGTGCAGCATACAAATATATACACTTAATACTATGCTGGATGTCAGATGTTTAACTTGGAATGTGAGAGGTCTCAGGGCAAAGCCCAAACGTAATGCAGTATTGGCATATCTCAAGACCCAACGTGCAGACATCATGGTATTGGTTACGACCCACCTCACAGGCCAACTTCAAATGACACTCAAGAAGTCCTGGGTGGGATGGCTATATCAGGCCCCTTACTCTGCCAACTCTAGAGGCGTGGCTATACTTGTGGCAAAAACGGTACAATTTGTGTTACTTACTCTCAGGTCTGACCCCCAGGGTAGGTTTCTATTCTTACATGTTAAAGTAAATGGCCTAAAAATGTTAATTTTGGCATTCTATGTACTGCCTCCCTTTCAATTTAGCGTTATACATGAGGGGATAGCTTACATGTCCCAATTTTCCACCATCCCTGCTATGTGGCTAGGCGATTTTAATAACGTTATGAATAAGGATTTAGACTGCATTTCAGTGACACCCTAAGAATGGGCCAAGCTTTTGCACCAGGGTCTGGGAAATGAGAAGGTTCCCTCTGCTTACGTTGATCTGGCGGATTAGTTGGTCCAGGGGCTGCAGTTTATATGTGATGCATCTTTGGATGCAGCTCCTCTGCTGTCCAAGCTCTCGGTTTCAGCGGTAGTGATTGGGCATGTGCTGTGGCCTAAGAATTTGTCTGCAGACCAAGCCTCCAAGAAAGCTCTCATCGATCTGCCCTTTTAAGGCGATCGGCTGTTTGGGGCTGCTCTGGATGACATCATTAAGGGTCTCACGGGGGGGAGGTACCTTCCTGCCACAGCCTAGGAAAGGGAAGGAGCCTCTTTACAAATGAGAGCCCTCCTGCTCAGCCCTTAAAAAAATTAAAAAATGATTTCATACTCCTGGGGATGCAGATAAGAGAAATAGATCTGAAGTCTTCCGCGGGAGGTTCCAAGCAACCTTGGTCTAGTAAGCCTATAGCTGACTTCTCTGAACCCGCAGACAAGACCCCCTCAGCATTAAGGTCTGTCCTCACCTATAATTGGGGTGGGGATACATCTTCACTGGTTTCCGGCCTCTTGGACCTCCTTCGTGAGCATCAAGGGGATCCACAAAATGATCCTTTTGGGGGTACCAAAGACAGGGGCAGAGTTTGTCAGTGTCAGGGTTTTTAAGCCCTGAGTCTCCTTGTGCAGATAAAATTCCTGCAAAAGTTTGGGTGACATCCAAACTACCCAAAGTCCCCCCTATCTCTGTATAGAAATCGAATCACCTAAGTCTGACTCTGGATTTAATGTTGACCAGGGTGGTTCTTCTTCTGGTCAAACTTTGGGAACTACAGATCGTGATTCGCAGGCTGCTGTCACGCAGTCTTCTCTCCCAACTTGCATACAGGTTCTGGGCCTGGTGGTGTCCACCTTCAAGGCAGTTCCGTTTGCACAGTCCTGTTCGCGGCTCCTTTAGCAGGTTCGGATCAACAGGAAGATACCAAGGTCTTCTTTCAGCGACCCCTAGCCACGCACTCTTTAGTTCATACCTTCATTCAGGGAGTTCGACATGTGGCTCCACCTGTACGGTCTCTCTTGCCGCTGCGGCCCATAGCGCGTTGGAGTTGGCAGCATTATTATCCTGTCGTACTACCTATTTGGTGTTCAACAGAGATAAGGTGGTTCTTCGCCCTGTCCATCGTTCCTACCTAAAGTTGTCTCGGACTTCCATTTAAATGAGGACATTGTGTTGCCTTCCTTGTATCCCAAGCCAGCTCATCCCAAGGAATTTTCTTTGCATATTTTTTTGATGTGGTTCAAGCATTTCGGGTGTATCTGACAGCCACGGAGTCCTTTCGGAGGTCAGACTTGCTTTTTGTGGTTACAAAAGGACCAAGGAAAGGACTGGCCGCTTTGGCTACCATCTCCAGATGGATCAGACAGATGGTGACTCAGGCCTATTCTACTAAAGGTCGGGTTCCTCCTTTCCCCTGCACGGCGTATTCTACTCGGGCGCTTGGGACTTCTTGGGCCTTACGTCATCAAGCATCACTATCTCAGTTTTGCAAGGCGGCCACTTGGTCATTGGTGCATACTTTCACCAAGTTCTATAAAGTAGATATTTTGGCATCTGCGGATGCTTCTTTTGGCTGCAAGGTTTTGCAGGCTACTGTTTAAGAGGGACTGATCCCCCTTGATTGGTGTTTTTTTTTTTTTTTTTTCTTTTTAATTTCAGATGGGGCTCCTGTGTCCTGGTTGAACTCCTGTGACCCAGTTAAGACTCTTGTGTTTAGCCTTGGGTTATTTTCCTCACCCCTCATTTTCCTTTTTGCCACTGCTTTTGGAGGTCCCTATAGTCAAGATTAATAGAGCGCTGTGTCCGTCGATGAACTAAAGAGAAAATGGGATTTTTGTACTCACCATAAAATCCATTTCTCGAGTTTGACGGACACAGTACCCACCCCTCTATGAAGTTTTGATACTTCTAATACTGCTTGCTACTAAACTGAATGCCTATAGCCGGGAGGGGGTTATATATCAGCTAAGGATGGCCCATGGGTGTAGCACCTCCTAGCTCCCTCCCCGCTGTCAGTTTGCATACCACGTGCCTATGTAACAGCCGGGCAGGAGCCGGGAGATACAGTAGAGCTGCATTGAAGCCGGGCATCAATATTACTGGGACTGAAATGTGAGTGCTATGGAGGGGGCTCTCTGATGGGGACCTAAATGTGGAGAGGTGGCTCTAATGAAGGACACAAATGTGGAAGGGGGACACAATTGTGGAGGGGTTTCTGATGGGGACATGTGAGCAGACTGCAGTTCCTCTTTAACCACTTGACATCCCGCCCATAGTAATATGACGTGCAAAGGAGTGATCCCCCATCCTGGGTGGGCATATGACATCCTGGGCTTCCCAGCTGTCTAGGGGGCGCACCGGCTGCTTCACTCGGGAGCGGTGTGCGTGCCCGGCAGCCGCGATGTCCGCTGGGCACCCGCGATTGCCCGATAACAGAGCAGGACCATGGATCTGTGTGTGTGTATAAACACAGATCCACATCCTGTCAGGTGAGAGGAGACCGATCGTGTGTTCCCAGTACAGAGGAACAGTAATCGATCTCCTCCCCTTGTGAGTCCCTTCCCCCTACAGTTAGAATCACTCCCTAGGTAACACATTTAACCCCTTGATCGCCCCCTAGTGTTAACTCCTTCCCTGCCAGTGACATTTATACAGTAAGCAGTGCATTTTTTTATAGCACTGATCGCTGTATAAATGCGAATGGTCCCAAAATAGTGTCAAAAATGTCCGACGTGTCCGCCGCAATGTCGTAGACATGATAAAAATCACAGATCACCGCCATTACTAGTAAAAAATAAATAAATAAAAATGCCATAAAATCTAGCCCCTATTTTGTAGACGCTATAACTTTTGCACAAACCAATCAATATACTCTTATTGCGATATTTTTTTTTTTACCAAAAATACGTCAAATACATATCAGCCTAAACTGCGGAAGAAATTTGTTTTTGTTTTTTTCTAAATTGGGATATTTATTGTAGCAAAAAGCAAAAAGATATTGTGTTTTTTTTTTTAATTCAAACTTGTCACTCTTCTTTTGTTTATAGCGCAAATAATAAAAACCACAGGAGGTGATTAAATACCACCAAAAGAAAGCTCTATTTGTGGGGGAAAAAAAAGAAAAAAATTTAATTTGGATGCAGTGTTGCATGACCGCGCAATTGTCATTCAAAATGCGACAGTGCTGAAAACTGAAAATTGGCCTGGGCAGGAAGGGGGTGAAAATGCCCTGTATTGAAGTGGTTAAGTTATAGCTTGTCTGCACGGTTACCTGATCTCCAGGCACATATCTGTACTGGCTCTTTGTACATTGCACCTGATTAAATTGTCAGAGCAGTGGTTCTCAAATTCTGGCCTGTTAGTGGGTCCTGAGGACCGAAGTTAAGTATTACCTTGGGGAGATGCAGACTAGAATACTGCAATCACTGAGCAGCAAATGATATCTCCTGTGATGTATTTCAGTTATTCTGCAAACCTGGCCTGCTAGTGGGGCCCGAGGACAGGAGTTGAGAACCACTAAGTCCTCCAAACCAATTTGATCTTTTCATATAATATTTTATAACAAACACGAATTGACCTAACTACAAATTAATGTCTGGGACCTGTGATTGTTGCTAATAACTGCCCAGTAATACAGTAACACTTAAAAAGCCACATTCTGTCACAGGGAAAGATGCTGCTATTCATCATGTAGTAGGATCGCTTAGAACTGGCTATATAGTAAAAATGGTTGCTATGGCTATTTTTCTAAATTTTACACGTATGAAGCTTCTCTTGATATATTTGTATTTTTTACTTTACAGTAGTGCAGCACCTTTTCCTCACTTTGTCTTTATGACAAGTAAGTCACAGACGCTGGGTTCCATTTCCTACTTGGTTATTGGAGAGCGTCTCTTGTAAAGTAAATCACAGTAATTGAGAGATCATGTGTTCAAGTTTTTCAAAACAAGTGCTTTCAAGGACACTGTGTGAAAAAATGCACATTTTATCCTGCTTTATAAACATGAATTCCTAATACTCCCAAGAGGGAGAAACATTGTCTTCGACTTTTGTTCAAAGTGTGAAGGATGTTGCTAAGAAACTGATTGCTGAGTGTGATAGAGAATTGCTGGCAAAGTTTTTATGGCAAACGCTAAGAAGATAAATGAGCACAAACAAAGCAATGAGTAAGTCAAGGTGAAAAAAAAAAGCTTTTGGAAGCAGCACAGAATGGAAACCACTGGAGTAAGGAGACCCCCGCCACTGGGAATCCCTCAGTTGTTAACAGGTATCCGTTCTCAATTTATTTTTATTTTATAAATTATTGGTATAATATATGGATTTTTTTTCTATTTTCACATTTTAGAACTAATGCTGTATATCCTCCCTTAATACAAAGATATTTGCCAATTGCCATCATACCCGGCTTCTTGGTGCTCAAAATCCATGATTGATGATGCTTGCAACCATAGGAAACTCTCTGTTCCAAGATGGTAATATTTTATAGGTATGGATCTCCATTTAGGAGAAAACACTTTTAAAAACTGTAGGGAGAAAAATAAAAGCAATTGAATATTTTTCAATAGGAATAGATTAGTGATATTTGTAATATGCTTCGCAATACAAAGTTTGAAGAAATTACATAGATTACTGCTGTGTTTTTTATCTTGCCCATCCTGTCTGTTTGAGATTTGGCCCTCAAAGTAGACAACAAAAGTGAAATTGGTGTTGGGATGTGCCATGACTTCCGGATGTACTAATGCAAGGCTTAAAATCCAAACCAGTTGGCTGCTAGGCTATGGAAAAAAAATGCTAAATTTTTATGCTTGCCTGTACCATAAATCTACATTCCTTATCTATTGTTCAAATTTATATTACACATATCAGTCCTGTCTCTCTTGTGTGTAGACTCCTTGTTGATATTTTCTTCAGATGAGTCTGCATTTCATTTATATCATTAATCCATTTTACTATTTCCAAAACATGAAAACTATGCAAAAGCACCTAAAGTGCAGTGCGCTCTAGGAAATCCCATCTGTAGCAAAGAAACTATCTACAAGTTACACCAGCTGCTTTTCTTGTACCAAACCATGAATTCTGGCGGCAGCCTGGTGGGCCATAACATTGACATTCAATGTATGGGTGGGAGGGTAGAGGGAGTTTTTTTATGTGGGTTTTTGTTAAGAGAATATGTTTTTTTTTTGTTGATTATTGTGTTAGTGGAATGGTGTATTCTTGGAAAGTGGGAAGAAGTGTGTTCTTTTTTCGCTGCTCATGTTTTTCCTTTTGAAAAAATGGCCCCTTTGAAAATAATCACCTATAATGTTAGAGGCCTAAATAGCCCTAGCAAGTAGTATCAAATATCCCAGAAATTGAAAGACTTGTTGGCTAATAGTTTTTTTTTTGTTTTTTTTTTACAATAAACTCATTTAAAAGTGGTCATCTAAAGTCAGCCTAGACTCTAAAAATGTTCCAGTCTGGTTCCATGGTTACTCCCCTAATAAGAGATCTATAGGAATAGCGATAGGCTTTGATAGGAACACAACATTCACATTAAAAGCACTGGAGTCAGACCCTGAAGGAAGGTACGGTATTAAGGGTTCGCTATTTAATAATGATTTTACACTGGCTAATATATATTGCCCTAATATTTATCCCTGTCTCTTTTTGAAAAAGGTAATAAACTAGAAGGTTTCAGAGAGGGGAAATTGATCATGGCAGGGGATTTTAATTTTGTTCTTGATCCAACTCTTGATACTCAACTTCTTTCCTTACGATCGGAGGGAAAACATCTTAGGGTAATTAAACAAAAAAACTTTATCAACCGCAACTAGTAGAGGCTTGGAGAATTTTACACCCTAGGGGGAGAGATTTTACTTATTACTCTCTAGTGCATTCTTCTTCTTCGAGAATTGACTATATTTTTCTAGATCCTCAGCTCTTAGAAGGGTTGTTGGGGCAGAAATAAAGTCAACAACCCTCTCGGACCATGCCCCGGTCGCCTTGGATTTAAGGGACATACCGGCTAGGCACAGATCTTGGAGGTTAGATGATTCTCTCCTATATGACCCTGAGCTAGTAGGTGACCTGGAAAAAGACTTGAACTTATTTTTTAAAGAAAATAATATAGAAAATAATATAGAAAATATTGCCCCAACTGTGCTCTGGGAAACCCATATAGTGTTTATGAGAGGGAGATGAATAGCAGAAGGGGCCAAGAGAAAGAAAATTTGGTTAACTCAGAAACTCTCTTTTACAGGAAATTGAGCAGAAGGAACAAATACATAAAGGATTAAATGATAATAAGGTGATGGTCGAATTGACAGAAAAGCGGGAGGCATTAAGGGACTGGATGGAGCAGGATACTAAACGAGTATTTAACAGAACAACTAAAAGACATTACGAAATGGGAAATAAACCAAGGAAATTGGGGTAATTAAACCTAGAAGAAATCTGAGTTGTATAGCGAAAATGAAAGATAAGAAAGGGGAATATTCCACAAAGGATATTAGTAAAACCTTTTTTGGAATATTATTAACTGCTATAAAAACTAAATAACACTCCAGATTGTGATGATATACAACTTAGAAAAAATAAAATAGAGCAGTATTTACAGAAGGCAAACATTCCAGTTATATCAGAACAGGGCTCAATTAAAATTGACTGTGATTTATCTAAGGAAGAAATAGAACAGGCAATTAAAAACATCAAGGTCGGTAAAGGTCCAGGCCCAGATGGGTATATGTCCTATACTGTAAAACGTTTTTAGGAATTCTGACCCCCTATTTTCAGACATACATGAATTTCATCAGGGGAGGCCTGGAGTTGTGTGTTCAAAACCACACTTGTGAGGTATCACTGTGATCGTTAGAGTGAGAGCAATAATTCTAGCCCTAGACCTCCTCTGTAACTCATAAAATGCAACCTGTAGAATTTTTTTTAACATCGCCTATGGAGAATTTTAAGGCTAAAGTTTTGTCGCCATTCCACGAGCGGGCACAATTTTGAAGCGTGACATGTTGGGTATCAATTTACTCAGCATAACATTTTGTTTCACAATATGAAAAAAATTGGGCTAACTTTATTATTTTTTAATTCAAAAAAGTGTATTTTTTCCCAAAAAAGTGTGCTAGTAAGACGGCTGCGCAAATATGGTGTGTCAGAAAGTATTGCAATGACTGCCATTTTATCCTCTAGGGTGTTATATATATATATATATATATATATATATATATATATATAATGTTTGGGGGTTCTAAGTAATTTTCTAGCAAAAAAAAAAAAAACTGTTTTTATCTTGTAAGCACAAAATCTCAAAACGATGCTCGGTCCTTAAGTGGTTAAGATTAATGTTGAGAAAACAGAGATATTAAATATTTCTGTTCCCTTAGTAGAATGTAGGGATCTTAGAACCCTTTATCCCTTTGTGTGGAAGCAAAAAGGATTACAATATCTGGGTATATTTTTGTCCGTATCAGTAACAGATTTATACCAAGATAATTATTTGCCTTTGTTAAATAAAATTAAACAAGATTTGAAAGGATATCCTGCCCATAGGTTGTCCTGGTTTGGCAGGATAAGTGTAATTAAAATGGTGACTCTCTCGAAAGCTTTGTATATTTTTCAAAGTCTCCCGATTAACATCCCGGGTGCATATTTTAAAACCCTTAGACATTTATTGCAGAAATTCATATGGAAAAATAAAGGCATACATATTGCCTATAACAGGGCTCAAAATTTCAAGTCCTGAGCTACTAGCCAGGCCTCAAGGGTTACTCGCCACCAGTTGCCCCACCCAAACCTGCCCTGTCCTTTATTCTGCCCCTAAACATCCCTCATAAATTATCTCACACAAATGACAAAATGACACTTAAATGTTTTATGCAGAATTAAGTTATAAAAAAAAATATTAACAGCAACTTTATCTGTGCCCAACAATGCAGCCTACATGTGTCCATCAATGCTGCTTCACCTGTGTCCATCAATGCAGCCTGCCCATGTCCATCAATGCAGTCTGCCTGTGCCCACCAGTGCAGCCTGGGGGGGGGGGGGGGGGGGTATTGCTTGAGGGAGGGAAATTGATGTTGTAAGTTAAGGAAATGGGGGTTTTTGAAACTTGAACAATTTGAAGAAGGTATATTCTAGGAGTGATCCATTCTTGTGTTTTTGAATGATTTGTATATACGTTTTTGAATGTTATGTAATGCTTTGTTTATACAAAAATTTTATAAAAAATACATTTACCATCAAACTATGAATTCTAAATAACTATTTAAAACCAGCTCACGGGTCCAAAAAGTGGAATGGCTCAATAACCAGAGACTACAGCAAATTAGCTTAGTTGGGAGTATTATGTTCTGGATGGTAATCTGTACTGTAATGGCAACCAAGAATTAGCATTACATTAGCAGCTGAGAAGTTTATCCCAATTCATGATACTGTAATGCTGGAATGGTTCTCGACGGATTATAGCATTGTCTGACGTGAGCTACTTATGTTCTAAGATCATTTTTGTTAAGTATATTGATCTCATTAATAGACCCTGTTGTTGTTCTGCACAGCTGTCTACAAATTAATACAAATAGGTATTATTAAAGATACACACCAGTCAAAACTGAAGATGCATGTGTACAGAGAACATGCTGGGTAGTCTAAACCCAAACCTTTTGTCTGTTCCTCCTGGAACACAGGTATTGCCGATGCTGGAACACCCTCCTTGCTGCCTCTCTCCATTCATTTCTCTATCTCACGCAGCTTTTGTGTAATAATGCTGGTACTAAAACATTTTTCATAGTAACCCATCAGATTCAGGGTTGCTAGGAAGCAGATAGAAAAGATTGTCCACAGCATGGTTTTAAGGAACTTTAATCCTGCTGAGATATACATTGTATTTTCTGAATTAGGATAACAATGGCGGTGGGATATTTGCTGGTTATACCATCAGGATTGATCAAAGATGGGCCGAATAACCATGCTTGAGGTGATCTCTGTCCATGCCCACATGACTTGGTCCAGGGACTGTCATTATATTTAGCAGATGGTGACAGCAGAATGTAAATATTTTAAACCCCAATCACCTGTGCCTAATGTGTTTGCTAAACTGTGCTTTAGCTTGCACAGATTCAGTTTAACATAACTTTCCCCAGCAACATATCTTTATACTTAATTTGCCCCACATGATAAATGAAAGAGATGGCCAAGTTTTCATAGGGTGATAGACTTCCTGTGTGATGGCACTGATTGGTCCAGCATGGTCACATGCTTCTGCATACCCAGGAGTGGGTCTTTCCTATGGTTCCTGTTGCTGAACAGAGTGAAGGGGGGAGCCAAGTAAAGGTAAATAGGTGCTGCTGTGGATGAGGAGATTAAAGCCAATTGGCTGTATTATCCTAAACGAGTAAAGATCAAGCTTGTGTTAAAGTGCACCTTTGAGAGGGGCATATGTGATGTAAGCCTGGCCTCACAGATGCATCCTGGGAAGGTCCCTTCACATGTCCTAAGAGTCAGACCTAGAGTTCCAGGAAGTAAAAACATGGATTCATCTGCCCTAAACAAAAATGGCCACTATAAGAAGAATGGGGAGGAAGAGAAAAATTAGGTAAGTAAATAGGATAAATATCCTGTAATCTGTAAATATCTGTTCATAGATTGCCATTTCTAAACATTCCTAAAGGTGCCTTTGTTGTAATTTTTATGATAAGGGTGAAGGTCTTCTTTATGGAGATTTACAGACAACCGGTGATCATACATAGTAATGATTAGGAAGCCCCTGCAGAAAATACAGGGCCCTGACTTTTCAGTGCAGCTGCAAAAATCTGCATTAAATCATTTAGTAATCAGAAGACAAATTATAATGTTGAATTTTTACTTTCCGTCACCCGGGGAATGTTTGCTCCCCATGGACATAGTTGTACAATATACGTGTAGGGAGTAACTGGCTTTATGATACTCTGAAATCACATTGAATAAACACTCTTGCTACACTTTATTGGCACATAACAAATGTATTAACAAAAACAGGGAGATCCCAACACAGCTGTTCATTACAGCTAAGAAGGGTTTAAGAAGCAGCTATTATCAGCTTTGGCGAGGAGGAAAAAAGTGGCTGCTTGCCATAATCTCTTGAAAAGGCTACTTAGGTTGGAGACATTATCTAATCTGTATTTAATGCTAAATACTTGAAGGCTTGGGTGTGCGGCCTACACAAAGTCCAATAAGCACAATCTATGGAAGTTAGGCTTGTGCGCATAACTAGCATCATCAGGCAAATGCTATAGAATGAAGAATAAACCTTTCAGCAGCAATCATTTATGCTCATGAATGTCAACATTTTGGCTACATCTTCATAGTTTGAGGACACCTTACAATGCTGAAAGCGGTAATAAACCCCAAACTAAAAATTTAATAGATTGCCGCTTACCAATCATTAGATGTGGTGGCTGCATTCGTGTTTATTTATTTATTTTTTTTTAAGGCTCTTTTCCTCTCTGTTTTCACCTGGTGATCTGGCCAGTAACACACCTCCTGTATTAGAGTGCCCCCACTTTGGATGAAGGAACACAGCAGACAGCGGCATTGTCAGGTTCGGGGTGGGAGATTTTAAAACACAAACAAGGTATTATTCTTGTAGAATAAAGGTTTTACATGAATAAATACAAGCTGATCATTGTAAGCATCTCTGTCAGATGTAAATGATATGTCTCATCCCTGTAAACTGATACATCTGGAAGAGAGCTTGTTCTTTTGAAAAACAACAACCTTATTGGATGGATCACCAGATCAAAAAAAAGGAAAAAAGCCAAAAAAAGAAAACCAATGCATCCATCACATCTAAGAATTGGTAAGCTGCAATATAAGAAATGTTTGCTTTGGCCGCTCAGTCATCTGGGACCTGTAATGTGTCCCAGATGATTGACAAGACGGAGGGGGCAGAGCTGAGCCCTTCCTGCGCCGAGGGGAAGTGATGTCACCAGCCCAGGCACCGAAGGAGGCAGACTACGAGGGACCCCCTAGCAACAGCCATTTAGAGGTGAGTACATTTTTTTTTTTTTTTTTTTTTTTTTTTTTGGAACATTCATGCTTTTTTTTTTCTTTTTTTTTTTCGGTGGAACACCACTTTAAGCACAGTGTGTTTGCCTATTGTTGCGACTTAGATGAGGATCAGATCACATTATATGACAAATTACTGCAGGAAACAGTGTTCTGTGATTGTGAAAACTATAAGTACTCTTTGCGGCTGTCAGCTTGTAGTTCTCAATCACCTACTATGGTGCTGTTGAGGTAGTTCATTGAGCTTCCTGTCAGAACATAACTGCCTGTCTTTATGGAGCTACACAGTCAGTCTGCAGGACTGTGGCATTACATCCATGATCTGCTGATCGTGGGTGCAGTGCTTAATAGGTTCCTAATAAAAATAATAAATGCATATATGTTTTTATCTGCAAAAAAAATGTGCATTTATTATTATTTTTTGTAAAGGTAAACTCATACTTTAATTTTAAGGGTTTCACATACTTTTTCTTGCCACTACAGAATACATCAGTATATCACTTCTATGGTGAATATGTGCTTTCATTTTGAAAGAAAAGTATTGCTTTTTTTTTATTTATTTATTATTAGATTCATACTTACCTAGGTAGATACAGCATTGGTCTCCCAGGGCATCAAACACAGAGAACTGAGCTATCGAACACCACAGATTGCTCGGTTCTCACAGCTCCCTGAGCAGAGAGCCGGTGACTGTCAATCAGCAGCTCTCTGCTCTGCCCCTTCCGCACTCACTGGAGTGCTGGGAGCTGCTGGCTCAGGCTCTTAGCAGCTGAAGACACAGCCGGGTGCCCACAGTTGCAATGCCGGCGCCGCCAAACAGAGGGGGAGACGAGCGGAGCTTCTATCCCCCGCATCGCTGGACCGTGGGACAGGCAAGTGTGTGATTATTAAAAGTCAGAAGCTGCAGCATTTGTAGCTGCTGACTTTAAAATTTTTTTATTTATTTTTTTTAAATGGGAACTACTCTTTAAGCTGATAAGCATTCACCGTGCTTGTGGAAAAAGTAAGTGAACCCACAGACTAATTACTTCAATTAGAGCTAATTGCAGTCAGTAGTTTGCACATCTGGAGTCCAAATAATAAAATGAGTTTGGAGGTGTGGTTTATGCCGCGTACACACGACCTTTACGGCATACTTTGCCCGGCGGACTTTTCGAATGAACGGACTTGGCAACACATGATCAACCAAAGTCCGACGGATTCGTACGTGATGATGTACGACCGGACTAAAACAAGGAAGGTCATAGCCAGTAGCTGCTCTAGCATTGGTTTTTGTCCGTCGGTCTAGCATACAGGCAAGCGAACTTTTCGACCGGACTCGAGTCCGTCGGATAGATTTGAAACAGGTTTCAAATCTAAGTCCGTCAAACTTTTGAGAAAACAAAGTCTGCTGAGGAAGTCACTCATCTGTCAGACTCAGTCTCAGAATACGATCCTGTAGACGACAGCGGCTCCATGACAGATAGCTCTGACGACGGAGTTGTGGTCCCTGCCAAGGTCAGGCATACCAGACCCCAAACTTCTTCTTCTGTCCTTGAAGTGCAAGAACCGCAGGGCTCTAGTATGGAGCAGAGCAGTACTAGTGCCGCTATTCCTTCTGGTGAACTGGCAAGCACCAGCGGCCTAGTACACCCTGGTCGTACATCCAGCACTGCAGTAACACTTGGTGACGTGGCGAGTCCCATAAGTGCAGTTCAAGCTGGTGAGGTGGCAAGCACAAGTAGTGTCCCGCTGCCACCAAGAAAACGAACACAGGCCCGTCGTGCCCATAGTGCCCTTCCTGCTGCATTCGCCAATCCGAATTGGGAGCCCACCACTTCTGCAGCACCCGTATTTCCCCCATTCACTGGCCAACCCGTAATTCAGGTGGAAACAGTTGATTTTACGCCACTGGATTTTTATTCGCTGTTTTTCACCGAAGATCTCTATAGATCTATTGTGGACAAAAGCAATTTATACGCTGGTCAACACATCGCCACTATTCCCCAGTCCTCCCTTGCCAAAGATTGGAGACCAATTACGGTCTCCGAATTTAAGATCTTTCTGGGCCTTTCCCTCAACATGGGCATAACTAAAAAGAGTGAGTTGCGGTTATATTGGTCCACTGACCCAATTCACCATATGCCCTTGTTCTCTGCCTCCATGACCAGGGCACGATACGAGCAGATCTTGCGGTTCATGCACTTCAACAACAATGAACTCTGTCGTCCTCGTGGAGACCCTGAATACGATCGGCTTCCCCAACCAAATGCAGTAAGCCGGCTGCATGAGAGGCATTTTCCTTATGTCCTCCCGAGTACCCCTACCCAATGAGCCCCCCAAAGAAAATGTTGTGTCTGCAGAAAGCGCGGATATAGGCGTGACACCCGGTATTATTGTCCCTCCTGTCCTGACAATCCTGGTGTATGCATTGGTGAATGTTTTGAGCGCTACCATACACTAGTTGAGTTTTAGCGTAGGGTACAGCATTGCACAGTATCACGGGTACTCACCGAGGCCGAGATGCTGGGAGTGGCTTCCCTTGCGGCTAAGCGCACTATACCCCTGGTAGTGGTACAGAGGGTATAGGGCACAGAGAGGCACGGGTCGCCTGCAGGCAGGAAGCTCTTGAGAGGAGGACTTCTGTCACGTAGAGATGAGAGCAACGGTGGCTCTGACCCGGAACTGGAGAAGAAGACCCGGCTGGGGTTCTAACCCACAAACACAACGGGAGCTGGGAGAAGTGCAGGAGATCAGGCACAGAGAACCCAGTAGTGGAGAGTCTATGGTGCAGACCGATAACAAATACTGGAGACTGGTAGATGAGGAAGTCCTTGAAACAGGCCGAGGGTCAAACACAGCAGATAGTAAGTAGAGGAATCCTGAAGGCAAGCCAGAGGTAGAGGATTGGAGATGTCAGCAGAGAAGTCCGTTTAAACAAGCCGGGGTCATACACGAGAAGGCAGGAGAATCCGGAGACAGGCAGAGGGTCAAACACTGGAAGCAGATGGTGGGGAAGTCCTTTAAACAAGCCGAGGTCAAAACGCTGGAGAGAGACAAGGTAGGTCAGGCAAATCCGGGTCAAACAGGTAAACACAAGAAGCAGGAATCAGGAACGGAACACTGGAAGCTGAAAGACAAACCAGCAATTAAACAGAGCACAAGTCAGTCCTTATATAGGCCAGAAAAGGGGGCGTAACGCTGACGAACAAACGTTCGTACGCCGTTACGCCGTGTAGTGAACCCGTGTGTGCCGCTACTTTGCCAACGCGCATGCGCCGAAGTGCGGCTCCGCCGCGCAAACGCACAGGAACCTTCCGATGTTGACAGGCTCTTCTCTGACACACAGACTAGGACACACTTTCACAGGGTCTCCCAAGATGCCATCGCATTTTGAGAGTCCCGAACCTGGTACCAGTTAAAAAAGTTAATTAAAAAAAAAAAAAAAAAAAAAAAAAAAATTTACACAAAAAAAATATAAAATAAAAAAAACAAAAATAGTTGTTTTATTGTTCTTTCTCTCTTTATTCTCTCTCTATTGTTCTGCTCTTTTTTTACTGTATTCTATTCTGCAATGTTTTATTGTTGTTATGTTTTATCATGTTTGCTTTTCAGGTATGTCATTTTTTATAGTTTACTGTGTCTTATTGTTAACCTTTTTTTTTTTTTTTCAGGTACGCCATTCAGCTGGAGCGATTTGTTCTTACCTTTTGCGGGAGGATGCCCCCATGCTTCGGCATATATATATATATATATATATATTTATTAGGCACAGGTTGCGTTAAATGTTTTATATTTTACTATTTTTTTTTGTATTTGCTTTGCAGATATGGTAAGTCTTACTATTATAATGTAATATTACTTTGTTTTATTGTTAACCATCATTTGCTTAGCAGGTACACCATTCAGTTGCAGCGCAGATTTATTTATCTTGACAGCAACAGCGTTTGCTCCCACGATACATAAAGCCGTGACTCCAGCGCTTTTCGGAGGTGATTTCACCACCACAGTTACATACTTCAGCATATATGCCGAAGCGTGGGGGCAGCAGTGGGTGGAGGAGTGATTTGCTCCTACCTTTTGCGGGAGGATGCCCCCATGCTTCAGCATATATAAATGGTGCATATATGCCCATCATTAGAAGTGGGTGGATGAAGGGAGGTATTCTAATGGTGGCCATCTTTTTTTCGTTCAGCCCACAGGCTGCATGAAAAAAAAGTTTACAATATATGCTCAACAAGGACCAGCAAGGTACTGGTATGTTTCTGGACTTTAAGTGGTTATATCAGAATGATGCCTGCAGGTTTAATTATCATCTTGGTATCTTTCTTTTCAGCCAGCAGTCGGCTTTCATGTAAAAGCAATCCTAGCAGCTAATTAGCCTCTAGACTGCTTTTACAAGCAGTGGGAGGGAATGACCCCCCTCCCACCATCTTCCATGTTTTTCTCTGGCTCTCCTGTCCCAACAGGGAACCTGAGAATGCAGCCGTTGATTCGGCCAGCTGACCATAGAGCTGATCAGATTTACATTTCCTGAGATAATAAAAAAAAAAAAAAAAAAAATGAAAGGAAAGGAACAGTTTAAAAATAAGATAAAAAAAGCAAAAAAATATAACAAAAAAAAAAAAAAAAGCACCCCTGTCCCCCCGCTCTCGCGCAAAGGCGAACGCAAGCGTCGGTCTTGCGTCAAATGTAAACAGCAATTGCACCATGCATGTGAGATATCACCGCGAAGGTCAGATCAAGGGCAGTAATTTTAGCAGTAGACCTCCTCTGTAAATCTAAAGTGGTAACCTGTAAAGGCTTTTAAAAATGTATTTAGTTTGTCGCCACTGCACGTTTGTGCACAATTTTAAAGCATGTCGTGTTTGGTATCCATGTACTCGGCCTAAAATCAGCTTTTTTATTTCATCAAACATTTGGGAAATATAGTGTGTTTTAGTGCATTAAAATTTTAAAAAAAAGTGTGTTTTTTCCACCAAAAATGCGTTTGAAAAATCGCTGCGCAAATACTGTGTGAAAAAAAAAAAATGAAACACCCACCATTTTAATCTGTAGGGCCTTTGCTTAAAAAAAAAAATATATAATGTTTGGGGACTCAAAGTAATTTTCTTGCAAAAAAAAAAAATGTTTTCATGTAAACAAAAAGTGTCAGAAAGGGCTTTGTCTTCAAGTGGTTAGAAGAGTGGGTGATATGTGACATAAGTTTCTAAATGTTGTGCATAAAATGCCAGGACAGTTCAAAACCCCCCCCCCCCCAAATGACCCCATTTTGGAGCGTAGACACCGCAAGCTATTTGCTGAGAGGCATGTAGAGTCCATGGAATATTTATATTGTGACACAAGTTGCAAGAAAAAGACAACATTTTTTTTTTTTTTTTTGCACAAAATTGTCACTAAATGATATATTGCTCAAACATGCCATTGGAATATGTGAAATTACATCCCAAAATGCATTCTGTTGCTTCGGGGATACCACGTGTGAGACTTTTTGGGAGCCTAGCTGCGTACGGGACCCCGAAAACCAAGCACCGCCTTCAGGCTTTCTAAGGGTGTAAATTTTTGATTTCACTCTTCACTGCCTATCACAGTTTCGGAGGCCATGGAATGCCCAGATGGCATAAAACCCCCCCAAATGACCACATTTTTGGAAGTAAACACCCCAAGCTATTTTCTGAGCGGTATAGTGAGTATTTTGCAGACCTCACTTTTTGTCACTAAGTTTTAAAAATTGAAAAAAGAAAAAAAAAAAAAAAAATACATTTTTCTTGTCATTCTTCATTTTCAAAAACAAATGAGAGCTGCAAAATACTCACCATGCCTCTCAGCAAATAGCTTGGGTTGTCTACTTTCCAAAATGGGGTCATTTGGGGGTTTTCATGCTATCTTGGCATTTTATTTCCTACGAAACTGTGATAGGTAGTGAGGAGTGAAATCAATAATTTATGCCCTTAGAAATCCTGAAGGCAGTGATTGGTTTTCGGGGGCCCCGTATGCAGCTAGGCTCCCAAAAAGTCCCACACATGTGGTATCCCCATACTCAGGAGAAGCAGCAGAATGTATTTTGGGGTGTAATTCCACATATGCCCATGGCATGTTTGAGCAATATATCACTTAGTGACAACTTTGGACTCAACATGCCTCTCAGCAAATAGCTTGGGGTGTGTACTTTCCAAAATGGGGTCATTTGGGGGGGTTTGTGCTATCTTGGCATTTTATGGCCTTCAAAACTGTGAAAGGTAGTGAGGAGTGTAATCAAAAAAGGGCCTTTGCTTTAAAAAAAATATATATAATGTTTGGGGGCTCAAAGTAATTTTCTTGCAAAAAAAATAATTTAGTGAGGAGTGTAATCAAAAAAGGGCCTTTGCTTTAAAAAAATATATATAATGTTTGGGGGCTCATCTTGGCATTTTATGGCCTTCAAAACTGTGATAGGTAGTGAGGAGTGTTCTCAAAAATTTACGCCCTTTGAAATCCTGAAGGCGGTGCTTGGTTTTCGGGGCCCCGTACACGGCTAGGCTCCCAAAAAGTCCCACACATGTGGTATCCCTGTACTCAGGAGAAGCAGCTAAATGTATTTTGGGGAGCAATTCCACATATAATCATGACACATGTGAGCAATATGTCATTTAGTGACAACTTTTTGTGAAAAAAAAATTATTTTTATTTTTTTATCATTATTCAATCACTTGGGACAAAAAAATTAATATTCAATGGGCTTAACATGCCTCTCAGCAATTTCCTTGGGGTGTTTACTTTCCAAAATGGGGTCATTTGGGGGGGGGGGTGTACTGCCCTGCCATTTTAGCACCTCAAGAAATGAGATAGGCAGTCATAAACTAAAAGCTGTGTAAATTCCAGAAAATTTACCCTAGTTTGTAGACGCTATAACTTTTGCACAAACCAATAAATATATGCGTATTGACTTTTTTTATCAAGGACATGTGGCTGAATACATTTTGGCCTAAATGTATGAATAAAATTGAGTTTATTGGATTTTTTTTATAACAAAAAGTTAAAAATATCATTTTTTTCCAAAATTTTCAGTACTTTTCCATTTATAGCGCAAAAAATAAAAACCGCAGAGGTGATCAAATACCATCAAAAGAAAGCTCTATTTGTGGGAAGAAAAGGACGCAAATTTCGTTTGGGTACAGCATTCCATGACCGCGCAATCAGCAGTTAAACCGACGCAGTGCCAAATTGTAAAAAGTGCTCTGGTCATGAAGGGGGTAAATCCTTCCGGGGCTGAAGTGGTTAAAGACACTTAGACATTTTAAGATTGCTGTTCTTAAAGCGGAGTTCCAACAACATAGACATTTTTAAAAAAAATGTATATATTTATATCATAATATAGAATAATGGCAAGCATTATTCCTATACAATGCACCGCTAAAATTACTATTTTAGATCAAAAATCACCTTATTTTTTTCTTTCTTGGCATTTCCCATCTTGCTTGTGGGCTTGTGAAGCCCACAAGCATAATCTTCTGGGATTTGGTGCTGCTAAATGACCAGCATGCACCGCCAGTGCTCGCGTATGCGCAGTATGCACAGCTCACAGCGCAGGAAACATATCAGGTTGCCATCACAACGGGCTGCGGTGTCTGAAGTACCCACCCCTGTTGTGATGGCAATGAAGACCCGGTTTTCGAATCTCACGATGATTAGCAGTGGCGGCGAGCCACACTGACTCCTGGGAATTAAAGCTCCCAGGAGACAGTGCGCCGCAGGATATGACGGAGCTATCCACGGGTGGGAGAAACCAGAAACGATATGGAAAAGTTTACAATCATGGTAAGCCAAGAGAAAAAAAAAAATGAATGTCCATTGAAGAAAATATGGCCAGTGATATATAGATTGAGATAAAGTTTATAAAGTGGGTGGAACTCCGCTTTAAGAAGCAGCAGATGATGTGACCCATGCCTCACAAAAAGGAGGTCTGAGGACATACTGTAACATAAGTCAGAAATATTAGATTTTTTTGTGAAAGCAACATCCGACAGTACTTGTAGTTCATTCATTCACAGGAAATTGTGAATGAATGACACGGCTGTGCGGACGGAGTCCTGCACAGCTGTGCTGTTTTCATAAAAGTGACTGGGTGTGGGGAGAAGATCCCCCACCCGCTCTCACAGAGCGGGGATATGGGAGCACGTTACACCCTAAATATGGGTAAAACATACTTCTAAAGGTGAACTTATAGTTGCATCTCCAAGGATTCACTTACTTTTTCCTCCAGCATTGTGATTGTTTAATGGGTGTGTTCAATAAAGACACGTTAAATTAGAATTGTTTGCGTGTTATCAGCTTAAAAAAAGAAGAACTCCACAGATCTTTCCACACACTTTTCATAGTTCGTTTGGGCCAAGCTGGCCTAAACAAACTATGTCCCTCATTAACCTGTGAGGCTGCTGCATGTGCTGTATAATCTGTATGTAGCTGAGGCTATATGCAGCATACCGCACTGGGTTCCAGGTGTGAGACGAGAATTCCTGTCTCATACCAGGAACACAGAAGACTCTACCACAGCATCGCTCAGCCGCTTAGAGCAAGCAATATATTTTAGCAATGAATACAAAGCTTCCTCTGATTGGCTGTGTTAGAGGTTGTGACATCATCAGACTGCCTCTCTGACTCAGCCAATCAGAGGAAGCTTTGTATTTATTGCTAGAATATATTGCTTGCTCTAAGCAGCCGAGTGCCACTGTGGTAAACTGTTCTGGGTATGAGACTGGAATTCTCGGCTCGCACCCAGAACACAATGCAGTATGCTATATATAGCCTCAGCAGGGGGTTTGGGGGTCATGCGGTTTTTCGCTGGCAATTTGTCAGGGCAATGGCTGGTGTTGGCGCTTTGATCATCACGGCACTATGGTTGATATGGTGTCAGGATGATTGAAGTGCATTATTTCTATTAAATTGTAATATAAAATGAAATAGCCCTGACTGTGTCTCTTGCCACCGTTGCCTGCCATTAGATGCAGCTTGTCACTTGCCATGTCGCCTGCCACCAGATGCAGCTTGTCACATCACCTGCCACCAGATGCAGCTTGTCACTTGTCATGTCACCTACCTTCGCATGCAGCTTGTCACTTGCCACATCACCTGCCACCAGATGCAGCTTGTCACTTGCCACGTCATCTGCCACCAGATGCAGCTTGTCACATCACCTTTGACTAGATGCAGCTTGTCACATCACCTGCCACCAGATGCAGCTTGTCACTTACCACGTCATCTGCCACCAAATGTGGAATGTCACCTGCCACCAGATGCAGCTTATGTCACCTGCCACCAGATGTGGATTGTCACTTGTCACGTCGCCTGCCACCAGATGAGAATTGTCACATCACCTGCCACCAGATGCAGCTTATGTCACCTGCCACTAGATACAGCTTGTCACGTTACCTGCCACCAGATACGGATTGTCACTTGCCACGTCGCCTGCCACAAGCTGAAGCTTCCCACTGTTGCCTGCCACCAAAAAATACCAGATGCAGCTTGTCACTTTTTAAATGTAAAGGCAATTTGGTGGCAGGCAACAGTTACAGCAGAGAAAGAGGCTTCTCTCCCCAGCTTTTCAGCACATGTGTATTGGCTGGGTCCCAGAGTGAGGGCGGGCAGTGAGAGATGATGTCATCTCTCTGCTCTCTTGTCTGCCCGCCGGCTCTCTCGGCTGCTGGCTCACGGCCCAGCTGCAGAGAGGCCATGCCCCGGTGGTTGGGGACCGCCACTATATAGGGTAGGCCTGGTTCACATCTATGCAGTATGCTTTTGATCTGTTTTGCGGTGCATTTTTGCACATGCATTTTTTGATGCCTTTTGCTTTTTTTATGCTTTTTTTTTTGGCCAAGTTGTTAGGCAGATTTAAAAAAAAATGCAAAATGTGTTAAAAACGCACTACATGCTTTTCTGCATCATTTCCATTGAAGTCTATTGAACCAAAAACGCACTGTTTTGTGTGTAAAAAAGTCCCTGACCCTTTCCAAAAAGGCAGTGGTTTTAAAAAGCATAGATGTGAATGTGTCCCATAGGAAACCATGTTAAATGGACTGTAGTACGTTTCTACAAAAAGCGCATAGGTGTGAACCAGGCCTAAAGTGAAATAGCTCAGTCCACGCTACATCAGAGAGAAGCATTTGCTCTGCACTACTCTAAAGATTCCTTGTAACATCTGGCCTATATTAGAAGCAGTAGCTGCTGATTTATTTGCTCCAGCAACCAGCCTCACAGGGAAGCTTTTAGAAATAAAGTTAAAATGCTTATAGTAAAACTTTGCTTTGTCTATGCAAGACAAAGCAACAGGTTCACTTACCCAACATCCCCCTTTCTTTCCCCTCCATTTGGCTAAGAACAAAATATGTGACATAAGGAGCAAGTCATATGGGCATATACCTCACTCCTCTGGGTCATTGGCTGCTTAGACACACTGGAGCACCCTTAACCCTATGTAGGCTCTGAGTTATGTAATAGCAGCTTGCAATCCAACTCTAGCTTGCTTTAAAAGGATCAATAGGACAAGTTGTACTATCTTCTCTCTGCCAAGCCAGTGTTTAGGGGTTTTTTCTTCCTTAGTAATTCATAGTTGCCAACATTGCAAAAAACATTTGTGGGACACTTTTTTGGCTGTAGGCAGAGCTGTATAATAAATAGGGGGCGGGGCATGTGTTTGTAGGCTTGATATAGGAAAAAAAGAAACCTGCGCCGCTGTGAAAAATGGGCGTGGTTTACATAGAATAGTGGGCGTGGCTTAAATGGGCATGGCTGAAAGGAGGTGTGGTTAGAGTCTGAGATGAAGGAGGGATGGGGAGGGAAAGGGGGAGAGAGGAATGAAGGGACAGCAGCCGCAGATCCTACACAATAGAAATATCTGTATTCTAGAAAGTTTAACAATCAGCAGATAAAGATACTCCAAACACCTGGTGTTAGCGCTTCAATCATTCCGGCACCATGATTGTTATGGTGTCAGGATGACTGAAGTGCATTATTTCTATTATTACATTGTAATATAAAATGAAATCATTCAACTCACCATAATGCCGAATCAGTGGGATCCCTGAGCATGTCACTAGCCACGTCCCCTGCCACCAGCAGAGTCCTTCCTTGCATCAGGTGCCCCCAGCAGAGTCCGTCCTTGCATCAGGTGCCCTCAGCAGAGTCCGTCCTTGCATCAGGTGCCCTCAGCAGAGTCCGTCCTTGCATCAGGTGCCCTCAGCAGAGTCCGTCCTTGCATCAGGTGCCCTCAGCAGAGTCCGTCCTTGCATCAGGTGCCCTCAGCAGAGTCCGTCCTTGCATCAGGTGCCCTCAGCAGAGTCCGTCCTTGCATCAGGTGCCCTCAGCAGAGTCCGTCCTTGCATCAGGTGCCCTCAGCAGAGTCCGTCCTTGCATCAGGTGCCCTCAGCAGAGTCCGTCCTTGCATCAGGTGCCCTCAGCAGAGTCCGTCCTTGCATCAGGTGCCCTCAGCAGAGTCCGTCCTTGCATCAGGTGCCCTCAGCAGAGTCCCTCCTTGCATCAGGTGCCCTCAGCAGAGTCCCTCCTTGCATCAGGTGCCCTCAGCAGAGTCCCTCCTTGCATCAGGTGCCCCCAGCAGAGTCCCTCCTTGCATCAGGTGCCCCCAGCAGAGTCCCTCCTTGCATCAGGTGCCCCCAGCAGAGTCCCTCCTTGCATCAGGTGCCCCCAGCAGAGTCCCTCCTTGCATCAGGTGCCCCCAGCAGAGTCCCTCCTTGCATCAGGTGCCCCCAGCAGTCAGTCCTTACACCAGTGTTCCCAGCCTCAGCCCTTACATCAGTGTCCCAGGCAGAGCCATAGTTACCCCCCCTGTACATAGTTTCACCCCTGTACATAGTTACCCCCGTACATAGTAACCCCTCCTGTATATACGTAACCCCCCCTCTCCTGTATCTACTTAACCCCCCTCCTCCTGTATCTACTTAACCCCCCTCCTCCTGTATCTACTTAACCCCCCTCCTCCTGTATATACTTAACCCCCCCTCCTCCTGTATATACTTAACCCCCCCTCCTCCTGTATATACTTAACCCCCCCTCCTCCTGTATATACTTAACCCCCCCTCCTCCTATATATACACTTAACCCCCCCTCCTCCTATATATACTTAACCCCCCCTCCTGTACATATAGTTAAATTGCTGCAGAGACAGATCTGACAAGAAGAGCATTGCATTAGCGGCCGGCGCCATGTGTTCAATGGAGAGGGGAGGGGCCGATCTGTACAGCTAAGCCAGGCTTCATTATGTGAGAGGAGAAGCTGATTCATTGGCTGCACGGATCGAGCCCCCTTCCTCTCTCCACTGAACACAAGGAGGAACAATCTAGCGGCGGCCCCGGCGGCCATTTTGCTGAAGCCCAAATATTCAAAAAATGAAAAAGCAAACATTCACGATTTCCCTGGGCAAAATCCCAATTCGGGACAGCCTCCGATCGGGACGAGGGTCCCAAAATCGGGATTGTCCTGGGAAAAAAAAAAAAAAAAAAAAATATCGGGACTGTTGGCAACTATGGTATTTATGGGGACCACTAGGAATGCAGGATAAATCAGACATGTGCTTAAAACCCATAAGCATATGGTGAACTGTCAATAGGCCTCACACAATGGCCAGAAAAGCGGTCACAATTAGGGTTGCCCCCTGTCTGGGATTTAGCTGGACAGTCCAGGTTTTGAATCATGTGTCCGGGTTTCAGGCGGACTGAAACCTGGACACATTATTCAGACCAGGCAACCCTAGGGCACAGGCTGCATATGATGGGCACAGAGGCTGCATTTTATGGGGCACAGCGAGACTGCAATTGATGTTTTTTTTCAGAATTTTTCAGTTTGCTTGCGCCCCCCCCCCAAAAAAAATTTTGAGCACCAGCCGCCACTGCCCCCCAGCAAATATCTAACTCTCCCCCACCCCCCTGCTAGCACTAGCCCTCTCCCCAGGACATATCTGACCCCTGCATTCCATGCAGAACACTCACAATTCAGCCACGCACACTGTTTGCTGCGGCGATCTATGCGCTACATTACTACTCTCTTTCAGGCCACCAAAAGTGTCCTAGGTCTTTTACAATCTTATAGCGTATACCTCCCCCCAAAGAAATGCCGCCGCTAAAGTGTTCAGGTTTGGCTTGAAGAAAAGGTGGCAACCCTAGTCACAATCCAGCCTCCTATAGATCTGATCCGAAAGGCACATCAACATACTAGAGATCCTGCACATTAAAACCTTTATTGCAGCCCCTGAAATGATCTGATGGTGCACCACAATGCTTGAAAAAAAATCTGCCTGCACAATTTAACAGTGTACCACAATATACAAATGATTCACATCTGTGCTGTGGTGTGTGTGCTATAGTGCAGGCGATTGTTTTTTTACAATAATGCAGTGGTTCCCAAACTGTGGCCTGAGGGCATCTCACATACTGTATATCTGTGCATTAACCACTTAAGGACGAGCCTCTTTTTGAGATTTGTTGTTTACAAGTTAAAAACATTTTTTTTTGCTAGAAAATTACTTAGAACCCCCAAACATTATACATTTTTTTCTAACACCCTAGAGAATAAAATGGCGGCCCTTGCAATACTTTCTGTCACACTGTATTTGCGCAGCGGTCTTACAAGCGCACTTTAAAAAAAAAAAAAAAAAAAAAAATACACTTTTTTGAATTAAAAATAATAAGACAACAGTAAAGTTAGCCCAATTGTTTTTTATAATGTGAAAGATAATGTTATGCTGAGCAAATTGATACCAAACATGTCACGCTTCAAAATTGCACCCACTCGTGGAATGGCGACAAACTTTTACCCTTAAAAATGTTCATAGGCGATGTTTAAAAAAATTCTACAGGTTGCATGTTTTGAGTTACAGAGGAGTTCTAGGGCTAGAATTATTGCTCTCACTCTACCGATTGCGGCGATACCTCACATGTGTGGTTTGAACACCATTTTCATATGCGGGCGCTTTTTTTCTTATTTATTTTACCTTTTATTTTTTATTTTTACACTGTTCATTTTAAAAAAAATTGAATTCTGTCACTTTTATTCCTATTACAACGAATGTAATAGGACCATGACAGGACCTCTTAAATAAGGGTTCTGGGGTCAAAAAGACCTCAGATCTCATATTTACACTAAAATGCAATAAAAAAAGTTATAAAAAAAAAATTAAAAAATGGCCCTTTAAGAGCTATGGGTGGAAGTGATGTTTTGACGTCGCTTCCGCCCTGCGGTGGTATGGAGACGGGTGGGCCCATCTTCCCCTCACTCATCTCCATACCCAGCATGTGAAAGGATCCGATCGCCTCTGCCGACGGCTCTAGTAAACGGCAGAGGGCACCGCAGCGTGGTGGGAGGGGGGGGGCCCTCTCCCGCCGCCGATAAAAGTGATCTTACGGTGAATCCGCTGCAGAGACCACTTTTATCTGAAAGCATACCGCTGGCCGAAGAGGATACCAGGCTTATGGCAGCTAGCTGCTGCCATAAAAACGATATTCCTCTTCAAAGTTAGGATGTATATCGGCGTGCGGCGGTCCGTAAGTGGTTAATGTGCATTGCAGGCAAACCGCTACAGTAAATGCGGCCCTTTGCGTGGCCCTTGGGGCTCTATTCCTCCCATTGATTGAGGCATTATTTCCTCCTACTGACACCAATAATGAAGCACCATGTTTTCTATCGACGCTAACAGTAAGGCATAATTTCTCTCAATGACGACAACAGTGGGGCCCTATTCCTTCCACTGTCACCGATGATGGGCCATACTTCCTTCCACTAATATAAATGTTGAAACACTATTCCTCTCACTGACATCAAAGATGGAGCACTATACCTCCCACTAATACAAACAATAGGGGACTATTCCTGTCACTGACCCCAACGATGGGGCAGCAATGCTGCCACTGACACCAGCGTTAAAACATTATTTCTTCCACTGACACCAAAGATGGGACACCACTCTTCCCACTAATACCAATGATGGGGCACTATTTCTTCCACTAATACCAATGATGGAGCACTATTCCTCCTCCTACTGACAACAGGCGCAAAGTCATCTTTTTCCTCCTGCTGAGCCAGAGGCATATTCTACTCCCACTGGTCCTCCTGAAGCCTGAAGGATAGGAAACTGGCCCTTTGTTTAAAAAGTTTGGAGATCCCTACTATAACATTGTGTGTTGCAGTGCCATATATTGTGAATGGCATGGTATGCATCTCACATATATCTGTGCATTGCAGGCAAACCACTACAGTAAATGCACTATTAAATTACTGTACATGGGGGCTGTTTTTTTCTCTAATAAAGTTGTGAAACCGTATTGTTCCAGGCCTGTGATTTAACAGTAAAGAAGCAGAAAAGTCTATTTCTCTCTACTCTTTCCCCCTGTTAGCAAGTAATGTGTCAATAAACGTACAGTCTAGAACACCAGGGCATCACAATGCTCAATTGCTCATATGTAAAATATCTGAGTTATGGTGTTCTGCCTTGAGAAAAAAAAAAAATGGTACAAGTACATTATATCATGCCTTAAAGGGTGTTACAAGCTGCCTTAACCTAGTGCACCTTAAGGCATTGAAATGTAGGCATTAATCTAGTGCATAGTGTGAATAGGCCCTAGTATTGAGATGAGAGAGGCAAGAATGACAATGTAACAAGCAAACAATATGGAGGCTCATAGGACTGTGGTTGGTCCCATATGCAATCATTTGTTTTTAAGGAGCATGGGTAGTTGTGGAAGAGTTTATTTCCAATGGGGTCACCTGTTACAAAAGCATATGTCAAAGCAAATTAAAAGAAAAACATATACAGTACATCTCTGCAATACATTTACATTTCCCCAAGAATAATGTTTTGCACTTATCAACCAGATATAACGAAATGCCTCCAATGACATATTTGACAGATCCAAAGGGTGCAAATTAGAGAAGTTCATTGTCAGGGTTTATATATATATATATATATATATATATATATATATATATATATATATATTAACCTGGGGGACAGGTAGCAGGTACAAAGCTCCCTGGGGTTAGCAGTCTTTAAGGCACAGATACCAAATCCAGTGAGGTAGTGACAAACAGTGCAGTGTTTATTTGTGATATATACAAGTCTATATACAGGTGCTGTACATTGTTTGAAAAACAAATAGGAACAAAAATAGCCAACCAAAAACCTAGCCGTGTCTCGGCACTAACTATACAATATTTACAGAGCCTAACTACCAGGCTTAGCAAGCCTACAGCTTGTCAGCTTCCACATTCACAGCTTAATAGCTTTTACCAACCTTTTGCTCTCCTAGACAGAAGTTGTCTGATTCTGATGTTCCCAGGCCAAGAGCAAAGGCTGTCTACTCAGGTGAGCTTAAATTAGAATGGGGGTGAGGACCAAGACCTGAACTGGACCATGGATCAAAGATCCCTGAACGTATATGAGAGGAGCCTGGGAGATGTATAAACCCTGAACAGGACTTTTCCTCTGGGACGCTCTACTACATATCCTCCCCATTTGTTTCAGTCCCAGGGTTGGAACACCTGTGGCCCAACAGGAGTGAACATGGGACAGGACATCTACATACCCCATCTCAACACCCTGGCCTGTGTTTTACAGTGGAGTGATCCTGTAAAGCCAAAAACCACCGGTTCACCCGTCTATTAGTATCCTTCTGCATGGTCAGTTACTAACTCAAACTGGCGCCCTAAAAAATAGTACCCCACTTTATGGCTAAACACTTCTTTTCAATGACTGCATACTTTTTCTCATGGTCATTGAGCTTTCTGCTTAGGTACACCACAGGGTGTTCTTCCCCATTCTGTACCTGTGATAGTACTGCCCCGATACCAACATCAGTAGCATCCGTCTGAACCAAAAAATCTTTGGAGAAAATCGGGGGAGTACAGTACTGGCTGTGCACAAAAGAGCCTTCTTCAGGACTTGGAAAGATTCCTCTGCTACTGAGGACCATTTCACCATTACAGAGTCTTTCCCTTTCGTAAGGTCTGTCAGTGGGGCAGCTATATTCGCAAACTTTGGGATAAACCTTCAATAATACCCCGCAATGCCAAGAAAGGCCTTGACCTGCTTCTTGTTTGCAGGACGTGGCCACTCCTGGATGGCTTCTATTTTTCTCACTTGAGATTTTATGACAGCACGGCCAATAGTGTAGCCCAAATACTTGGCTTCCTCTAGACCAATGGCACATTTTTTTGGATTTCCCGTAAAACCTTCTTTGAAGAGGGAATCAAGGACAGCCTAGACACGGGGCAAGTGAGACTCCCTGCCAGTGCTATGTACCACCATGTCATCTAGATAGGCTGCTGCATATCGTCAGTGGGGTCTTAGGGTCCTGTCCATGGCCCTCTGAAATGTCGCAGGGGCATTTTGCAATCCAAAAGGCATTTTTTTATATTGAAAGAAACCCTCCGGGGTCACAAATGCAGTCTTCTCTTTGGCGCTACCAGTCAGGGGTATTTGCCAATAACCTTTTGTCAAGTCCAAAGTGGTCAGATAGCGAGCCTTGCCAAGTCGGTCTATAAGTTCGTCCACTCTGGGCATTGGGTACGTGTCAAGCTTTGTCACTGCATTAAGCTTCCTGAAGTCATTACAGAACCTCCAAGTGCCATCCGGTTTTGGGACTAACACGATGGGGCTAGACCAGTCACTATTGGATTCCTCACTGACATCTAGCTCCAACATTCTTTTAACTTCATCACTGATGTCCTTTCTCCTCGCTTCAGGAATTCGGTACAGTTTGAGCTTGACATGGACCCCAGGTTCAGTAACAATATCATGCTGAACTGCTGAAGTCGTGCCAGGTAACTCCTGAAAATTTCTCTTTATTCCTTATCAGGAACTCTCTGGCTTCCTGTTTTTGAGAATATGACAGGGTGTCTGGAATCGTGACCTCAAGGATCAGAGGGGACTCAGTACACTTAGGCGTTCCCGGGAGGGACCTCGCAGATAACGCCAGTCTATCCTTCCAGGGCTTTAACAGGTTTATGTGGTAAATCTGTTCGGGCTTCCTTTTTCCTGGTTGATATACCTTGTAATTGACCTCCCTAACTCTTTCAATTACTTCAAAAGGGACCCTGCCACTTAGCCAGGAACTTGCTCTCAACAGTGGGAACTAACACCAGGACCCTGTCACCAGGTGAGAAAAACACGGAGTTGGGCCCCCCTGTTGTATATCCTCTGTTGGGCTACTTGGGCCTGTAGTAAATGTTCTTTTACCATCGGCATGATTGCTGCAATCCTGTCCTGCATTTGTGTTCAATGACACTTTTATGGGGGGGGTGTTTGCTCCCCCTCCCAAGTTTCTTTGGCTATGTCTATGAGTCCCAGAGGGTGTCTCCCATAAAGCAACTCAAATGGAGAGTACCCCGTAGAGGACTGGGGAACCTCTCTGATGGCAAACAACAAGTATGGTATCAGGAAGTCCAAGTTTTTCCCATCCTTGTCAACAACCTTTTTTAACATGCTCTTTAATGTCTTATTGAAGCATTCCACCAAGCCATCCGTTTGAGGATGGTAGACAGAGGTTCGCAACTGTGTCACCTTTAATAACTTGCACAGCTCCATAGTTATTTGTGACATAAATGGGGTGCCCTGGTCTGTAAGGACCTCTTTAGGAATGCCAACATGACTGAACACCATAAACAGCTCTTTGGCAATGTTTTTAGCGGACGCAGTGCGTAAGGGAACTGCCTTGGGGTAACAGGTAGCATAATCCATGATTACAAGCATATGCTGATGACCCCGGGCAGACTTGGGGAGTGGACCCACAAGGTCCATGGCAATCTTGTCAAAGGGCACTTCAATAATGGGCAAGGGCACTAAAGGACTCCGGAAGTGGGGTTGTGGGGCTGACATCTGACACACAGGACAGGATTGACAATAATTCTCAATATCCTTCTGTATCCCAGGCCAGTAAAACCTGTGCAGCACCCTTTAAGTAGTTTTCTCAACCCCTAAATGGCCTCCTAGCAAGTGCCCATGGGCAAGCTCCAACACCACCCGTCTGTATGGCTTAGGGACCACCAACTGTTCAACCACTTCATCATTCTTTTTACATACACGATACAGTAAATCCTCATTGCTGCTGAAATAAGGAAAACAGGGCCTGTCCCCTGGTTCGACAGGTATATCATTAATCACTATTACATTTTCCCAGGCCCTGGCAAGGGTCTTTTCTCTGCTCGGTACCAACATTTTCTTTGTGCACATTAAGGTCAGCAAACTCCAACATAGGCTCAGATTCAGCAGATGGCTGTCCAGCTCCACTGGTTGTGGGGACTTCCTCAGGCTCCTCCAGCTCTCCTGCCATAACTGAGAAAGGAAAACCCAGGGAGCCCTGAGAAGAGTCCCCTGAACCCACATTGTCAGTAGTGGCCAGGAGTTCTGGCTCTGTCACTGAGTCAGCTACTGCGACCGGGTCGGGACGATCCCACAGTTCCCAAAACTTAGGGAAGTCCCTACCAACGATGGCCTAGTGCACCAAGTGGGGCACAAGTCCGACCGGATGGGTCACTGTACCTAAGCCAGTTTTAAACTGAACAGTGGCTATAGGATACTCGCAGGTATCCCCATGTACACAGATCACAGCAACTTTTTTAGCATGAAAATTCACAGTTTCAACCATCTAAGCTGTAACCAAAGTCACTAGACTTCCAGAGTCCAGCAAGGCCGTAATAGGCTTATTATTGACAGTCATTTGGCACATGTGTTTTTTCATATTTGGCACTGCAGTGCATGAAACAGCAGCAAACAAAGATTGCCTTCTAATAGATGGATCACATTGCATTGGTTCATCTGTCAATGGACAGTTTCCTGCTACATGTCCCAGTTCTTGACAACGAAAACACCTGATGTTTCCCTAGTTTGGTTTGCTGACAGGCAGTGGCTTCCCTTGTTTGGGATGCCAAACTTCAGTCCTGGCACCAAAAATCCTCCCCCCTATTTCCTTGTCATGCTTACCACCCACTTCCCCTGGAACAGTCTTACCGGTTGCCTGGGGAGACCGTGGCTTTGGGTGGAAGTCCATGCGGCTGTAGGGGTGGTGACCAGGCTCTCTGCAGCAAAGTACCTTTCAACGAGTTCCACCAGGTTGTCCGCCGATTTGGGGTCTCCTTGACTCAATCACCTCTGCAGGGGAATTGGTAGTGACCTCAGGAACTGGTCCATGACCACACGCTCCACTATTTGTGGCCCAGACAGGGACTCGGGCTGTAGCCATTTCCTCACCAGGTGAATTAGGTCGAACATCTGCGATCTTGGGGGCCTCTTGTCTTGGAAGAACCAACTGTGGTCCCCGCTGTGCTCGGACTGCCAAGGTGACACCAAGTCGCGTCAGGATTTCCCGCTTGACCTTTTCATAGTCTCCGGCTTCTGCTGACTCCAAATCATAGTAGGCCTTCTGTGATTCTCCAGACAGCAAGGGGGCGACCGGTCTTGCCCACTGGGTTTTAGGCCAACCTTCCCTCTCAGCGGTCCATTCAAACGTTAGCAGAAAGGCCTCTGGATCATCATCTGCAGTCATCTTAGAAAGAAAGCGACCCACATGGATAGCTGAGGGCTTGTTTCCAACATCATCAAGTTTAGCAGGTGACCACTGTGCGAGCGTCTCCACAACCTCAGTCAAGGTTTTCCTACCCGCTTTTGCATCAATGGCTAGCTGTTCAAACAGCCTCTGCGATTGCTCCTGTACAGCACCAATCTGTTGGCGTAGCGCCTTGGTTTGCTCCTGTGCGATAGCGTTGGCTTGCTGCTGTGCAGCGTTTGCTTACTGCTGTGCAGCTTTGGATAACACTGATTGTTTTAGGATTTCCTCTATGTTTAGTCACTCTAGGTACTGGCCTTTTAAGTAGTAACTTACTACAGCTGGTCGCAGTCTCCACCATATGTAACCTGGGGGATAGGTAGCAGGTACAAAGCTCCCTGGGATTAGCAGTCTTTCAGGCACAGATACCAAATCCAGTGAGGTAGTGACAAACGGTGCAGTGTTTATTTGTGATATATACAAGTCTATATGGAGGTGCTGTACAGTGTTCCAAAAAAAATTGGAACAAAAATAGCCAACTAAAAACCTAGCCGTGTCTCGGCACTAACTATACAATATTTACAGAGCCTAACTACCAGGCTGAGGAAGCCTACAGCTTGTCAGCTTCCACATTCACAGCTTAATAGCTTTTACTAAACTTTTGCTCTCCTAGACAGAAGTTGTCTGAGGTTCCCAGGCCAAGAGCAAAGGCTGTCTACTCAGGTGAGCTTAAACTAGAATGGGGGAGAGGACCAAGACCTGAACTGGACCATGGATCAGAGATCCCTGAACGTATATGAGAGGAGCCTGGGAGATGTATAAACCCCAAACAGGACTTTTCCTGGCTCTCAATGGGACGCTCTGCTACAATATATATATATACACACACACACTGATCAGCTATAACATTATGACCACTGACGGGTAAAGGGAATATCTCATTACAATGACATATGAAAATTGGTGAGATATATTAGGCAGCAAGTGAACATGTTTTTCATGAAGTTGATGTGGTGAAAGCCGGAAAAAAATGGGCATTGCAGTTTGTTGTATATGGGGCTGTAAAGCCCATGGTGACCCATGTCCACAGCCAAAAGCTTCTACAATGGTCACATAAACATAAGGACTGGACTACGGAGCAATGGAAGAAGGTGGCCTGGTCTAATGAATCACATTTTCTTTTACAGCATGTGGATGGCCAGCTGCGTGTGCGTCACTTATGTGGGGAAGAGATGGCACCAGGATGCGGTATAAGAAGGCAAGTTGGCAGAGGCAGTGTGATGCTTTGGGCAATGTTCTGTGGGGAAACCTGCCATTCATGCAGATGTTACTTTGGTATCCATGCCTCAATGAGTCAGGGCTGTTTTAGCAAAAGGGGGCCACACTCAATATTAGGTGGGTGGCCATAATGTTATGGCTGATCGGTGTATACTGTATATATATATATATATATACCTAACCATTTTATTTATAAGAGATGTAAAGCCTGCACTGCAGTGGTTATCCTGCAGATAAGCTTTAATCCATCTTGATCTCAATCTCAGGAGGGTGATCAGTAGGTGGTGGTCAATATAGTCTAATCCTGCAGCTGTTTAAAGTGCTTGTATCAGCACAAAGTAGGAAATACTTTTTAACTTTGTGGCTGATTGATTACAACCTACAGATACTTTAATTCATTTTACTGTTACCTTTAAAACACATAAAAATAATGCTTGTGGCATGAAAAATCATACATTTTATATTCCGGCGATCAGCAACTAAATTTGTCAAAAAAAGGTCATGTGTGTATTTTAGGTTGAGACTCAGTTTTGCAAAAAATGGTTCATTTTTATAGCTAAGGTTGTTTTAGTGCACTAACACAAGGCCCCAGTTTACAGTGAAAAGTATGACCATTGAAAAGGCAGTAAGCTAAGTGATAAAGAAAAAATTAGTTATTATCTTTCACTTCTCCGGCTGAACTCTGATTAGCTGTTTGAGACTACTACACATTTTTCTGCCTTAATAAAAGAAAAAGTCCAACATAATATTGGTATTCAGATTTAGGGCCCATTCACACTATGTGCAAGAGTATTTAAGCAAAGCATTTTTGTGCATTAAGGCAGCCCATTCTTTTTGTAAGGGTTGTGAGGCACCTTGACACACAAAAAGTGCTATAGCACTAGTGCATTAGAGTGCCATTCACACTGTGCGCAAGTGCGTTAAAGCAAACCAATATTGTACATTAAAGCATTGGACATTAAAAAAACATGCAAAACTTTAACTTGACCATGGCATGTGCATTGAGATATGTTGCCAGCTACAGTACTAATGTGTTAGGATGCCATTTAACCACTTAAGCCCCGGACCATTTGGCTGGCAAAAGACCAGAGCACTTTTTGCGATTCGGCACTGCGCCGCTTTAACAGACAATTGCGCGGTCGTGCGACGTGGCTCCCAAACAAAATTGATGTCCTTTTTTCTCCACAAATAGAGCTTTCTTTTGGTGGTATTTGATCACCCCTGCATTTTTTATTTTTTGCGCTATAAACAAAAAAATAGTGACAATTTTGAAAAAAACGCATTATTTTTTACTTTTTGCTATAATAAATATCCCCAAAAAATATATAAAAAAAACATTTTTTTTCCTTAGATTAGGCCGATACGTATTCTTCTACATATTTTTGGTAAAAAAAATCGCAATAAGCGTGTATTGATTGGTTTGCGCAAAAGTTATAGCGTCTACAAAATAAGGGATAGTTTTATGGCATTTTTATTACTATTTTTTTTTTTTACTAGTAATGGCGGCGATCAGCGATTTTTTTATCATGACTGCGACATTACGGCGAACAGATCGGACACTTTTGGCGCTATTTTGGGACCATTCACATTTATACAGCTATCAGTGTGATTAAAAATGCATTGATTACTGTATAAATGTAAGGAAAAAATTAAGAAATAAACCCGCGCTAAAGGATTTGAATGTATTCAAAAATGTTTAGCTGCACGAATAAAACACCAATATCTGTGTAAATAAAGTAAATAAAACGGAAAAAATGTGCGCTCATACTCAGTGTAATAACATTTGTGTAAAGCAGATCGTATTGAGACGATCAAGATTAATGATAGAAAGATAAATAAAATGAATTGAATTTTAAAACAATGATAAATCAAATTACTGTTAGTGAATAGTGTAAAGTACAGTGTGTACTAATGTGTTTAAACCATGTATTAATAAACAACTTAAAAATACCCACACTGAATAGACTATAGCATTTATCAATTCTCAAATCTATGCAAAAGCTTCTCAGCAGTGAGAATAATATAAATAGTCCATAAGACAAATGACGGGAAGAAAAGTTCCAAAGATGGTAAGCTGTTTCAGGCAAGCAAAGAGACACTTCCACTGTCCATCAGGTCATAGAAGCCACAGGAAAATGGAGAGGAAGGAAGTAAATGTACGAAAATCCCCCAGACTCCAAAGATATAACAGGCGGACCCTTACCCTCAATGGTGGACCTCCCTTCTGGCGAGGTCTTACAGGCAGGCAGACTTGGCCCTCTGCGGGGACTGTGGGTAAATGGTGTCCGGTTCCATTCCTGTATCCTGTGTCTCCGACCTGGCGTGTACTAACTCGTCCACCTACGGTGGGGGTGGTAAGCCCACAAACTACACCGTGAATGCTGTAAGAGGATCTCTTACAGCATTCACGGTGTAGTTTGTGGGCTTACCACCCCCCCCGTAGGTGGACGAGTTAGTCCTCAGGACCCGCGATCACGCTCACGGAGCTCGCGGCGGGCGCGCACACCTGCAAACCGCTTCTTAAAGGGCAACTTACTGGTACGTTAATATGCCTGTACGTACCCTTCTGCCGACGTATATCGGCGTGAGCCGGTCGGCAAGCGGTTAATTCAAAAAAAAAAACTAAGGCAGCCCCAGACAGTTGACAATGCAAGACCCCCCTAAACAAACATTTTTCATTCTGCCATCTTGAAACACAGTATCAGCTTGAATTACCTCTAGACTCCCTAATACCTCATTGTAACACACAAAAACAGGCTTCATTTTCCACAACCAAGCATACCAAGAATAAAGCAGACAGCAACTTGTTCTATACCATCTTTCTGCAAAGTCATTCTAGCAGGCGATAATTTTTTTTTATATAAAGAACCTAACATTAACTTAAAAGCATTTAGTAATGTCATTTAATCTTTGGTAAACACAGCCTTGATATATATAGACCCTGGGTTTTAGGCCCCTTCCGGTGATTGGACATTGACAAAGCTTTGAAGGACACGCCCCCTGGACATCCCCCTGTATCCCTACCCCGCTCCATGGGTCCTTCGTTTTTTGCTATTGTCCTAAAGTTGATGGACCTCTTCTTCCCTACAGAGAAATCACTTTTAGCTTAACCCAGGGGTGTCCAAACTTTTTTCAAAGAGGGCCAGATTTGATGAAGTGAACATGCGCGAGAGCCGACCATTTTGCCTGACATTCTTTCAACCATTGAAATTAAATGCAAATTAACTATTTTATGCAAAGTTTATTGCAAACGCATTCTTTTCCTTTTGACACATGGATGACAAATCTAAGTAGGTGTTAAATCACTCTGCCTTTCATATTTGAAGGCCAGATGAAAAAAAATCCAGGAAGCTGAAATATATGATGATTTAGACCAACTGACATTAACTGAGATTTTACAATGTATTCATCTCAATTGAAAAAAAACTTGCCTGCACACTGCTGTGTGTGGTGAAAAGTCTAAGGATGAGCTTGGGCGTGTTATTTGGAGATATATATATATATATATATATATATATATATCTCTTTTGTGGCCCCAACGAATCCCAGAGTGCCGCTCAGGACTAAGGATGATCTCGGGCATGTTCACAACTCCACGTGCCCGAGCCCGCCGGGAAGCTGACAGCACACAGCGCCAATCACAGGCACTGAGACATTTCCTGATCTCTGCAGCTGCAGATCGGGAAAAGTCTCAGTGTCTGTGATTAGCGATGCGCGCTGTCAGCTTCCCAGGGGACTCGGGCACGTGGAGTTGTGAATATGCCCAAGCTCACCCCCTTAGTCCTGAGCGGCGCTCAGAGTTTCTTTGAGGGCCACAAAATATATATATATATCCAAATTACCAGTGGGGCCGTACTAAAACGGAACACGCGCCGCAATTGGCGCGCGGGCCAGACTTTGGACATGCCTGGCTTAACTAGTTTATTATTTTACCTTGGATTCTTCAATCAACTATTTAATCAGAATCCTTAGTGTCGTCTAATACCACAATAGAAGCAGTGCATTTGGATTTGTACAACCTTGGTAAAACCTTGGGAGCAGTACTTAGAACCCACAATTTCCTGTAATGTTGCTTTGGACACTGAATCCTGCATGCATGCTCATCTCTGCACTTGGTAGAATGCATGTAGTTAGCTGCAGAGTGCTTTTTAGGTCCAGAGCTGTGGTCCATCCCTATGGAACCCAGACTTTGAAGGCCCCTTCAGGAATATACCCAACATGATGGGCTAAGCCTGGCCCCTATAGGAACCAGTGACATGGATGGGGAAGACAGGTTCACCTTGTGTGTTACTGTAGCCCATAGCAATTATAAGACATAATGTATTTCCATTGCTTTACACTATATTATGTGTATCCTGAATAGTATGGGTTTACACATTATAACTATCAGGAAAACAACAATGTGTTTGGAATTTATTCACTTTTACTGTGTAAACTTTTCAAACTTGGCACTAAAATTCTACTACTCGGAGGTGGATGACTAGGTGTTACATTACACCATCAATTGCACACTTTACTGACACTTCCACCTAGATCTCTTTATAAGGTACTCAGGTCCCTTCTTCTGCCCTTTTACCAAAAGGATTTCACTACATTGTGGTCTGCAGTTGGGTTGCTGCATACTCCTTCTCAGACACCCTTACCCTTTTTCCAAACCCTACTCCAGTGAGTATACCACAGGGGAATACCCCCGCCTGTAACAGACAGAAAATCCGGCACAAGGGAGTCAGGGCAAAAGTTCAGGTGAACATTTGCTCAGCTGAAGGTGTGCAGGACACTAAAACTCATAGTGATGATGCTTTTAGAGCCCTGCACTAGAGCATGACCCTATTTTATCAAAAGCCTCTACATTGATTTCCATCTCAACAAGTGGTTTACCTAATTAAGGCAGACTTTTCCACAACTAGTGGGGACGGAAAGTATTCAGCTCCCCTTAAATTTTTCACTCTTTGTTATATTGCAGCCATTTGCTAAAATCATTTATGTTCATTTTTTTCCTCATTAATGTACACACAGCACTCCATATTGACAGCAAAACACAGAATTGTTGACAGTGCATGTCAGAGCAAATGAGAATCATGAGGTCAAAGGAACTGCCTGAAGAGCTCAGAGACAGAATTGTGGCAAGGCACAGATCTGGCCAAGGACACAAAAACATTTTTGCGGCACTTACGGTTACTAAGAGCACAGTGGGCTCCATAATCCTTAAATGGAAGACATTTGGGATGACCAGAACCCTTCCTAGAGCTGGCCGTCTGGCAAAATTGAGCTATCGGGGGAGAAGAGCCTTGGTGAGAGAGGTAAAGAAGAACCCAAAGATTACTGTGGCTGAGCTCTAAAGATGCAGTTGGGAGATGGGAGAAAGTTGTAGAAAGTCAACCATCACTGCAGCCCTCCACCAGTCAGGGCTTTATGGCAGAGTGGCCCGACAGAAGCCTCTCCTCAGTGCAAGACACATGAAAGCCCACATGGAGTTTACTAAAAAAAACACCTGAAGGACTCCAAGATGGTGAGAAATAAGAGTCTTTGGTCTGATGAGACCAAGATAGAACTTTTTGGCCTTAATTCTAAGCGGTATGTGTGGAGAAAACCAGGCACTGCTCATCACCTGTCCAATACAGTCCCAACAGTGAAGCATGGTGGTGGCAGCATCATGCTGTGGGGGTGTTTTTCAGCTGCAGGGACAGGACGACTGGTTGCAATCGAGGGAAAGATGAATGTGGCCAAGTACATGGATATCCTGGACGAAAACCTTCTCCAGAGTCCTCAGGACCTCAGACTGGGCCTAAGGTTTACCTTCTAACAAGACAATGACCCTAAGCACACAGCTAAAATAAGGAAGGAGTGGTTTCACAACAACTCAGTGACTGTTCTTGAATGGCCCAGCCAGAGCCCTGACTTAAACCCAATTGAGCATCTCTGGAGAGACCTAAAAATGGCTGTCCACCGTTTACCATCCAACCTGACAGAACTGGAGAGGATCTGCAAGGAGGAATGGCAGAGGATCCCCAAATCCAGGTGCGAAAAACTTGTTGCGTCTTTTCCCAAAAGACTCATGGCTGTATTAGATCAAAAGGGTGCTTCTACTAAATACTGAGTAAAGGGTCTGAATACTTAGGACCATGTGATATTTCAGTTTTTCTTTTTTAATAAATCTGCAAAAATGGCAACAATTCTGTGTTTTTCTGTCAATATGGGGTGCTGTGTGTACATTAATGAGGAAAAAATTAACTTAAATAATTTTAGCAAATGGCTGCAATATAACAAAGAGTAAAAAATTTAAGGGGGTTTGAATACTTTCCGTCCCTACTGTATGTCACAATTCATTAGACAACTAAAGTCTTTATTACAGCCATTGCTGTCCATGGCCCAAAGATGTTAGGCTCCTTCTCCAGCTCAACCATCTCTACCTGAGTCAGATCCCAATATGCTTGCCCTGGAAGAGGCAGACATAGAAGAGTGTGAAGAGAGTCTGGAAGCATTGTTAGAGTAGGCCACAGATGATTCCTCACCCCTAGGCTTCTATACACCTGATATGGCTTCACGCAATATGCTTGACACTGTTGATAAGCTCACTTCTGCTGTGCGCAAAAGCCTTGGCAATGTCACCCTTGATCTTCTTCCATCTTGTTATGCTTCTTTGGGTACAAAGAGACCTGCTAAATCTAAAAAGACATTCCCCGTTCTTGAACAAATAGAATGGGTAATCTATGGCGATTGGGCCAATCCAGAAAAGATCTTCACCCCTCCTAGAATCATTGGCAAGCTCTATCCAGTGGAAAAAGAGCTCATATAAAATTGATCTGTTTCAATAGATCCTGCCATCCCAGTCTTAAACAAACATCTTACTGTACCAATTGAAGATGTTCTTCATTCAAAGATTCTGCTGACAGAAAGTTTGAGACACTCTTAAAGGTACTCTTTACTCTCACAAGCCTAGCTCTGCTATCAGATTTTGCAATTTCTGTCTGCTAAACTGAAGCTAATTGGACTAGGGCAATGTACAACCAACCGAACATGATCCAATATTCTAGCAATGCAATCTAACTGGCAAGGCAACGAGGTACAAGAAGCAGAGTGTTACTTGCCTCGGCCCTTTAGATTCTGTCCTGGGCAGAAAACAACTTGACGTCCCTAACAGCGGTGCACCTAAAGGAAGATCTGAATCTAGTAGCAGATTTTCTGAGCAGAGAAAGGATACTAGAATCAGAATGGAGTCTGAACTCAGAGATATTCCAGAGACTAATAGAAAAATGGGGAACTCCTCAGATAGATTTGTTCGCATCCCGAACCAACACAAAGGTGGGGGCTTATTTCTCAATAAACAGGCAAGATCAAGCAAGCGGATTGGACGCACTAGCACAGCCGTGGAAATTCCGCTTGTGCTATGCCTTCCCCCCTTTTCAATTAATCCCATTGGTACTGAAGAAACTTCAAAGGGAGACCACGAGTATGATTCTAGTAGCTCCCTTTTGGTCCAAGAGGGCTTGGTTTTCAACTGTGCAGAGGATGGCAGTGGAGCCTCATTGGCTACTTCCACTGTTGAAAGATCTCCTAACTCAGGGACCCCTTCAACATCCCAATATCGAGCATCTCAACCTGACAGGTTGGTTACTGAGGAGCAGATCCTAAAAAATAAAGGCTTGTCAGACAAGCTGGTCTCAATCCTTTTAAGTAGCCGAAAAAAGGTTACCAGAGCAATTTATTTTAAAACATGGAAGCGTTCTAATTCCTGGTTCACAACTAAGATGTTTTCACCACAGGAAATTGTTTTGGTGTTAGAATTCCTCCATGAGGGAATGGAGATGGGGTTGGCGGCTAGTACCCTGAAGGTCCAAGTGGCTGCCTTAACGTTTTTTCTTGAGAGTCAGCTATCTCAGGAGCCTCTTATTATTAGATTTTTTAATGCATTGGCCAGAGCTAGTCCAGTACCTTTTTAAGTTTTTTCCAAAATGGGACCTATCATTGGTATTACAAGGTTTAATTAAAAAACATTTTGAACCCCCGAAGGAAGCGACAATCAAATTTTGGTCACTCAAACTAGTTCTTTTAGTAGCAGTTACATCAACTAGGAGGGTGAGCGAGTTTCAAGCCCTGTCTATAGTAAAACCTTTCTGTTACATATTTCTAGACCGGGTAGTGCTAAAAACTGACCCGGGTTTTCTGCCAAAAGTTCCAACAGCGTTTCATAGGGCACAAGAAATAATTCTCCCTACCTTTTGCCCTACACCATCCAGCTCTAAGGAGAAGTCTTTCCATAGCCTGGACGTGAGAAGGTGTTTACTCTACTAAAAGTCACAAGATAATTCAGAAAATCAAATTCACTCTTTATTCTGTTCTCAGGACCACATAAAGGGTACAGTGCTTCTAAAAACACTATAGGTAGATGGCTGCGAATGGCCATCAGTGAAGCCTATAAAGCTTCAGGGGCAGATCCTCCCGCAGGGGTAGGGGCCCATTCAACAAGGCAGTAGCAATGTCCTGGGCGGAACAAGCAGGGGCTTCTCCGGGTCAGATCTGTAAAGCGGTCACGTGGACGTGTTTTTTCCACCTTTACCTGCCACTAGAGGTTGGACTTGCTATCAGCATCGGAACAATCGTTCGGCAGGAAAGTCCTGCAGGCGGCGGTCCCACCCTAGAGTAAGTACTCTCTTATCATCTCCAGGTGCTGTCCTTAAAGACGAATGGAGAAAACCTTAGTTAGACTTACTGGTAACGGTATTTCTACGAGTCTTTCAGGACAGCGCCGATGACCCGCCCTAATTGTATTATAAAATGTGGTGTTATTGCTATGTTCTGCTTATCTAATTTCAGCATGGCTGGAGGTACTCTATGAACAACTGAGGCCATGGTGGAAGCATCCAGTCTTTAAAGAAAACTGACTGCAGTGTTTCCTGGGAAAGTGGGTGGAGCTACGCTCTCTCCTGGTGCTGTCCTGAAAGACTCTTAGAAATACCGTTACCGGTAAGTCTAACTAAGGTTTTTACCTTCTTAGCCTGGTTCCTGATTTCTTAAGCTTTGGCCCACTGATCTGGTCATCCTTGGCGGACACCTGCATTTGGTATCCCTTACAGTTACCTTGCTAAGGGGACAGGGAAGTCTCCCCGTCTGGCATGGCACCTTGTCCCCATGTTGAATTTGGACAAGGGCTTCATCCCTACATCCCTTCATCCCTACCTTCCAGCTGATGTGGGGGGGGGGGGAGACTTATCAGAATGTGGAAGCTCTCTTTAAAATAAGGGGGCCCCTACATGAATGTGTAAGTGTTATATAAGTGTTACCTAGTGTGTAAGTGTTACTCGTTCACTAAATAAATAAACAATACCACACCTTAAAAAAATTCCTTTATAAAATATCATTTTTATATCATCAAAACAATGGCCCACAATATAAATCCATCGTCATTCAAGATGAGCGACAACCTGCCGACACAAACAGGATGATCCTCTACTGATGCTACTCAAGTTGCAAATGACAGGATGTATGTGATCTATATTCCACTAAGGATTGTTTCTGTCATCTTTGTGTAGTGTGTTCTTACCAGTAACTAAGCTGTTTTTGTACAATACACAACTTTTCCACGCTTACCTTCTCCTATCCAATTATGAGAAGTGGGGGTTGATTTCTATTAATATGCATACTATGCATTTTGGTGTTCATATTATTATTTGCGTAATCATCTCCCATTTTCCAACACTTGGAAATAAAAAAAATATGGTCACGATGAAAATTTCTGACAAAAGAAGGTAAAGATTGCTGCCATGACAACAAAAGCTCTTAAATGACATTCTCTTTCATATTTCTTTTTAACTATATGTCTAGCGTAGGTCAGCTAGTGTTACCATTAATCCTTTTTGTTTTTAGAATTTGTTTGTTTGTAGAATTTGTTTTAGTCTTAAAACTAGATTTTAAGCTTATGTCATTTTGCAGAAATGGTTCTGTAATGGGTAAAGTACAGTGCCTTGAAAAAGTATTCATACCCCTTGACATTTTCCACATTTTGTCATGTTACAACCAAAAACGTAAATATATTTTATTGGGATTTTATGTGATAGACCAACACAAAGTGGCAAATAATTGTGAAGTGGAAGAAAAATGATAAATGGGTATGAATACATTTCAAGGCACTGTATGTGCAAATCATTTGTAAAGTCTATGGATTTACTCTGACTCAAGGTCAGGGGGATCCTTTTTCTGGCACCCCCCCCGACAAAATCGCAGCTTGCACAGCTTGTCGCTTAAAAAGGAGCAGGAGCTTCTTTTGAGCGCCAGAAGCTCAATTTAAGAAGCTTAGAGTAGTATAGTGGCAGGTTAGGGCAGTATAGAGTGGTGAGGGCTGTATGAGGTATTATGGTGGCAGGCTAAGGATGTGTAGGGTATTATGGTGGCAGGATAGGGCTGTATAGGGTATTATGGTGGCAGGTTGGGTAGTAGGCAGTATAGGGTATTATGTTGGCAGGTTAGGGCTGTATAGGGTATTATAGGGGCAGGTTAGGTCTGTATAGGGTATATAGGGGCAGGTTAGGCCTGTATACAGTGATAATGTGCTCACTTAAAGCCTATGGATTTACTCTGACTCAAGGTCAGGGGTATCCTTTTTCTGGCACCCCCCCCCCCCCCGACAAAATCGCAGCTTGCAAAGCTTGTCTCTGAAATAGGAGCAGGAGCTCCTTTTGAGCGACAGAAGCTCAATTTAAGAAGCTTAGAGTAGGATAGTGGCAGGTTAGGGCAGTATAGGGTATTATGATGACAGGCTAGGGCTGTATGAGGTATTATGGTGGCAGGCTAGGGCTGTATAGGGTATTATGGTGGCAGGCTAGGGCTGTAAAGGGTATTATGGTGGCAGGTTGGGTAGTATAGGGTATTATAGTGGCAGGTCTGGGCAGTATATGGTATTTGGTTGGCAGGTTAGGACTTTATAGGGTATTATAGGGGCAGGTTAGGGCTGTATAGGGTATATAGGGGCAGGTTAGGGCTGTATAGGGTATTATGGGGGCAGGTTAGGGCTGTATACAGTGACAATGTGCTCACTTACAGCATAACTGGCGCTGCAGATGCAGAATCGTGGCTCCTCTGCGCTCTCTTCTTTCTCCTCCTTTAGCTGCAGGATCAGCCAGTGAATGAGTCTTTGGGAGGAGTGGAGGAGGCAGCCACAGGCAACCCCCGGCTCCGCCCACCAACTCCAGCTGCCTCGAGAGACATTGAAGATCATCGACGGACAGCCTGCCTGATTGGATGACTGGGGAGACAGGCAGCCGCCCTCCCCCGCACTGCTGGGTCCCCTGCCAACTTGATGGATTTCTGATGCTGACAAAGCTGGGAAAGTGCAGGGGCGCCCATTCATTATGACGGCCCTTCTGCGATCTCCTCTCCAGATCACACTGCACAGTGTGCATTGCACACCCCCGGACTGACACCCCCCCTAATTTAGCTCTTACCTGAAGAGCACTAAACTTGAGATACCCAGGGTTTGTGGGATATGTAGTTTCTTCACAGGAAGTGTCAGTTCTTACATCACAAATAGTGGTCATGCAATCCTGAAATTTCGGACACTGTAATGTGAAGATTTACTTTACTACAGGCTGTACTGTATAATCAGGGCAACAAATGACACCATAAAACTACTGTACATGATTAATGCACATCTTATGCAGGTGAAAACAAATGGTGCAAGTAGGAAGGTCTATACTTCCTTTAACCACTTCAATAATGGGCACTTTCACCCCCTTCCTGCCAAGGACAATTTTCAGCTTTCAGTGCTGTTGCACTTGAATGACAATTGTGTGGTCATGCAACGCTGTACCGAAAATAAATTTGCTTTATTTTTTGAGACATAAAATGAGCTTTCTTTTGGTGGTATTTAATCACCACTGGGTTTTTAATTTTTTGCTAAACAAATGAAAAAAGACATTTTTCTTTGTTTCTGTTATAATATTTTGCAAATAAGTAATTTTTCTTCTTAACTGATGTGCGCTGGTGAGGTAGCACTGATAAGCTGCACTGATGGACACTGATAGGCTGCACTGATGGGCACTGATAATCAGTGCCCTGATTATCAGTGTAAATGTGCCCTGTCAGAACTGCAGGTTACGGCACTCCTTTTCTCACGCTGTGACAGCGTGCAAGGAAAGGAATGCCGATAACTGGCAAGTGTGTTTACATGTGATCAGCTGTGATTGGACACAGCTGATCACATGGTAAAGGGCCGCTGTGATTTACCTCTTTACCTCGATCAGAGAGCATTTACACTGATAATCAGGGCACTGATTATCAGTGTAAATGTGCCCTGTCGGAACTGCAGGTTACGGCACTCCTTTTCTCACGCTGTGACAGCGTGCAAGGAAAGGAATGCCGATAACTGGCAAGTGTGTTTACATGTGATCAGCTGTGATTGGACACAGCTGATCACATGGTAAAGGGCCGCTGTGATTTACCTCTTTACCTCGATCAGAGAGCACACATGATGTGTGCCCCCAGGAGGTGCGCGGTAGACGTATTCATGGACGCCCTCCCAGAACAACAGAGCTGCGCTGCAGCCGTCTTTCGACTATGGCGCGGTATTAAAGTGGTTAATAAATATATTAATATTTGCATTGAATATATTTCCCATAATCTGTGTAGCATGCTTTTTTTGAGTTCCTGAGTTTATGTGAAGGCACTCAAAAGTAGTCTACTGGTATTAAAAATAGAAATTTGTGTAGCGTCCTCTTTTAGTTAGGCTGCTAAGCTAAATTTAGTTTTTGGCTTCACTGCAGTCGGTGCTCTATTTTTTTGTCCGGTCAGGGTTTTATTTTTTTGCTTGGTCAGGGTTTCCTAGCTGAGTGTTTGCTTTCTCCCACCTCCTTCTGGGAGAAGCTTCCAGAATATGGGTCAAGGAAAGTCAAATGTCCACAATGAGATTTTATCATGCCTCAGCCAATCCCTGGAAGAGGGTGGCTAGGGAGGTGATACATGTTTTGAGACTTTTCTAGTGTTTTCTTTCCCCTCCAGGGAAAGTTTAAGTTCTCCTGGGGCTGCTGGCCTTGAGAGAAAGCTAGTGAGACAAGAAATTGCAGTCTGGACCTCAACAAGTTCTGGGCTGAAGGCCTGGAGAAGATTGCTAAAAGATTATTTGCTTGAGGGTGTCATCCTGGAGTCCTGGTCTGGAGAAGGAACTTTTGCCTTAGTATAACATGTTTGTTATTTTAATGAAAAAAAAAACCAGGAAGCTTTAATATCACTTTAAGAGACCGCAGATGTCACAGCAGTATAAAATTGGCCAGCAGCAGGATACCTTTTAATAATAATGCTAGGCCCAATTTGACTAGAGAGAAAGAGCACAATCCGCAGTTTTACTCCAAGAATTAAGATACTACAGAAGATACAGCAGTTTTAAATTGGCCAGTAACAGGACAATTCTAATAATGGATAATAGGCCTAACCGGTGTATGCCTACGTTTTATTTTATCTGTAGGGATAGGGGGATATAGTGAATGTAAGTGATATATTGTGAAGTGGTTTAGGTGCACACTGTTCTTGCACTTAGTTTTTTTTCTATCAGACGGTAGGATTAAACCTGCCAGTATGAGTGGACCGAAAGAAAAAAAATGCTGACAGACAGGAAGCAACATTTATGACTGAGGAGACATACAGTTACTTGTGTTATAAAAAGCTACCTGTAAGCATTGTTTTAAACTAACAGTTTAGTTCTGCTTTATGAACAAATATCTGCATGTTCTTTCCACCTTCTAAGCAATCAGTATCACTTATTCTTTCTACCCTGTCTTCATGGAGTTGCAAAGTGGCACCACAGCACAGACCTGGAGGATAGTGTTGTGGCTGTCTACTACTGGCAGAATAGCTAGCTTTATGATGAAAGACCAGGGTACGTGGGTTGTAAACTGCAACATTTTCCTGCAGGCAAGAGCACAGAACAGCTTGTTCTTGTGAGCTGGTTAATCAGAATTGCCAGTCACTGCCTACTCCTTCTTCTCCATCTGACCAAGCACATCGCTAACAAGCAAAAACGCCTATTTTCTTTGTATACTCTTGTAAGCATCCCCAGGGATTATCCTACATAGGAAAAAATGAACTTTGTTAGAAGGTTGAAGAAAATGAATAACAACAATTATGTGCACAGTGTTTTTGCTGCTCATCTGTGTATTCGGTATCACTATAGTTATATAACCTATAACTTTAAAATGAGTCATGCAAAAATCTTTTATTTTCTAAAGCAATGCTAAATTAAAAAACTGCTTAAGCTCCCCAGTCAGAAAGCTGAGTCTCTACCTCAGAGATAGATTGTGAATGTCAACACAAGTGGGTTCATACAGGTATGGTTCACGTCACATAAAGGTTCACTCATAATTAGCTTGCTGCTTCAGATGGTTGGCACTGAGTATAGAAGAGGATTACAGTAATATCTGCACAGCCCCATTCTGGTGATCACTTACCTGGAGGTGCTGCATGAATCACTTCTGTCATTTGGAATGAAGAGGTGCTATCACACCTCAGGCACCAAGTACTACCATGTTTATTCATCTATTACGAGAGTCATACATAATCTCTTGCATACAGAAACATTCCTTTGAGTTGATGCAGAAGTCCTCCTCTGTCCGTTTCCATTTTTAGCTGCTGTAGACTCCTCAGGCAGGACTCATTTCAGAGAATGTGATGTCCTAATAAAACATCCCTTTCTAAAGGCTACACCAACTTTGCCAAGTGTTTATTATTGTGAAAGCAACATTCAGAACGTACTGTTGAGAGTAACCTGTCTGTGTAATAAACAAAACTTCAATTTATCAATAAAGACCCTACAGAGAAAGAAGTGCATCAAACCCCAAAACAAAAATGTAATGTTTTGCAGCTTACTAGTCCTTAAATGTGGGGGGCTGCATTCATTTTTCTGTCTCTTTTCCTTTATTTTCACCTGACGATCCTGCCAGTAACACACTTCCTATCTTAGAAGAACAATGCTCATTCACTTTGCTGTATCTATTGAGGAACAGCGTTGTCACTCTAGGCTCCTCTAATTTGGACTACCTCCTCTCCTCATATTTATTACAAATAGGGGAAGTGCCTTGTAGCTCAGAGAAGATAGCTGAAAAAACGAATAACATTTTTTCGGATTTCAGCTCAGTCCACGTGAAGTTACAAGGGCACTGGATTTCTGATTAACAGGTATTTTTTTTACTTGCAGAAATGGTAAATGGACTGGCAAAAGTCAAACTAATGCAGCAACCACATATACACAGTAGATTGGTAAACTACAATATATTTCAGTTCTGTTTTTGGGTTTAGATATGCTTTAACCACAAGAATCCAAATAATAATGAAAAGTATTTGATTTTGTAAAGTGACACATAATTGTGAAGTGGAAGGAAAATAATAACTGGTTTTCAACATTTTTTACAAATAAATATCTGTGCAGCGTGCATTTGTATTCAACCCCCTTTACTCTGATACCTTTAACTAAAATCTAGTGGAACCAATTGCCTTCAGGAGTCACCTAATTAGTAAATAGAGTTCACCTGTGTGTAATTTAATCTCAGTATAAATACTGCTGTTCTGTGAAGCCCTCGGAGGATTGTTACAGAACCTTAGTGAACAAATAGCATCATGAACACACCAGACAGGTAAGGGATAAAGTTGTGGAGAAGTTTAAAGCAGGGATAGGTTATAAACAAATATCCTAAGCTTTGAACATTTCATGGAGCACTGTTCAATCCATCATCCGAAAATGGAAAGTGTATGGCACAACTGTCAACCTACCAAGACATGGCTGTCCACCTAAACTGACAGGCCGGGCAAGGAGAGCATTAATCAGAGAAGCAGCCAAGAGGCCCATGGTAACCCTGGAGGAGCTGCAGAGATCCACAGCTCAGGTGGGAGAATCTGTCCACAGGACAACTATTAGTCTTTCACTCCACAAATCTGGCCTTTAAGGAAGAGTGGCAAGAAGAAAGCCATTGTTGAAAGAAAGCCATAAGAAGTCCTGTTTGCAATTTGCAAGATGCCACGTGGGGGACACAGCAAACATGTGGAAGAAGGTGTTCTGGTCAGATGAGACCAAAATTTAACTTTTTTGGCCTAAAAGCAAAATGCTATGTGTGGCAAAAAACTAACTGCACATCACCCTGAACACACCATCCCCACCATGAAACATGGTGGTGACAGCATCATGTTGTGGGGATGCTTTTCTTCAGCAGGGACAGGGAAGCTTGTAAGAGTTGATGGGAAGATGGATGGAGCATAATACAGGGCAATCTTAGAAGAAAACCTGTTAGAGTCTGAAAAAGACTGGAGAGGAGGTTCACCTTACAGCAGGACAACGAACCTAAACATACAACCAGAGCTACAATGTAATAGTTTAGATTAAAGCATTATCATGTGTTAGAATCGCGCAGTCAAAGTCCAAACCTAAATCCAATTGAGAATCTGTCGCATGACTTGAAAATTGGTGTTCACAGACGCTCTCCATCCAATCTGACAGAGCTTGAGCTATTTTGCAAAGAAGAATGGGCAAAACTGTCACTCTCTAGATGTGCAAAGCTGGTAGAGACATCCCTAAAAAGACTTGCAGCTGTAATTGCAGCAAAAGGGGGTTCTACAAAGTATTGACTCAGGGGGTGTCGGGGCTGGGCTCAACCCTTCCTTCTCTGAGCTGGCTGCTCAGCTGTCGGCTAATTGCCAGCTCCCATCTCCCTCCACAGTTACCCAGCTGTTGTTGATTCTGCTCGTCAGTCCTGCCTACTTAAAGCTGTCCATCTCTCTTGATCTCTGCCTTCGCTTTTGTCAACATCACAGAGACTTTCTTCTGCGTTCCTGTTGAAGACTTGCTCAGCTGATGTTCCCTCTGGCTCCTGATCCTGCTTGCTGTACTACTACGTTTATCTCTGGCTCTCTGACATTTGCTTGGCTGAGTACCCGATCCGGTTACTGAACTCTGGCTTGTTTTGACTATGCTTACTCTGTTTACCTTATTATTATTATTAAACAAGTGTGATTTAACATACTTCTGTCCCGGTCTTATTCATGGTTCCTGATAGTAGGCGAAGGCCATGAATTCAGAAGATACAGTCAATCCACTTGTTGGTAATACTTTTTCCAGATTGGATTAGCAAGGTCACCGCATGGATCAGTTTGCCATAGCGTTACAAACGCTCCTGAGTCGCACGGCTCACCTGGAAACTCCCACTGTGGCTGCTCCCGTACAACCTGAATTGCAGGCCGTCCCTGCTGCTGCGCCAGTCTCTGTGCAGGCACCTGCCTCGAGTATTACCTCCATAAGAGGTATGTCTGGTTCCGCTCCGCTTCCCCAGTGATTTGGGGGCAATCCAGGTCAATGCGGAGGATTTCTCAACCAGGTTGAGATTTACTTTGAGATGCTGCCCCAGGCGTTTCCCATGGACAGAAGCAAAGTAGGTTTTGTGATATCTTTGCTTTCTGAGAGAGCTTTGGCCTGGGTAAACCCTCTATGGGAGAAGCAAAAACCTGTTGTCTTGAGTTACCCTGACTTTGTGGCCTCCTTTAACCACTTGAGGTCCGGGCCATAGGCAAATGATGGCCACAGCGCGGACCTCAATTTCCAGGAGGCCGTCATGGGATGTCCTCCCCTGTGCACGCGCAACGCGCGCACCCTGCAGGGCGCGCGGTGTGCGCGCTTTGATCACCGTGTCACGGAGACTCGGATGATCACAGATCCGAGTAAGGGGCCGGTCCCGGCCTCTTACCATGTGATCAGCTGTCAGCCAATGACAGCTGATCACATGATGTAAACAAAAGCTTGGTGATCGGTTTCGTTTTCTCCTCACGCTGACAGCGTGAGGAGGAAAAAAAAGCCGATCACCGGCTTATGTCAAAGGGACATCGATCCCGAAGAGGAAGGAGGCACATATGCCTCATCTGTGCCTGCAAGTGCCATCTGTCATTGCCACCTGCCAGTGCCCACAGTGCCCAGCAGTGCCACCTATCAATGCCCACAAGTGCCATCTATCAATACCCACCAGTGGTGCCGATCAGTGCCACCTAGCAGTGCTGCCATCAATCAGTGCCCATCACTGCCACATATCGGTGCCCATCAGTGCCGCCTCAGCAGCGTATATCAACGAAGGAGAAAAACTACCTGTTTGCAAAATTTTATAACAAAATATAAAAAAAATATAATTTTTTTTTTTTAAATTCTGTCTTTTTCAATTTTTTAACAAAAACTAAAAACCGCAGAGGTGATCAAATACCATCAAAAGAAAGCTCTATTTGTGGGGAAAAAAATGATAAAAATTTAATTTGGGTACAGTGTTGTATGACCGCGCAATTGTCATTCAAAGTGCGACAGCGCTAAAAGCTGAAAATTGGTCTGGACAGGAGGGGGGTTTAAGTGCCCAGTAAGCAAGTGGTTAAAAGGGTATTTGACGTTCCCGCACGCTCCGCTTCTGCTGCCAAGTGCCTCATGTCCATCAGAGTATGAGAACTGTTGCCGACTACGCCATTGAATTCCGTACTCTGGCAGCAGAGGTTGCTTGGAACAATGAGGCCCTCGTGGCTACTTTTTCTCATGGTCTCTTGGGTTCCATCAAGGATGAGATAGCAGCCCGAGATATACCCACTGAGCTGGAGAGGTTGATCACGTTTGCCATCCTCATTGACTCCAGACTCAGAGAAAGACTCTCTTTTAAGGAGCGCTTGCGGTAGCCTCCTGTATGTTTGCCTCTGAGCTTTGCAGTCCCACCCATGCCTCCCTCACCTCCCATGCCTCCTGGTACCGAGTCAGACAGTGAAGATGAACCTATGCACTTGGGCTTCACGCGTCTCTCTGTGAATGAGAGAGCCTTTAGGAGGAGGGAGAGATTGTGCCTTTATCGTGGCCAGGCAAGTCACTTTTTGAAGTCTTGTCCTACCCGTCCAGGGAACGCCCGAACCTTGAGGTCCTGTCATGGACAGACTTTAGGTGGAGTTGTTTCGTCCCCAGTTATCCAGAAGGATAAGCCCCTGGTTTCGGTCACCCTTTCTTGGGCTGAGTCGTCCATCGAGATACAGGCTCTAATCGACTCTGGGGCTGCAGGCCTTTTCATTGATGCTGCCTTTGTATCGCAGAACTCGATTCCGCTGCAGCTGTGTGACACTCCACTTGCCATTGAGGCTCTTGACGGGAGACCTCCACAGCCTTCCCATGTGACTCATGAGACGGTTCCATTGTCCATGGCCGTAGGGGCTCTTCACCATGAGATAATCCAGTTCCAAGTTATTTCGTTATCCTCCGACATACATGCCCCTGTCCTCCTCCGTGATTTCCATAGACGTTTTCCCCTCAAGCCCGGTGGTCCTCCGAGGGGGAGGGGTCGTTGAGGAGCTCTTCCTTCTCTGAGCTGGCCACTCAGCTGTCGGCTAACTGCCAGCTCCCATCTCTCTCCACAGTTACCCAGCTGTTGTTGATTCTGCTCGTCAGTCCTGCCTACTTAAAGCCTTCCAGCTCACTTGATCTCTACCTTCGCCTTTGTCAACATCACAGAGACTTTCTCCTGCATTCCTGTTGAAGACTTGCTCGGCTGATGTTCCTTCTGGCTCCTGATCCTGCTTGCTGAACTACTATATTTATCTCTGGCTCTCTGACATTTGCTTGGCTAACTACCCGATCCAGTTAATGAACTCTGGCTTGTTTTGACTAAGCTTACTCTGTTTACCTTATTATTATTATTAAACAAGTGTGATTTAACATACTTCTGTCTCGGTCTGATTCATGGTTCCTGATAGGGGGCTGAATACAAATACACACCACACTTTTTAGATATTTATTTGTAAACATCTATGAAAACCATTTATAATTTTCCTTCCATTTCACAATTATGTGCCACTATGCGTTGGTCTATCACATAAAATCCCAATAAAATACCTTTTTGGTTGTAACATGACAAAATGTGGAAATCTTGTCCAGAAGCAGGCAAATGAATGCACACATAAAGCACATTATCATTCTTCGGTCTTGATGTTGGTGGAATTTAATTGCCCTGGTCTAGGAGGGCTGGCAGAAAGCTAAAAAAGAAAATCAATAAAATAACTCACCTCGAAAGAAAATTACAACTGCAATGTAGACATATACTATGTCAAATTATTATTTACTCCAGATATTCCTGGAAACACCATCTTAACTCACGTTACTTTATGTTAAAAGGTGTGAATCCAGCCTCTTGCCAAAATCCAAAGACAGATGTTTGACAGTTGAACAAAAAAACATACATAGATTGATGAAGTCATTGCACCTACATTTTTCATCTTTAAAAAGTAGTTGGTTGTTTATAGTCAGTTTAGTAAAGTCTGATCAGTGAAAGATGAAATGTAATTTACAGCTCTGGGTTGCTGCACTTTGCACAGTGATCAAGGGGTGTGGTTACATAAAATGACCTAATCTGCTTTGATTATCAACTCATGTAAAGGCGACCTGACATACTACCAAATTTCATTCAGCTGTTCCAATTTTTTTTTTTTTGTAATAATTGCTGTAAAAAGTATACCTTACTTTATTAGACGGAAGTAATAGTTACTACTTTTAATATGAATCCTACTTACATTTCATTCTTCCAACTCAAGCAACATAACAAGCGCAAGTGAGGCCACTATGAGCTGTTTTAGAAACTTTCCATGCGGTGATGAAGTTTCAAAATCAGAATATTGACGGCTTTGGCTTTATGTCTGCTTTTGTTATTTACTGGGCACTTGCTTAACACTATTGAGAGAGAGATTGATTTTATGTGAAATAGACGCCCACTCAGAAGCTGTGAAAATTAATTTTGATTTTTGTGCCAAGTGCTTCTGATGAAAGTAGGAATAGGTACTGTGAGGTTTTAAAGTTGTTTATCTTTGATAGTCATAGTCCTTTCAATCTGGGTACCAATGCAGTCCACAGACATAAAGCAAATCTGCCATAAAGAAAAAAAAGTGTTAGGTATAAAGTGCACATACTTGCAACCATCAAGTCCTGTTGCGATATCCAAAAGCTAAGGCATTCTGAAAGGTAAAGCTCTAGTACTTCCTGGCAGGGCAGTGTCAGAGTTTGCTTGCATCCTCTCACACTTTTCTATTGGCAAGCTATAGGTCTATTGAAATGTGCGAAAGTCAGGGAACGCGCAAGCTTTGATTCCACCGTAAAGCTTTTAATGACGGATGTGTTTTAGGACTCTTTCACACCAGCCGTGTTCAGTAAGTGAGGGTAAATCTTTCTAATTGTGCCTTTCAATAGCAGTAAAAACACAACAGAAATTCTAATTTTCCCCTGAAAAATAATACAACACAGGGGTACAGGACTATAAAGTGAAAGAGGTGAAAGTCGTCAACAAGGCTGTAATTGTCTTATTGCGAAAAGATCATTTTTTGTATCCAATAGTAGTTAGCTAATCCTATGGACATTACACACATTGGAAATTGATCATTTCATGTGTAAACCATAATGTGACCAGGCTATGGCCAGGTTGTGCACATTTAAGTATTTTCATAATAAGCAATATGAGCTTTAAAACAAGCCCTCACTGGCCTCTGCAGTTGCAGACACTGTGGAAAAACTCATCTTCAATGTTCATAGGATAGGTACTGAAGTCATTTCTAATTGCATGTCCCTCTCTCTGCTCTCCCCTTCTAGCACATTAGCAGCCTTCCAGCCTGCTAATGTATGTACAGAGCACCTTCTGAGAAATTGACTAATAGAAGAGTAATCGGCAAGGGCATGTTTTAAAGCCCAATTACAGTTTGTTAAACCTATGTACTGTAAGTACTGGCATGTTTATATCCCGGCCACAGGTTTACTTTAAAATTAAATTCTACCCAAACATATTTTTTCTGTTTTGGATCTGGATGTTGAATACCCTCAAAAGAAGTCAAGAGTCCTGAGTCACCCGCAATTGTGGATTCTTTATATATTTTCTAGAAGGTAGCGGATGTAAAAATTTTGCAGGCATACTACTTCTTACTGGTGGCACCTGATTTTCTACAAAAATATGGAGAAACTGCTGGTGCAGGTGACCCAGGAAGTTTGGCTCTTATTAGAGAAAACATAGTTGGCCCAGAAGTGGAGATAATAATTATTGGGTTGTGGTGGGCACTTCAGAAGGCAGTAGGGGCCAGTAAGCCTTCTGTACTGCTCAAGAGAGACTATGCTTGCTGATTACAATGCATTGGGCTTTCTGGAGTTATGTGGTGTTCATGTAGGCTCCTGATGATACATGCTAGAATCTCTTTACACACCTGTTCTTTTTAAAATTAATAATTCTTCATCTATATAATACCCAAAGTATTGTCGTACAGAATTCTCATGCAGACTACATACAGTAACTCTCTTTAACCTTCTTTCCATGTGGTCTCAGAAAACAGCTCAGCCGATCGCCTCTAGTAATTAGCAGTCTACAAATCTAATGAGAAGAGAAGTTTTTTCAGATATTAGATCACTTGCTTGTTTATTATACAGATATTGCTCTCAGCCAGGAAACCAGTTCCCCAAAAGACCAATAAGACCTCTGATTAGTTTATAAAAAGCAGAAACACTCCATTCTACCGCTATCCTTGCTTGAACATTGTCTAAGAGATGTATGGCACACCACCACACAGTAACTTCATACATTAATGCTAACTATACACTTTCTTAAAGACCCATTTAACTCTTTATAGGAAAGATAAGTTTTCCCCAATAGATAATCATCTTCACTGTTTTCTTCAGGCTGCTAACAAGGTATGAAATCCTAATCCTTGCAGTCTTAATTTCTCCTATCAGCAGTGACAGAGTTCTCTTCCTAGGAAAAGACACATGAAAAGCAGATTAACAGGTTTCATTGCTTGCAGTCACCTGATCCTTCCAAATACGACACTACTGGACACTCTAGATGTTTGGTATGTCAATCATATGACAGCTGACATGGGGAATTCAGCTCTTAGAGTTACAGCTACACCAGCCAAGTAAACCTAGAGGAAGATATTTGTGCCAACATGAGATATTTTATAGTCAGCATATTAGTTGGCCATTGTTTTATGTTTAGCTGTTTATCAGTAAATATATTCTCTAAATAGTCTGCAGACATTTGTGTCCTAATAAGCAAGCTGAAGCTGAACTCTAGCCTTACCAGTACTAAACCAGCTTACTCCCTATTTACTGTACATTGTGAGCTTCTCACATGGCACATTAGAAGCTGCCTCAAGTCAGCCAGAGCCCACCTCATTTCCTGGCTGGAGGATGTCTGGTATATTTTAGCCCAGGGTTTCTCAACCAGGGTTCCTCCAGAGGTTGCTAGAGGTTTCCTAATTCTTTGATCTTTTTAGCTATCTGTAAAGTGGTAATTCTTCTCAATGTTCCCAGTGTAAGGAGCATTCTTTCCACTGACCATCACACTAATGTATCACGAGTTGTAGATATAGTCATTTTTAGCAGGGGTTGAAAAGGTTGAGAAAGGCTGGTCTAGCCCTTTTCTCCCCAGCCTAACTGTCCATGGCCCACCCCTTCCATTCATTGGATTTCAGTTCTTTTAATTGTGGAAGCTCGGCGTCACATGTGGGCATTACTTAGGGTGGTCTGAATGTGATTGAAGTTGCCTAGGAATACCCACTCCTTCAAACTTACATCTACAGTACATATCAAGGCATTTTGATATTTATATGACTACTTCCAAGAGCCAGCTCATTGCTTGTATTAGGCTCTTAAACCAGTAGTAAACTCTTTTTTTGCACTTGTACCTACAAGTAAGCCTATAATAAGGCTTACCTGTATGTACAGTGAATATCTCCTAAACGGTGCGTTGTTTAGGAGATATTCACACTGGATGCAGCTGGTGACATAATTGGCACATGCACAATGAAGGTCTGGCATCCAGCATGCATACATAGGAGTGACGTCATCGTGGCTCTGACCACTCATACAGCCGGAGCCCATGAATCTGGAAAGACCGGGTGAAGACTGAAGACCTGTCATCGGTGACAGCGCATGTCTGGAGGGCTTCGTTCTAAGGTAACATACATCTCAAGTCTCCCACGAGGTGCGGGAGTCTCTTGCATTTCTGCAGCGGCTCCCGCACCCCTGCAAGCGCCTTGCGAACTCCCGGGAATGATCGGTGCGGTGGGGAACAGCTGTGAACACCGATCCTTTGTATCGATTTTTAGCTGACAGACGCTTCTCCTTCTCTCCCTCCTGTGGCTGTCAGCTAAAAATCTATACAGGTAGATTAGTGTTCACAGCTGTCCCTCCTGCTGCACCGATCATTCCTGGATGTTCTGTGTGCTCCTCCCCCGGCTCCCTCCATGTCCTTCGCCGCCCCCCCGTTCTCCTCCAGCCCCCATGTTCTCTTCGGCCCCTCCTGTCCTCCTCCTCTGCCCCCCTTCGTCCCCGCAGTCGGCTTACTTACCTCCTTCGTCCCCGCAGTCGGCTTACTTACCTTACCTTACTCTCCTCTTCCACCGGCTGCGGGGGGGGCTGTCAGGAATAGGACACAGTGATCGAGATCGCTTCTGTATCCTGTGATAACTGAGCAGAGTAAACTGTGTTTACTCTGCTCAGTTTATGAATGAACAGGAGCTCTGTCTCCTGTTCATTCATCTTTAGTGCTGAGAAAGGGACTGGGGAATCTGTGTCATCACCGAAGCCCCCCTAACAATATAAAAAAAAATATTGTAAAAAAATATTGTAAAAAATGAAAAAGTGTAAAAAAATAAAATAAACTACTGACACCACTGCCACATACCATCCACCCCCTACCCCCTTCCCCAGAAGCACTGTGAAAAATATTGAAAAAGTGATTTAAAATACTACAACACTATGCCATTTGCCTTGCAAGGTTTTTTCTTTTTTTAAATGCTGCAGTTTACTACCCTGTTTCCCCGAAAATAAGACCTAGCGTGAGTGTCAGTGATGGCTGCAATATAAGCCCTACCCCCCAAATAAGCCCTACCCTGTTTCCCCGAAAATAAGCCCTACCCTGAAAATAAGACCTACAAGGACTTTAACTATGGCTTATTTGGGGGGTAGGGCTTATATTGCAGCCATCACCGACAATCACGCTAGGTCTTATTTTCGGGGAAAACAGGGTAGCGCATTAAAAGGAGTATTGAGTCAGGGTTCTATGATGTTTTAAACAAGCTACAGCACCCAGCTGGCCCCTTCCACCAGCCACAATCTGCCTGCATTCCAGAGAAGAACAGAGACCGAGTAATGACATCCCAAGAACAAGGGTAGGCAAACAATAGGAAGACTAAACTTCAACTCATATTTTTTTTCCTCTGAAGGTATTGTATATTTATTGTGCTGAAAAAATAGACTGAAGGATACATTTGCAAAGTGTGAAGGGGACAGGCTTAACTGGTGCTGGCAGCAGTAAAGCAGACAGGGACATCCAGGAACAGTTCAAAGCGTTTGCCCTGAACTTTTTTTTTACAAACTGGTGAATGTACAATGCGTTTTTTGGTGTCTGATTCCCTTAATTGGTTTGAAACTAGCCAACAAGCAGGACATTAAAAAGGCGGTATGCTAGAGTGCCAATCCCAGCCTGGGTAACTCTGACTTCTAATTCTACTGTGATTATTTACCTTGAAATGTTCAAGCATAGGCTAGACTCATATGGGCCTATTTTGTAAAGTAGTGCAAAGAACAATGAACATAATCAGATTGTAGGTTACAGTAGACAGATCAGCCAAATGTTTATTTTTGATTGAGTGCTGTGGATAAACATACTTTGCACACACTTTTTTTCCATATTTTTTATTGCATTATTCACTTAGGCTGGACATACATGCACAGACTTTTTACATTCAGCCTGCTTTACAGCGTGAATGGACAAAAATTAAATACAATCATCTTGTGCAAATTAAACAAATACATTTTAAATCTGCTCAAATCTACTACTACTACTACTACTACTACTACTACTACTTCTACTATCACTTGTGCAGAAAATGATGATGCACTTTTTTTTGTTTTTTTGGGGGGTAAATTCTTTTTATTGCAGTTTTATAGAAAAGTAAAATTACATCTGCACCTGTTAAAACATTAAGTGCCAGGCATTCGACAGTTACATCCCAGAAAAATACAGCCTTGCAGGGCCTAACTAGAGGCATAATTGGACAGAAACTTCCCGGAAAAATAGAGCCTTGCAGGGCCTAACTAGAAGCATTCAACAGTAACATCCTATAAAAATACAGCCTTGCTGGGCCTAACTAGAGCCATTCTATACAAATAAATATAAAGAAAATATAATATTATACCCCCCCTCAACAAAAAGCCAACCCCTCTCCCCCCAACCCACTCCCCCACCGTTCTCAGATGATTAGTACAGCCTTTTAGTAAGTGTGTGTTCTAAGGTGACATGGAAAATATTAGATTTGTTTTTCTCCCGACAGTCTAAGGTGCCAGTAAAAACGTAAAGAGCTAAAGGATTTCCCAACAAGAGCAGATGAAGCGTCAGAGACCAGTACACTTGATCATATAATAGTAGGTACAATAAATACTGTATGCTTAAATTCTCATACAGGGGAAACTGTTAAAACACGTACAAATATAAAATTAGGAGGTCTCAAGCATTGGTGTAGGATGACAATAACCAGGCCTGCCCAACTTTGTCATATTGTTTTGGACAGCCCCTAGAAAAATAGGTAGCTTTGTAAAAAGATACCATGAAATTGACTAATTCTTTCCAGAAGGACACTGTGGGAGCCATCATTTTTATCCTAAGCAAAATAATAGCTTTATGGGCACAAAACAATAAAATAATAAGTAAAGTTCTATGAGCTGTAGTAGTAACAGCTTCCTCCACCAAGCCTAAAAGACACACTGCAATTGTCAGTCGGACTGGTGTAGCCAGTAATTCAATAATACATTTAGTTACCTCTGACCAGAAGCTCTATACTGTTGGAAAATGCCAGAAATATGAGGTATGACAATTTATTTGCCAAAATGGACTGTAAAAAAAATCAAAAATAATATCAAACACCTCTGCATTATTCATAAAGTTTGGATAAAATTTGAAGATGACTTTCTTTATGATCTTCTGTCAAAATTCAAGGCACCATCTTTGTGAGAATCTCTCTCATTCCCAAATCCTCTGTTAGAGTACGCCACACTGTTTTCCTGTTTATGTTCAATTCTTCTGCCATTATCTTCGATCTTAGTGTACAAGGGTTTGCACTCTGTTCACATTTGCATACGTCCTTTGCAATTCTGGCTACCCACTTTTTGTGTCGTCATGGACAGTTTCCCAACCCTCCTTAAACTGCCTATGCTATTAAAAACACTTGATGGCTCATGGAATGGTCACCATAAGCCTGTTGTACCAGAGCTAAATTTTCACTCACAATTTTGACAATCTTCATGCAAAATTGTTAATCCACTGCTCCAGGTTCCTGTAACTCATTTTCCACCAATAGTGCAATGCACAAACCTTTTATTTCTTTAAATAATCTGTAAAGACTGACTCTACTGGTCTGCCACCCAGGCGAGTACAAGTTAGAACATGTCAGAACGTGCTCTAGTGCGAATGGCTGTGTGACTCACCACCATAGTGCTATTCCAGGAATTAAATTGTCACACCACGTATGACCAAAGTCGGCAGGGGAGTGAACACATTGCCAGCAGACAGCCAGATGGGAGGAATATATACCAGTCAATTTAGCAGGAGTTACAGTAAGTAAATTCTGTGGAGGAATTTAAACCAGATAAGTCGATGTCTGTTTATAGGGGTAATCCCACATGTCTTCCCAAACTTCTCTTTGCAAATTGGGAATGTCTTCCACATAGCTTTCCTTACAACAGGGCACCGAAGGTGACATGACCTGAAACTATTCCTTGTAAACCCCTGATAAGGTTTTTTCAATCAGTCGGCAAGAAGTAAGGTTTTAATGACACAAACCAAGTCTCTCTTGCAAGGGAACCAAACTGTGACAAGAAGGCATGGTGTAATTGGAGGTAATGGAAAAAATAGGGTTTAGGAAGGGCGTATTTGGCTTTTAATTGATCAAGGTCATAAACCACCCTCCTGCACTACACCCCCTCCTAAATTCCTACCTTTAGTAGTCCATACTGCAGGGTCTGCAAGGGTAGATAACTGTAACAGACAGGGATTCAGCCACAGAGGGGAAGAGGGGGACAGGACATCTATGGATGGAATATTTTTTTGTATTTTTTTATTAACTTTTTTGTCTAAGTATATCCATGTTTGTTCCAAACATGTTTGGAGCCATTTAGGCTCAGTTCACATATATGCGAACTGGAAGCCTTTTTAACCACATCCAATTCGCATAGCATGTAAAGTGGACCAGCCAGAAGGAGGTCATTGGTAATTTCTCACCTGTGAAGCCACACGTTCAACCTACAGCCAGCCTGAAGCTAATCTTGAGGTGTTTCCTCTGTTTCTAACAGAAAAACCCAAAAATCAAGAACAGTAGAGTGTGGTTAGAGAATCCACCAGCTAAATAATAAATATATTGAAGTAAAGGTAAAAAGTAATCGCTGGCAAAAGCCAAAGTCAATTCTGGAAGAGGGTACACGTGTACATGGATCTTATATTTTAGATACTGCTGCTGCTTGATTCCTTTTATATTTATCTCCCTTACTATTTTAATGGCTGCAGTTCTAGCTGCAATCCTACCTGAGGACCTTAGCATAGATTTAATATGTATATTTTCTTTCCTCTAATTGGCCACTGCTTTATGGAATATACCTTCTTACTACATATCAGAATCTTTATGCATTTTTTTAGGTGAAATCAGCTCTATGGTCTCCTTCATTTTTCTATATCCTTGGCTGGGAGACTAGTGCTTAAATGGTATATTTGTCTTCGATCTTTGGCACCTACGTATTTGGTTTGACTTGATTAGACATCATGTGCCCACAGGATTTCAGACCTAATAAGAAATTCTCACTACCATTATCCTTGTGGCATACTTACTCTGGTAGGATTTCTTTTCATGAGTATTGGAGATAGATTTTTTGTTTTTATATTTTTAATTATCAGCTTTTTGAGTGCTCTTCTTGGTTCTTCTTTCGCTTCAGGGGTCTTGTCAGGATGTTTCCCTGCGTTCACATGTGTGGGGGACTAGTGTGAGGTGCACCCACACCCTACCCTGCTGATTACTTGAGGCCTGATGTGTACTCCATGTGGACACACTTATTAACCACTTCAGGATTTGGCAGCTTAATGACCGGAGGACTTTTTACAATTTGGCACTGTGCTGCTTTAACTAATAATTGCTCGGTCATGCAATGTTGTATCCAAACAAAATTTGCGTCCTTTTTTCCCACAAATAGAGCTTTCTTTTGATGGTATTTGATTGCCTCTGCGATTTTTATTTTTTGTGATATAAACGGAAAAAGACCGAAAAATGTGGAAAAAAAAGATATTTTTTTATTTTTTGTTATAAAAAAAAATTAATAAACTAAATTTTATTCATACATTTAGGCCAAAATGTATTCAGCCACATGCGTTTGGTAAAAAAAATGTAAATAAGCGTATATTTATTGGTTTGCGCAAAAGTTTTAGCGTCTATAAACTAGGGTACATTTTCTGGAATTTACGCAGCTTTTAGTTTATGACTGCCTTGGGCTGATTTACGAAGCATTTGCGTCATGAGTTGCGGCGCACGCCGATGCGCAAATGACATTTTCGTATTTACAAAATATTTGCGCCGGTAACACAGCGCGATCCTCCATTTACTATTCTCTTCCCGGTGCACAGGAAGAGGCGATCAGTATGCCACTATAGACATGGCGCATGGCATCTTTAACTTAAAATTTAAACAAGCTGGAAGTGCCAATATTATGGGGGTGATGTGGGGTGATGTGAGGAAGTATAGTATTAAATGCCCAAGTCACAAATATGCCCAAAATAGAATGAGAAAGTAACTTTTTCCGACAAGCCGGCTGCACCGACAAATACATTTAGAACTGCGGGAGGTGAATTTATGCACTGTGCATGCTCAAACGGCATTTGCGATGGTTCAGTGCGCCGGCAAAATCTTAGTAAATGTCAAGCAACGTAAATGCATTTGCATAGGTTGAACGGGCTCACCTCTAAACGTTTCTTGTTTTTTTAACGCTGGTTCACTTCGCGGCTATAATGAAATGTTGGTCCGGCAATACACATAAAAGTTCATTGATAAAAACAGCATTAAGAAAAAAAACAAAATTAAGAAACCGAAGGATGAAGGAAGGAAGAAGGAAGAAGACCCGAAGATGGAAAGAAGAAGACTTTAAATAAAGGAATTGTCAAAAACTGTCTCTTGTCATTTTTAACATTTTTGACACTTTTTTTGTGAAATGGTAGGGGTACTTTTGTACCCCCTTACCATTTCACACGGGGGGGCCGGGATCTGGGGTCCCCTTGTTAAAGGGGGCTTCCAGATTCCGATAAGCCCCCCACCCGCAGACCCCCACAACCACCGGACAAGGGTTGTGGGGATGAGTCCCTTGTCCTCATCAACATGGGGACAAGGTGCTTTGGGGGGCTACCCCAAAGCACCCTCCCAATGTTGAGGGCATGTGGCCTGGTACTGTTCAGGAGGGGGCGCTCTCTCGTCCCCCCCCCTCTTTTCCTGCGGCCTGCCAGGTTGCGTGCTCGGATAAGGGTCTGGTATGAATTTTTTAGGGGGACCCCACACCATTTTTTAAAAAATTTTGTCGTGGGGTTCACCTTAAAATCCATACCAGACCTGAAGGGCCTAGTATGGATTTTGAGGGGCACCCCCACGCCTTTTTTTTTTTTTGGCGTGGGGTTCCCCCTAATATCCATACCAGACCTGAAGGGCCTGGTATTGAATTTCGGGGGAACCTCACGCATTTTTTTTTTTAATGCTGTTTTTATCAATGAACGTTTATGTGTATTGCCGGACCGACATTTCATTATAGCCGCGAAGTGAACCAGCGTTAAAAAAAAAAAAGTTTAGAGGTGCGCCCGTTCAACCTATGCAAATGCATTTACGTTGCTTGATATTTACTAAGATTTTGCCAGCGCACTGAATCAACGCATTTGAACAATCGCAAATGCCGTTTGAGCAACCACCGGGCAAGGGTTGTGGGGATGAGGCCCTTGTCCTCATCAACATGGGAACTATAGAAGCAAAATGATTCTGCGCTACCCAAAAATAGGGAAACCAAAAGCAGCTGACACGACCAACAAAGTGTAAATATAAAGAACAACAAGAAAGTGTAGCGCTAAACAATATCAAACGTAGAGAAACTATATACCAGTCTGTGTACAGTGAAAAGGGTCAACTGCATTGGAAAAGTGAATCTCATAACTAGGTAGTCCTCATGTAGAAATTGTGACTGAACAATAAAGGTGAGTAGTCCTTATAAAATATGTTTTAAACAGAAAAAAATTTCTTTAGAGAGGATATTTTCGGCATCCCAAATATAAGTCAGCTCACTCCCACCGAGAGATGAAGAGGCTTACCGGATGAGGTGGACCCAAAGGGGCGTACGCCAAACTGGGTCAGATAAGGCTTAGGTGATGAGTGGCTGTACTAAGCTCAAAGATAGAAGTTTTCTCGCGGATTACTGTATTCCTCCGAGTGACGCTCAGGTCCTAAAGGGTGTAGGTAATCTCACGGATGTGGATGGTCCTGTGGATCCTAGGGGTGTTCCGTGGATGGATCCCTCAAGGCAGCATTCCATGGACCAGGAAATGGTGTGGCAAGATAGGGAAAGAAAGGAGGGGCCACATAGTGTAAATCCGAAAATGAAAATATTTATTTAAAATAAATAGAAGTACACTCACATGTAGATCCAAAATCTATAAAAACAGCGCTGTGAGAAAAAGTGGCGACAGTGGGGCCCTGACTGGCGCGTTTCATCTTCATAGACGTCGTCTGGGGGGTACTATGAAGACGAAACGCGTCGGTCAGGACCCCACTGTCGCCACTTTTTCTCACAGCGCTGTTTTTATACATTTTGGATCTACATGTGAGTGTACTTCTATTTATTTTAAATAAATATTTTCGTTTTCGGATTTACACTATGTGGCCCCTCCTTTCTTTCCCTATCTTGCCACACCATTTCCTGGTCCATGGAATGCTGCCTTGAGGGATCCATCCACGGAACACCCCTAGGATCCACAGGACCATCCACATCCGTGAGATTACCTACACCCTTTAGGACCTGAGCGTCACTCGGAGGAATACAGTAATCCACGAGAAAACATCTATCTTTGAGCTTAGTACAGCCACTCATCACCTAAGCCTTATCTGACCCAGTTTGGCGTACGCCCCTTTGGGTCCACCTCATCCGGTAAGCCTCTTCATCTCTCGGTGGGAGTGAGCTGACTTATATTTGGGATGCCGAAAATATCCTCTCTAAAGAAATTTTTTTCTGTTTAAAACATATTTTATAAGGACTACTCACCTTTATTGTTCAGTCACAATTTCTACATGAGGACTACCTAGTTATGAGATTCACTTTTCCAATACAGTTGACCCTTTTCACTGTACACAGACTGGTATATAGTTTCTCTACGTTTGATATTGTTTAGCGCTACACTTTCTTGTTGTTCCTCATCAACATGGGGACAAGGTGCTTTGGGGTGCTACCCCAAAGCATCCTCCCAATGTTGAGGGCATGTGGCCTGGTACGGTTCAGGAGGGGGGGCGCTCTCTTGTCCCCCCTCTTTTCCTGCAGCCTGCCAGGTTGCGTGCTCGGATAAGGGTCTGGTATGGATTTTTAGGGGGACCCCACGCCTTTTTGGCACGGGGTTCCCCTTAAAATCCATGGCAAACCTGAAGGGCCTGGTATAGGTTTTGAGGGGGACCCCCGCACCATTTTATTTTTAATTTTGGCGCGGGGTTCCCCTTAAAATCCATACCAGACCTGAAGGGCCTGGTATTGATTTTGAGGGTAACCCCCATGCCATTTTCTGTTTTATTTTGGTGCGAGGTTCCCCTTAATATCCATACCAGACCTGAAGGGCCTTGTATGGAATTTTGGTGGAACCCCACACCTTTTTTTTTTCTTAATTTTGTTTTTTTTCTTAATGCTGTTTTTATCAATGAACTGTTATGTGTATTGCCGGACCGACATTTCATTATAGCCGCGAGTAGTTTAAAATAACTTATATTCCTTAAGGGCCAGTTCACACCACATGCAGTCCAGTGCGTTTTTTTTCTGCATCAAAAACGCACAGAAAGTAGGTTATATGGTTTATAGTTCACACCAGTGCTTGCAGTTCCAGTGCGTTTCCAGTTCCAGAAAAAAAAGTAGAACATGCTGCATTTTTTATGCACTGGACTGTACTGGAACGCTGTAAAATGCATCAAAACGCACTGGAACGCACCTAAAACCACAAAAAATGCACTGCAACACAGTTGTCCTTATTTAAGTTTAAGAAACAAGAGGGGAAAACAAGCACTGGACTGCATCAAAAACGCACCAAAAGCGCACTGGAACTCATCAAAAACGTGCATGCAGAAAAGCACCTGGAAGGCATCCGGACTGCGTTCACACCATAGAAACGCAGTCCGGACGCTTTCCTGGTGCTTTTCTGCATGCGCGTTTTTGATGCGTTCCAGTGTGTTTTTGGTGCATTTTTGATGCAGTCCAGTGCTTTTTTCCCCCCCTCTTTTTTCTTAACCTTAAATAAGGACAAGTGCGTTCCAGTGCATTTTTGATGTGTTTTACAGCTTTCCAGTACAGTCCAGTGCAGAAAAAATGCAGCATGTTCTACTTTTTTTTCTGGAACTGGAACGCACTGGAACTGCAAGCACTGGTGTGAACTATGCCATTGAAAACCATATAACCGAATTTCCATGCATTTTTGATGCATAAATATGCACTGGATTGCATTGGTGTGAACTGGCCCTTAAGCAATTTGGCAATTTTAAAGGCATTTCTCCTTGTTTCGTTTTTGGGGTTGTCCAATTGGTGACATTGATATATGTCCCTTAGGGTGGGACCTGGGTCCCATACCCATTTTAAGGCCAATAACTAGAAGATAAGCCAGCCAAGTGGGGACTAGTAAAATTGCCAAGTCAGTTCCCTTAGATTGCAATGGTATTTGTTGTATAACTTTTGCACATGTTAGGCTCTTTAGTTGCCCCCCTGAACTGGGGGGTGTTTGTCCCATCTGTAATTTTGGTGCATGCTGGATGATGTGCTTAATTTTGGACAGGGGGGTGGCTTATTTTGTGCTAGCTGCATTTGGGTTGTTCTGAGCATGCTCAGGGACTTTGTTTTTTTCTGGTGGTGCTTTTTGTGTGTGAAGAGCACTTGGATGTTTCTGGGCATGCTCAGAGTGTGTTTTTTGGGTTAGTAATTTAAGGACATCCTTAACAGGTGTACCCACTTTGAAGTTCTCTCTACCCTGGGTGAACTTGCATTTTGTGTGTTTAATGGACTGTCCATGTGTTTGCAATTGCCTCATTAGCACACAAACCTATGTTATATAAAGCTTGCAGATAGTATTCTTTACTTTGCCCTGAAAAGAGCCAAGTGTGTGTGTAAAAAATAGCGACAATTGGGGGCGTGGCCTGAAGCGGCATGGAATAGGACGCTGAGACGCTGAGCTCCGCCGGACACATATCCTTTCCAGCAAATCCTCCCAGCAATACCGCATCCAGACGCCCCAAAATCATCACCCCACACGGGGCTAGCACAAGCAACATGTCGCCACCAAAAAAAACGGCCACCACGACAGCTAAGCTGGATCAGTACCGCCATCAGGAGCGGAGCTCCCCAGGCCAAGATGGCGGCGCCGCGAGGAGAGAGGAGACGGCGGTGAATGCAGACACTAACAAGGTACTAGAAGCAATAACTGTTTGTCAGGAAGCTATTGCTGCATGCCAATCCTCCCTCACAGCCAGAATAGAGGAGGTTAAAGTGGACATCTCCTTAGTGAGACAGGATTTCCAGAAGCTAAGGGAGAGGGTCACAGAAACGGAAACCAGGATTAGCATAATGGAGGACTCCCTCCCCCCTCTTCAGCATTCTAGTGAGGCCATGCAGGCACAGGTGAACCAGCTCCTACAGAAACAAGATGACCTTGAGAATAGAATCAGGAGGTGCAACCTCAGATTCATAGGCCTCCCAGAGGGGGTAGAGGGAAGGGACCCCCCGGAGTTCTTGGAAACTTTATTGTGCGACACATATGGCAGAACAGCATTCTCCTCTACATTCACCGTCGAACGTGCACACCGCATGTCAGGCAGACCTCCACCAGTGGGCGCTCCACCTCGTACCTTTATTGCCAAATTCCTGAACTACAGAGACAGAGATAGTGTACTACGTCTCAGTCGTGAAAAGGGCAATATTCCCTACGGCAACAAAACAATAGCTGTCTTCCCAGATTTTTCTGCAGAAGTGCAAAGAAAACGCAAGACCTTCATGGAAGTGAAGCGCCGCCTGCGTATTAAAAACATCAAATATGCAATGCTCTTTCCAGCCCGCCTGCGAGTGGAAGGAGAAAACAGAGCCCATTTCTTTGAGGATCCTGAGGAAGCCATTACCTGGCTGGAACGAAGAGATGCATAGAGGCTTGTTTGTAGGATGACCCGGCTTAATTAATACCAGCTAAATGGGGCAACGAACTGCATATGGACATTGCTCTCTGTTACACCTACCCCAAAATTACAAAAAGCCTCACACATTGTCCATCTACACTCGATTTCGATGGGGCCCTCTGTGTGTGTGTGCAGCTTGAATGATTCCTGACGCAGTGGAGACCGGTTAAGCATGCACTTTACTCCCCTCCTTGTGAAGATATACCTGGACAAAAAGCTCCCAGAGAGTCAGGCTGCACAAGCGACATGCCTGGAGCGTTATCCTAAATCCCTAACCCTTTTGTCTTTTTCTTCTTTTTCCCCTTTTTTTTTTTATTTTGTTCCCATTTTATTTTATACTTTTTAAGCCATACCTCTCCGGCGGAGGAAGGCAACTGGCAAATGGGCTCACTGCAGTAAGTGGGTCCAGTTCTACGGTATGCTCTGTTATGCAGCGCAGTTTCGCCCTACCACACCCAACCTAAGATGGATTGCAATACGTGACGTCATACAGTATGCGTTGGCTGCCACCGCGGAGATGAGAATTGCTCTCTCTGCTCTGGCAGCAATAGCAATCTTTTTTACTTTTCTTGCTCACCATACTTTTTTTACAGGTTGGACGATGTTTATGCCATGTTGGCAGTTAAAGGGGAAAGCCCGCACCAGTTGGGGAATGTGCTGGGCAGGGAGGGGGGTTTGTAATATATACCACAATGTAAGACGAAATACCTACAATTGGCTAGTTATGCTTGTACTATACTTACTACCAGACACTAAAAATACAAAACTATACCTCATTTTATATTTGCCCATGCTAATTCTCAAACAATGTATGGTGGTGGACGGAAGTCGTGGAGCTCAATATTTCCAATACCTTAACATATGGCTACCCTAACATTTCTCACATGGAATGTACGTGGGGTGAGAGATCCAATTAAAAGATCTGCGGTATTCACTTTACTCAAACAGCAACGAGCAGATGTGATGGTTTTGGTAGAGACACATGCTGAGGGCTCTGTCCAAAGAGCGCTCAAACGCCCTTGGCTGGGATGGATATACCATTCCGTACACACCTCACACTCTAGAGGAGTATCCATTCTTATTGCCAAACACACCCAGTTTGAGCTCCACGGCTTGGTGTCAGATCCACAAGGTCGATATGTCTTTTTAAAAGCCAAGTTATATGGTGAAATGATCTTACTAATGGCATTTTATATACCTCCACCATTTCAGACCTCCATTCTTGTAGAAGGGTTTAATTTTATGGCCTTACACCCTAATATACCAACGATGTGGTTGGGGGATTTCAATAATGTTTTGGACCCTACACTAGATAGAATGACTAACTCCTCTATACCTAACGCCCCTCAACATCTCACAAGATTTGCAAGATTATTGCAAGATTTTGGCTTGGTGGACGCGTGGAGATGCAGGAACCCCTCATCCCGGATGTATTCGTGCTTCTCCGCGTCCCACCGCACTATGTCTCGTATTGACTTAATATTGATTTCTAAAACGCTCCTTCCCAAATTGATAGACGCAGGTTTTTATCCTAGATCATTATCTGACCATTGTCCATGCTGGGTTAAACTCTCCTTTCATCATAACAGACCACCAAGCTCTTGGAGACTAAACCCTTTTTGGCTAACTCTTTTTACAGCAGAAGATGATCTCTCCTCACACTGGTCACAGTTTTTTGAGAACAATGTAGGCTCAGCGTCCCCCCAGATCGTATGGGAAGCTTTCAAAAAACACGTTCGCATGACACTTACTACTCATATTAACAAAATAAAGCGATCCTCTGGGGCAGCTATTACTGTGGCCACAGAGAATCTGCTTTCAGCCGAAAAGGCATTTACAGAAGACCCCACTCCAGATAAGGCAAATAACCTCAAGCTTTGCTCTAGGGTCACTGACCAACTTTTGTACGAAAAATCTAAAAGAAAACTTTTTTTCCAAAAACAAAAGCTATTTGAGCAAGGGGAAAAAGCAGGCAAACTGCTAGCCTATCTTGTGCACCACGAAGACAGGCCCCCAGTCGTAATATCGCTTTACTCCCCTGACGGTACTCTCATGACAGAACCGCACCAAGTCACAACAAGGTTTCGAGATTTCTTTACTACACTTTATACCTCCAAGGCCCCTACGGATAATACCTTAATGGAAGCTTTTTTAGATGATATAAGTATCCCCCACCTAACGGAAGCTCAAATAGAGATCTTAGAGGCCCCATTGACAGCTGAAGAAATTACCAAGGCCATTAAGGAATTCCCCAAAGCTAAGGCTCCTGGCTCCGATGGATTACCAGTAGAATTCTACTCCTCTCATTTAGAAATACTTGTTCCCCGACTACTACAACTTTATAACTCTATCTTTAATAACTCTGACTTGCCAGCGTCTATGCGGGAGGCTATAATAGTATTAATTCCCAAACCCGGTAAGGACCCGCACCTCCCGGAGTCTTACCGCCCTATTTCCCTGCTACAAGTAGATGTAAAAATAATAGCAAAAATACTAGCCTTACGCCTAAACACAGTTATATTGTCCCTAATACATGAAGACCAGGCTGGCTTTATGCCAGGGCGAAATACATCTTTTAACCTTCGTAGATTGTTTATCAACTTACAAGCAACACATGACAATCCAGGGTCCAGAATGGTTGTGGCTCTGGATACAGCCAAAGCATTCGACTCCGTCGAGTGGAACTACCTCTGGACCTGCCTGGCTCGTTTTGGATTTGGGCCCAGATTTATAAAATGGGTCCAACTCCTTTACCAAAACCCAGTAGCAAGAGTAGTGGCAAATGGTTGGCCATCTGATCAATTCTCCCTGTTTAGAGGCACCCGACAGGGATGTCCTCTGTCGCCATTGTTATACGCCCTAGCGGCGGAACCATTGGCAATTGCGATACGGACACATCCGGGCATAGTGGGACTCCAGAGGGGCGAGGTGGTGGAAAAAATCAGCACATATGCGGATGATACTTTGCTGTACCTGGATGACACACAGGAATCTCTCCCAATAGCCTTAGACCTGATAAAACGCTTCGGAATATTCTCTGGACTAAGGATTAATTGGGATAAATCCCAGATACTTCCTCTAGATAGCTTCCCACTACACCGAGATAGGGCCACACTCGCTTTACAGACAACAGACAAAATAAAATACTTAGGAATACAAACAACCCGAGACCCATCAGACTACATCTCCCTTAACATAACGCCACTGATCGATATGATCAAACAGAAAACACAAATATGGGCACGACTCCCACTTGGAGTGACGGGTCGAATTAATCTAATAAAAATGATCCTACTACCAAAAGTCCTATACATGATTTGGCATTCACCTGTATACCTCATACTCAGACACTTTAAAGTAATAGAAACCCTACTCAAGCCGTTCGTCTGGGGTAACTCTAGGCACAAACTACCCTGGCAAAAGTTGAAGAACCCTACTGACCTAGCTGGACTGGCACTCCCCGACTTCAACATGTACTACCTCGCATCTCAGCTCTCACAAATTTTCCACATTGACAAAATAGACCGAAACAGATTTTTATTTCTTTTATGCCCAAAACAGATACAGCAGACTCTAGACCCATTACTATCAATGATGGAGGGGAGGGCTGGCGAGGGCTTGGGAACGGGTCGCAGATCTTTAATATACCAATATAGGAAAATCTGGGACATTGCATCAAAAAAACTTTCTATTGAATCACCAAACATTTATACTCCCATATGGCACAATGAGTCCCTCCCAGAGTTTAAACGCATGCAGGACACCGAGATATGGAGTGCCAGAGGAATAATATACCTGACACACATAATAAACAATGGGAGACTGAAAACGTTTGAAACTCTAAAGTCAGAATTTACATTACCCAACTCCATGTATTTTAGATACATACAATTAAGACACGCTTTTTATACACAATTCCCCGCAGGCGAACTTACCCTAAATGACAACCCATTAATGGCCGCCATAAAGTTCCCAGATCCCAAAAAAATGATCTCCCAATTCTACGCCATGTTAACTACCCCACAGGCAACTGTCCAAGCGTATGCTCTGAAAACTAAATGGGAAAATGAAATAGGCACTATTGAAGATGATGAGTGGAGCGATGCACTAGACACATGCAAATTAGTATCCCCTAAAATAGCAGACCGGCTCACTCAGATATTCATCACACACAAATCTTACCTCACGCCACTTAGGATTTCGAGATATAAGAGGAACCAATCCACTAACTGCCCAATGTGCAACCATGCTGTAGGCACCTTCTTCCACCTAATATGGCATTGTCCTAAGATCCAACAGTTTTGGTCCCAGATTATAAAATTCCTACATGATACCATGGGCTCGCCCATCACACTACAACCAAAACCGTGTTTATTGGGAATTTTTCCTGACCCGGAAATTAACAAATTTACTAAAATATTCCTACAAGAATCTCTCTTTTCAGCCCGTAAGGTAATAGCCAGAGCATGGATGAGATCCACACCACCAGAATTCTCACAATGGGTGCTAGAAATAAATAATTCTCTGCCATACAAGAAAATAATTTACTCCCATAGAGGATGCCCTACCAAATATGAAAAAGTGTGGGAGAGATGGCTCAGCTCCCCAGATACCTGCTCCGGAAGGATCTAGGCTACCCTAACTTACGAACCCTACATTTACAGTGCTCCTGTTTTCGACTGAGGTCCCTACACCACCATGTATTGCAAAATGAGGTCAAGATAGATAAATGGAGTCAAAATAACATAACAGAATATATACACTATCTACTTGAATGTCTTACTCGTTACGATACTTACATGGGGGAAAAGTTGTTTTGGGGTTTTCTTCCTTGTATTATGTGAGAATACATTAAGTTATATATACTGAATGTAACCCATATCAAGATTTCATGATGTATGTAATCTCCTGTACTTGTTCAATAAACAGAATTTTACAATTAAAAAAAAAAAAAAAAATAGCGACAATTTTGAAAAAAAACGCATTATTTTTTTACTTTTTGCTATAATAAATATCTCCAAAATATAATTAAAAAAACATTTTTTTTCCTCAGTTTAGGCTGATACATATTTTTGGTAAAAAAAAAAATCGTAATAAGTGATTATTGGTTTGCGCAAAAGTTATAGCGTTTACAAAATAGGGGATAGTTTTATGGCATTTTTATTAATAATTTTTTTTTTTACTAGTAATGGCGGCAATCAGTGATTTTTTTGTTACTGCGACATTATGGCGGACACATCAGACATTTTTGACACATTTTTTGGGACCATTGTCATTTATACAGCAATCAGTGCTATAAAAAAAAAATGCTCTGATTCCTGTATAAATGACACTGGCAGTGAAGGGGTTAACCACTACGGGGCGGGGAGGGGTTAAGTCAGTACTAGGGAGTGATTCTAACTGCAGGGGGATGGGCTAGCTGTGACACGTCACTGATCTTTGCTCCTGATGACAGGTCACTGAGATTCGGGTGATCAAAGATTGAAGTAAAGTCTGATCCCGGCCCTTACCACACGATTTGCTGTCAGCCAATGACAGCTGATCACATGATGTAAACTAAAGCTCGGTAATTGTTAATTTTTTTCCTCACGCTGACAGCATGTGGATACAAAAAAAAAATTGATCACCGGCTTAGGTGCAAGGGACATTGGTCCTGAAGAGGCAATTCTGCCTCATTTGTGCCCACCAGTACCACCTGCCACTGCCACCTATCAATGCCCACCAGTGGTCCCAAGCAGTGCTACCTATCAGTGCCGCCTCATCAGCGTACATTAATGAAGGAGAAAAATGACCTGTTTGCAAAATTTAATATCAAAATATCCAAAAATATCCAACATTTTTTATAAAAATCTGTCTTTTCTAATTTTTGAACAAAAAAAACCACATAGATGATCAATTACCACCAAAAGAATGCTCTATTTGTGGGAACTTAAAAAAAAAAAACAACAACATTTGGCTAAGTATGGCTGCGCAATTGTCATTCAAAATGCATCAGCGCTGAAAATTGGTCTGGACAGCAGGGGGGTTTAAGTGCCCAGTAAGCAAGTGGGTTAATTTCCATGCCAAATATGGATTTCTGTAATAAAGATGTGTGCCCACTGTGTATACGGCATGTGCGCATGGGCGTAAGCAAGTCGCACACATATGAACGGTGCTCATTGTAATTCATGGGGTGGAACTTGTGATGCAACTTTTCAGCCCCTAGCGGCATGACAAGTCGCAGTAGTGGAAAACAAGCCGAAAAAGCACATTGTAAATCACGCAATTTTGGGGTTGAAATAGTGGAAACAGAGCATTAGGCTAAAGCGGTAATAGAAAGATGCACTGTAAAAATTACTTCAAATTGTAGAAAATCAAACAAGCTCTTGCACTGAATCTAATTTATGGAAGATCTAACTGATTGGCCAGTGTATGGTGACCTTTAAAGATATGAAAAGTTGAATTTCTGGTGTTTAAGCCTCATACACACGATGGGACTTTGTACAAACTTTCCCGTGGATTTTTTTACAAAGGGCGTTGGCCTTAGAGCCCTTTCACACCGGGCCGCCCATAGCATCGGCGGTAAAAGGCCGCTATTTTTAGCGGCATTTTACCGCCGGATTAGCAGCACATTTTGGCCGCTAGCGGGGCGCTTTTACCTCCCGCTAGCAGCCGAGCAAGGGTTAAAACCGCCCGCAATGCGCCGCAATAGCGGCGTTTTGCCAGCGGTATCCCAGCGCTGCCCCATTGTTTTCAATGGGGAGCAGCGGTGGAGGAGCGGTAAACACACCGCTCCTTCACCGCTCCAAAGAAGCTGCTGGCAGGACTTTTTTTCCCGTCCTGCCAGTGCAGCGATCCGACCCTCCATAGAGGTCTATGGAGTGTCCTTCAGGTCTGTTACCCGGCGGTAAAGTTACCCGACTGCCCGCAAAATGCCACCGCAGCTGCGTTTTTCCGGCGGTATAGCCGCGCTGTCCCATTGATTTCAATGGACAGGAGCGGTTTATACACCGCTCCTTCACCGTTTTAAAGGTGCTGCTAGCAGGACTTTTTTTAGGCCCCTTTCACACTGGGGCGTTTTTAGGCGCTACAGCGCTAAAAATAGCGCCTGAAAAACGCCCTAAAGAAGCGGCTCCATTCACTCCAGTGAGGGCTTTTACACTGGAGCAGTGCGCTGGCAGGGCGTCATAAAAAGTCCTGCCAGCAACTTCTTTGGAGCGGTGAACTCACTGCTCCTCCCCATTGAAATCAATGGGGCAGTGCTGTGATACCACCAGCAAAATGCCGCTCCAGCTGTGTTTTGCGGGCGAATTTAACCCGTTTTCAGTCTTTAGCAGGGGGGGTTAAAACCGCCCCGCTAGCAGCCAAATAACGCCGCTAAAACGACAGTAGAGCGGTGCTAAAAATAACGCAGCTTTACCGCAGACGCCCCCACCGCCCCAGTGTGAAAGGGGCCTTACTGTCCTGCTAGCGCACTGCTCCAGTGTGAAAGCCCGATTCACACTGGCTTGAATTGAGCCACTTCTTTAGGACGTTTTTCAGGCGCTATTTTTAGCGCTATAGTGCCTGTAAAACGCCCCAGTGTGAAAGGGGCCTTTCACACGGACGGATAGAATTGTGCTTTTAGCTGAATTTTCTACCACAGTTAAACGCACACAATGCTTTTCTATAGCCCCATTCACACACTGCGTTTTGATTACATGCAGTTTGGTGCGGATAGAAAAAATATAATTGACTGCGTCTAGGAGCGGATTAGCACAGCTATCCGCACATAACCGCAGGAAATCGCAGCGCACTGTATCAGCTGCGGATAGCAGCACCGGGCTGGCTCGCTCATCGGGAAAGGAAAAAATGTTTTTTCTTTTCCCAATGAGCGACAAGCACGGGTATCCGACTTGGATCCCTGCCAATGCCAGGCACTGTGGTATGAATCTTGAGGGAGAACTCCACGCCAAATTTTACATAATAAACCGTCATGGGTTCCCTCCGGATGCATGCCAGACCCTTCTGTCTGGTATGGATTTTAAGGGAAACAGCGTGGGCCCCCCCCCAAGATCCATACCAGACCCTTATCCAAGCACGCAGCCCGGCCGGTCAGGAAAGGGGGTGGGGTCATCTTCTCCCCTCTTCTCTTCTTCCGATGTTGACACGTCGCTCTTTCCCGCTGTAATGCCGTCTGCGAGGTGTGCAGCGACTTAAATAGGCATCAGGCGTGGTCACCGTGTGATGTCACCGGGTGGCCCCGCCCTTTATGACATCACAGTCCCAGCATGCCCCGGGACTGTGCCGTCATAAGGGGCGGGGGTCACCCGGTGACATCACCCGGTGACCACGCCCCATGCCTATATAAGTCGCTGCACACCTCGCAGACGGCATTACAGCGGGAGAGAGTGTCGTGCCAACATTGGAAGAAGAGAAGAGGGGAGAAGACGATGACGACGAAGAAGACCGGGCTAACGATAGCAAAAGAGCGTCAAAAGAGCAGAAGATAGCGGAGGAGCCCGGCAGAAGAACCGGACAGCGCGGAGAAGATCCAGAGAGCACAGAGAAGAGGCCGGAGAGCGCGGAGAAGAACCGGAGACCAGGAGAAGATACGGAGAGTGCAGAGAAGAGGCCAGAGAGTGCGGAAGAGACCCCCAAAGTCGTAAGAAGACCCCCGGAGCTGCCTAATAAATTACTTTGAAAACCTGTCAAGTGTGTTTTTTTCTTGACACTTTTTTCCCCCCGGTGAATGGGTAGGGGTGCCATGTACCATGTACTCATTTACATAGGGTGGGGGGCCGCGATCTGGGGGTCCCCTTATTAAAGGGGGCTCCCAGATTCTGATAAGCCCCCTGCCCGCAGACCCTGACAACCAAAGGCCAGGGTTGTCGGGAAGAGGCCCTTGTCCTCATCAACATGGGGGCAAGGTGCTTTGGGGTGGGGGGGCCGCAGCGCGCCCCCCTTCCCCAAAGCACCCATCCCCCATGTTGAGGGCATGCGGCCTGGTTTGGTTCAGGAGGGGGGGCGCTCGCTCGTCCCCACCCCCTTTCCTGACCGGCCGGGCTGCGTGCTTGGATAAGGGTCTGGTATGGATTTTGGGGGGGACCCCACACAGTTTTTTCGGCGTAGGGGGTTCCCCTTAAAATCCATACCAGACCGAAGGGCCTGGCATGCCCCCGAAGGGGGAACCCATGCTGTTTTTTCTCACGCTGCTTTAATAGAAAGAAGTGTTTTTCCTATTTCAGCGAGCGCGAGATGTACCTCGCCGAGAACCAGCGCGATGGGATTGCGTTGGAAACATTCTCACGGTCAGGTACTGCTGCTCTGGTTCAAATTAAGGATTTATCCGGTGTACCAATTAAGGTATGAACCGGCGCAGCACATTCATCTTAGTAAATTTCCCCCCCATCTCATTTCTTGAGGTGCTTAAATGGCAGGGCAGTACAACCCCCCCCCCGTGACCCCAATTTGGAAAGTAAACACCCCAAGGAAATTGCTAAGAGGCATGTTGAGCCCATTGCATATTTTATTATTTGTCACAAGTGATTGAGAAATGACACAAAAAAAAAATGACACAAAGTTGTCACTAAATGATATATTGCTCACACATGGCATGGTTATATGTGGAATTACACCCCAAAATACATTCTGCTGCTTCTGAGTATGGGGATACCTCATGTGTGAGACTTTTTGGGAACCTCGCTGCGTACATGACCCCAAAAACCAATCACTGCCTTCAGGATTTCTAAGGGTGTAAATTTTTTATTTCACTCCTCACTACCGATCACAGTTTTGAAGGCCATAAAATGCCAAGATAGCACAAACCCCCCCAAATGACCCCATTTTGTAAAGTAGACACTTCAAGCTATTGGCTGAGAGGCATGTTGAGTCCATGGAATATTTTATATTTTGCCACATGTTGCGGGAAAATGATTTTTTTTTTTTTTAGCACATAGTTGTCACTAAATGAACTATTGCTCAAACATGCCATGGGCATATGTGAAATTACACCCCAAAATACATTCTGCTGCTTCTCCTGAGTACGGGTATACCACATCCCCAGGCTTTGTAAGGGTGTACATTTTTGATTTCACTCCTCACTGCCTATCAGCAACCCCCCCCCCCCCCAAATGACCCCATTTTGGAAAGTAGACACCCCAAGCTATCTGCTGAGAGGCATGTTGAGTATTTTGCAGATTTCACTTTTTGTCATAAAGTTTTGAAAATTGAAAAAATACATTTTTCTTTTCTTTCTTCATTTTCAAAGATAAATGAGATCTGCAAAATACTCACCATGCCTCTTAGCAAATAACTTGGGGTGTCTACTTTCCAAAATGGAGTAATTTGGGGGGGGGGTTGTGCTATCTGGACATTTCAGGGCCTCTGTAACTGTGATAGGTAGTGAGGAGTAAAATCACAATATTACGCCTTTAGATAGCCTGAAGGCGGTGCTTAGTTGTTGGGGTCCTGTACATGGCTAGCCTCCAAAAAAGTCTCACACATGTGGTATCCCTGTACTCAGGAGAAGCAGCAGAATGTATTTTGGGGTGTAATTTCACATATGCCCATGGCATGTTTGAGCAATAGATCATTTAGTGACAACTTTGTGCAAAAAAAAAAAAAAAAAAGTGTAATTTTCCCGAAACTTGAGACAAAATATAAAATATTCAATGGACTCAACATGCCTATCAGCAAATAGCTTGGGGTGTCTACTTTCCAAAAAGGGGTCATTTGGGGGAGGGTTTGAACTGTCCTGGCATTTTATGCACAACATTTAGAAGCTTATGTCACACATCACCCACTCTTCTAACCACTTGAAGACAAAGCCCTTTCTGACACTTTTTGTTTACATGAAAAAATATTTTTTTTTGCAAGAAAATTACTTTGAACCCCCAAACATTATATATTTTTAAAGCAAAGGCCTTACAGATTAAAATGGTGGGTGTTGCAGTTTTTTTTTCCACACAGTATTTGCGCAGCGATTTTTCTAACGCAATTTTTTTGGAACAAACACACTTTTTTCATATTAATGCACTAAAACATACTATATTGCCCAAATGTTTGATGAATTAAAAAAGATGATCTTATGGCGAGTACATGGATACCAAACAGAACATGCTTTAAAATTGCGCACAAACGTGCAGTGGCGACAGACTACATACATTTTTAAAAGCCTTTAAAAGCCTTTACAGGTTACCATTTTAGATCTACAGAGGAGGTCTACTGCTAATTGCTGGTGCATGGTGCAATTGCTGTTTACATATGACACCAGACCGATAGTGAGCGAACAGTAGAGCGGACAGTAGAGAGCGAACATAAGAGAGAGAACAATAGAGAGAGAGAGAAGAAAAATACAACCACAACTATTTTTGTGTTTTTGTGTTTGTTTTTTTTTACTTTTTCACTTTAATAAAAACTGTAAACTGAACGTTGCAGATTAGGGTCTCTCAAAATTTGATGGCCATCACATCTTTCGAGACCCCGAGACCCTGTGTTAGTGTGCCTAGGACTGTGTGGTGCTGTACCCTACGCTAAAACTCCACTAGTGTGTGGTAGCGTTTGAAACATTCACCAATGCAGAGACCAGGTTGGTCAGGACAGGAAGGACAATAAAACTGGGTGTCACGCCTAAATCCACGTTTGCTGCAGACACGACATATTTTTGGGGGGTTTCTTTGGGCAGGGGTACCAGGGAGGACAAAAGGAAATGCCTCTCATGCAGTCGGCTCACTGCATTTGGATTGGGAAGTTGGGCAAGAGCACCGTCTGGAAACAAAAGGGCTCTGACGATCTCTTCCTGGAATTTAAGGAAGGATCCAGTCCGTCCTGAAGCTTTGTATAGCACAGAAGCATTCAGCAAAGCCAATTGAAATAAATAAACAGACACTTTTTTGTACCAGTGTCTGGCCTTATGGGCAATTAGATATGGCGCCAACAACTGGTCGTTGAGGTCCACCTCTCCCATGTTAAGGTTGTATTCATGGACACAGAGCGGTTTCTCCACAACACCAGTCACCGTAAGAATTTGGACTGCCGTGTCTGCGTGAAGCGAGGACAGTACGAAAACATTCCATGAATCCCTCCACTTCACTGCTAACAAATTATTACACTTCAAGCAGGCTCTCTCCCCCTGTCTAAGTCGGGATTGTACAAGCCGTTGGGGGAACCCCTGGCGATTAGATCGCACGGTGCAACATGCACCAATTTCATAATCAAAAAGTTGACTAAAAAGTGGCACGCTTGTGTAATAATTATCCACGTACAAATGGTACCCCTTTCCGAATAAGGGGGACACCAAGTCCCACACTATCTTACCAGCACTCCCTATGTAGTCTGGGCAGTTCTCCGGCTCTACATGACTATCTCTTCCCTCGCAGACCATAAAACTATATGTATAGCCTGTGGCCCTGTCACAGTGCTTATACAGCTTGACCCCGTATCTGGCACGCTTGCTGGGAAGATACTGTTTGATAGACAAGCAGCCAGAAAACGTAATCAGGGACTCATCAACGCAGACAATTTGATCGGGAGTAAACAAGGCTGCAAAACGTTGGTTCAAGTGGTTTACGAGGGGCCGAATTTTGTAGAGCTGATCAAATCCAGGGTCACCCCGAGGACGACAGAGTTCATTGTCATTGAAGTGCATGAACCGCAAGATCTGTTTGTATCGTGTCCTGGCCATGGAGGCAGAGAACAAGGGCATATGGTGAATTGGGTCTGTGGACCAATATGACTGCAACTCACTCTTTTTAGTTATGCCCATGAGGAGGGATAGGCCCAGAAAGGTCTTAAATTCGGAAACTGTAATTGGTTTCCAATCTCTGGCAAGGGTCAGCTGGGGATTAACGGCAATGAATTGACCAGCATACAAATTGCTTTGGTCCACAATAGATCTATAGAGATCTTCAGTGAAAAACAGCGAATAAATATCAAGTGACGTAAAATCAACTGTATCCACCTGAATTCCGGGTTGGCCAGTGAATGGGGGAAGTACGGGTGCTCCAGAAGTGGTGGGCTTCCAATTAGGATTGGCGAATTCAGCAGGAAGGGCACCATGGGCTAGACGGGCCTGTTTTTGTCTTCTTCTTGGTGGCAGCAGGACACTACTCATGCTTGCCACCTCACCAGCTTGAACTGCACTTATTGGACTCGCCACATCACCAAGTGTTACTGCAGTGCTGGATGTACGACCAGGATGTACTAGGCCACTGATGCTTGCCAGTTTACCAGAAGGATGAGCGGCGCTAGTACTCGCTCTCTGCTCCATATGAGGGACCTGCGGTTCTTGCACCTCATCGACAACAGAAGAAGATCGGGGCCTGGTACGCCTGACCTTGGCAGGGACCACAATTCTGTCGTCAGAGCTATCTGTCAGGGTGCCGCTGCTGACCACAGGTTTGTATTCTGAGCCTGAATCTGACAGATGAGTGACTTCCTCTTCACTATCTGTCATTCTCAGCACCATGTAGGCCTCTTCACTACTGTACCTTCGATTTGACATTTTGGTCTCTAATTTTACTGGTACAGTAGTGAGACTCACAGGTAAAAAAGCACCTGACAGTCAGCGACTGCTTCACACGCTGCAAAAAAAACTGTTAGCATTCGCAGGGATGAGGCCTGACTCTGCGAATGCTGCAGTTATGTGTTTTGTAAGTGACAGTGATCGATTGATAGTACACTTGGGTGAGCTGGGCTGGGCAGAGGGGCTATACGCAGGTGCTAGCAGGTATCTGGGCTGATCCCGCTAACACTGCGTTTTTGGGAACCCTAAAATACTGGGGACGCTAGTATGGATCTGATCATATCAGATATTGATCTGTTCAGACACTATACTACTAAGGGAGGCGTATGGTGCGTGCGTGAGTGTTAGCGCTACTGGCACTAATCTGCCTGTGGCGATGCAGACCTTATCTGACGCTAAAACCTAACTTTGATCACCCGCCGGGTGATCAGGGGGTTAAACCTTTATTGGGTAAAATACGGCGGGTGCACTGACGCTATAAAAAATAAACTAGCTAAACTGCGTCACCCGTGACACTTATACTGTGATCACAGGTGACAGGGGTAATCAAGGGGTTAAACCTTTATTGGGGGCTTTAGGGGGGTCCCTATACCTATCTGGGCCTAAGACTAATTACCCTAACACTGATTTTTGTCACTAATGACACCAGTACAGTGATCAAAAAAAAATCTGATTGCTGTACTGGGTGACACAATGACAGGTGGTAAAGAGGTTAACTGGGGGGGGTGATTGGGGGGGTGAATTGTGTGCCATGTAACCTGCTGTCAGTGTAGTGTTGTGCAACTCACTTTTAGATGCTCTCTCGTCTCAGTCTGAAACAGAAAAGCCCGACACGAGGAGACATCACTTCCCCTGTCCGTGTTTACACTTACATGACAAGGAAAGGATCTCGTTCATCAGGACCGATCACCAGGTCCAGGCCAGATATCATTGGCGTGCATTAGTATTTTGCCCCACTGAGTCAATACTTTGTAGAACCACCTTTCGCTGCAATTACAGCTGCAAGTATTTTTGGGTATGTCTCTACCAGCTTTGCACATCTACAGTGACATTTTTGCCCATTCTTCTTTGCAAAAAAGCTCAAGCTCTGTCAGATTGGATAGAGAGCGTCTGTAGAACCACCTTTCGCTGCAATTACAGCTGCAAGTCTTTTTGGGTATGTCTCTACCAGCTTTGCACATCTACAGTGACATTTTTGCCCATTCTTCTTTGCAAAAAAGCACAAACTCTGTAAGATTGGATGGAGAACGTCTGTGAACAGCAATTTTCACGTTTTTCCACAGGTTCTCAAATGGATTTAGGTCTGGACTTTGACTGGGCTATTCTAACACATGAATATGCTTTGATCTAAACCATTCCATTGTAGCTCTGGCTGTATGTTTAGGGTTGTTGTCCTGCTGGAAGTTGAACCTCTGCCCCAGTCTCAAGGCTTTTGCAGACTCTTAACAGGTTTTCTTCTAAGATTGCCCTGTATTTGGCTCCATTCATCTTCGCATCAACTTGTGGCTGTCAGAGTCTTGCTATGCCTCATGGGACTTGTAGTTCTGCAACATCTGGAGGTCCGCTAAATGCATATCCCGGGTCTATCACATAAAATCCCAATAAAATCCCAATAAAATACATTTACATTTTTGGGTGTAACATGACAAAATGTGGAAAATTTTAAAGGGGTATGAATACATTTTCAAGGCACTGTACTGCATAGTATTACACCTCTCTTTTCTGTGTTCTCCTGAAGAAGCAGGTGGTGAATCCTGTAAACACATAGAGAAACATCTGGTTACATGCAAGCATACATTTATATATATTTTACAGGGAAGAATTACTAATCATGCAGAGAGAGTTTTATGATTAAGCTTTCCTTGATTAGTGCTCATTTGTCTTTACAATTTAAAATTTATGTTATAGTATTCTGTATATGTGTCTTCCCTGAGGCACCTTAAAAGTTCACTTTTTGGTATTCTTGATTTTGACCTATGATTGGATGTGGTGCACTCTGTGATGTTTTAACACCAAATATCCTGATGATTGCGCTTTCAGTATAATGGATTTGGCTATGCCAAAATACTTCTTTGCTAGACCATTGGCCCATGGGTGATAGGGGCTTGTGGGTTTGTGCCTGACTGTTGATGCTTTTAAATTTCTCAGCTGCACTAGCTCAAAGTATTTGCTGTAGTAATCTACTATTATCAGGTAATGGTTGTTGTGGTCAGTGCTCGTGAAGCATATGCCACAGGATGCCCTTGTTGAGTCAGTACAGCACCAAACCCAAACTGAGATGCATCCATTTGAAGTACAGAAGCACAGATTGATCAAAGCAGTAAGGTTTTTGTCATGTTCCATTTGATCCTTTCCATAGACCAGCAAATCATCAACTATTACTTCAACACCCTGTAGACCAGCGATCAATCTGTGTGGTTTGTTTTGAAATATTTCCTGTGCAGATGCTATGCCGAAAGGTACCCTTGTGAAGCGCCATCGACCCAAAGGAGAGTTGAAAGTGGTCAAGTAACTTCTGGCTTCATCAAGACACAATTGCCAGTAACCAGAATGGGCATCTAGTACACTAAATACTGTTGTTCCTACTAGCTTGTGCTCTATATCCTCTATGGTGGGGAGTTTGTAGTGTTCTCTCATTATGACTTTGTTCAAATCACTTGGGTCAATGCTTATATGAATTGCACCTGTGTTCTTCTTCTCTACCACAACCATAGAACTGACTCATTCCGATGGTTCTGTGACCTTTTTTTACTACTCCCAGCTTCTCCTTCCTAGTGAGTTCTTGTCTGACTTTATCCACAAGAGTTAAAGGTATTCTCCTTGGGGCATGAATAACAGGCTGTGTACCCTCTTTTATACGTATGCGGCTTACACCCGGGAGGCAACCCAGGCCCTTGAATAGATCACAGTACTCACGTTTAATGTCAGCCTCTGTCAGACCTCTGTGCCCACCATCCACAGTCATTATGATCTTCACAAGTCCAATATCTTTACTTGTTTTGAGACCTAGTACGGCTGGGGCTTGTGTTTCTATCACAAACAATTGTAAAACCTTTTGCAAATCCCTTGTATGAACATTTTGCATGACAGCGACCCATTTCTTTCAGCTTTTCACCCCCATATTCCATTAGTTTTGGTAGGTCCTGAGTCTCTAAGGGGGATTCACTAATAAGGTGTTCCAGGTATATGTGGCTTGTCACCCAATTTACTTGTGCTGCTGTATCTATTTTGAATGTGATTGGAGTTTTGTTAGCCCCTATCTGTAATGTTACAGTTGCTTCATCTGCAGACTGATGTGTTTTTTGTACTGCTGCAAGATATTTTGGGGTGCAGTCTGAGTCTGACCCTACATTGTCATCATTGTCCTCTATGGCATGTACAGAATGTGTTTTTGACCTTCCGGTTTGTGAAGACAGTTTACACACCCTTGCAAAATGTCCTCTTTTCTTGCATTTATTGCATATCTGCCCTCTTGCCAGACGGACACTATTTTTATGGTACATGTTTCCACAATATCCACACGCTGCTTGTGTGTTACTTCCCAGTGCCATAGGTGCCTTTTATTCCTTTGTGTGCTCTTTCTTGCCCATATCTGCTGCTGTGATTTTCTATAGCATTAATCTGGAGCTGTGTTCCATCCAGTACCTGCATGTCCTTTCTTGACATTTCATATGTTCTGGCAATCCTTATGGCTTTTTCAAGATTTAAGTCTTCTTCCTGCAGCTGCTTTTCGTGAACTTCCTTAAACTTACTGCCCATCAGAATGCGGTCTTTTATCATATCTCCGTCATCATAGAAAGCACAGTCTTTGGCAAGCAAGTGCAGCTGTGTCACCCATTCATCCACAGACTCACCTCCACACTGGTTCCCTCATAAAACAGTTTCCTTTGCACTGTGGAGTTTCTCCTTGAGTTGCAGTATACTTCAGTCTTTGCAAACAGTACCTCTGTTTTATTTTTGTCCTCTGCAGAGATCTCCCCACTTGCTTGCCAGGCTCGGCACACATCACAACCTTTTTGTCCCACACATATTAGAAAGTGAGCTGCTTTCTGCTGATCAGTCCATCTGTCTGCATCTGGTCCTGCAAACACAAGCTCTTTCAACTGCCTCAATTGTGACCAGTTTTCAGATACATTCCCTGATTCCAGTGTTGCTGTTTGCTGCCATGACTCAGCCCCTACCCTGTCCACCTTTAGGAGATCCTTGAAAACTCATTTATTCAGGGAAGCCTATCCCACACCCACATAACTGTCCCTGAGCCACCCCCATCAAATCATTCTTTGCAGCTATTACCTTTTGTACCACCACCCCCTCCCTTTAGAATGTAAGCTCTACGAGCAGGGCCCTCCTGTACCTTTTGTATTGAACTGTACTGTAATTGTGTTGTCCCCCTTATACATTGTAAAGCGCTGAGTAAACTGTTTGCGCTATATAAATCTCGTATAATAATAATAATAATAATGACTCTTCTGACCCCACTTCTGGTACCATGTGATGTTTTAACACCAAGTATAGGCAGACAGCAAGGAGCTTGAGCATGAGCCTGGTGTTTATTCAGCAGCATCCATCTTACAACTACCAGATCACTTGACTAAAACTGTTAACTGTTTCCTAACATGGAAAAGGAACTAGGCATAACAATTGAACTTGAAGTATAACCTAAAGTTTACACATCATTACACACTCACCTTAGGTCCTGAGCATCCAGCACCTTCTGGAAGAGGACTTCTGGATAAAAAAAAATAGCAAAACATCTGGTGGTAGGTTGTTTCCATCCCCACACTTCTGTGCAATTGGCAACTGAGGCTCAAGACGAGACCTCAGCTGAGTCACAAGGCACAGTCCAGGATATTGTTCTAATCATCTGCGAGAATCAGAGGACGACAGTTTATCTGAAAGCTCATATAGCACCTGGGGCTGAAATGGGGGAGGCAAATTCTGTAATTGAGGGGATCAAGCATTACAGCCACATATCTACCCCCAGGATCAAAGATCACCTGATGCACCGTGCAAGGAACTGCCTTACTGATTAAAATGGATAAGCCTCTTGCGTAAGATGAGTGAGAGGCATGTAAAGCTTTCTGGATTCAAGGCCAGCTCAGGGCCAGTACCTTGCTCCCATCCAGATGGGTCTCCTGTAGGAGGATTACATGTGGCTTAAGAGGCTTCCGTCATGGTATATACTACATAACTGGTCATCCACAACTCGCCAATAGGGGTGAGCTTCGAGTTTGAGTCAAACGTAAGTTCGACTCGAACATCAGGTGTTCACCCGTTCGATGAACAATGAATTTTATGGGGCGTTCACAGCAAATTTGAGCGCCCCATAATGCACTGCAAGAGCACAATGCATTGCTGTACGATGATTGGCCAAAGCATACACCTGACCTGCATGCTTTAGCCAATCACAGCACGCTCCTCAGCGAGAGCCCTGCCTTTGGCCAATCATGGCCCAGGAGGACTAAGTCCACACCCCACACTATATGAGGTGCCCGTATAGTGTGTTATAGTGGACGGAGATAGAGAGATTGAGCTAGATTAGGCTGGCAGGTTAGTTAGTTAGTGGCAGTGCATTTGATTTATACCCTTGATGTTGTAGATTGCCCCACATTGCGCACATTTTTTCTTCAATCAACACGGTTTCCCACAAATCAGTAAGGTAAATTCATACTGTCCTCCCATCTCACTTTTCCTTTTCTTTTCTCCAATCCACTCGCACGGCTTTAGGGTGTTTATTATTTGCACATGGCTTGATCATTTTTTGTGGTGTTTGGTCACAGCTTAGCTCCTCACCTTTCAATCCTCATCATGCACTTTATCTCACTCACACTTACCTTCACCCATTTTGTCAGTTTTTTCACATAATTGGCAACTGGAATTGGTCTATGTTTTTTATTTCTCTTTTTTCTCCTTTCCTGCTTTTACCCTCACCTTCACACCCCCAGCCCCCCCTTTCTGCCTTTTCTTCCCCCCCACCCTTCCCCTTCCCCGTCCTCACTCATATTCTTCTCACTTGGTCTCTTTTTCTTCTTTTTTCTCCCTTTTCTTTCTATCGGTTCTACTATATAGACCATCCAGATCCAATATTAACAATTATATATTTTTACATTAACTTACATAGCGTATATGCATAAATACAATTATGTAGATAAATATATATAGAAACCTCTTCTTTTATTTTCTCTGACACGTCCACTTACTACATACGATACTTTACCATAGGTGCTGTTCATACCCTCTTCCTCTGTTGCCCTCCCTGAATATTGGGGACTTATTGGTGTGTGACTCCTCGTAAGGCATGTATAAGCGACCCCCTTGCTGACTGGGCCAACCCTGGGGAAACATTAGGATCAAGTAAAGGGGATTTTTTTCCTACGGAGACTACCATAGCTTAATATAATGAGACTGGTAAATATAGACATAATAAATACTGTTTAATGTTTCTTCTTTTTTCATCCTTTATTTTAATATATGTTAACATTTTTACAGTCTATTTATATCCTCTGAAGAAGACACGTTGGAGTCGAAACGTGTCAGGATCTTACATACAAGACTCATGTACTATCGTTTCTATGGTGCAATTGTCACCGTGTATTTTTATTGCATATTGTTATGTCATTGGCGCGGTTTTTATTGTTCATTACTTTTGTACTACAGCTCATGTTTTGACTGGTTATGTCCAGAGTAATACATTTTTTGATATTTTGTGAAAATAAAAACTACTTACTACGTTACTCTTTTAGTATACTTTTTTTTTTTTTAACATTGTTGGCTGCTAAAAAACCCAACATGGGGAATAATCCTCTTTTTTGACAATTTCATCGGGGTGCGCACCTATTTTTAGTTTTTTCCCGTATGAGTGTTTTTTTCTTTTTTTTAAATCCCAAAATGTAGAACTCACACCTGGGTGGTGTGCCAGGGGGGAACTTGCCTGTGGGTACTCTTTAAACATATTCTACCACATAATGGGGGGGTAGGCCAGTATAGCCAGCAACCGCAAATATGGTTGGGCGGAACCTTCCATCGCCTATCTCAGCCCCACCATCTTGACATTATTGCAGCTCTGTCTGTTACCCGTTTTTTGAGCAATCTTACCAGGTCCTGTAGATTGGCCAGCTGGGCATAGTCGGAATTAGTAGTGCCCTCTACCCCAGAATTCCTCGGCTGTAGTCGACTGGCTCCTAATTTTGTCCAGATCATGATGGATCATGGTGCATTCTCAGCCATCAATTGCGTCCAAGACTGGCTTGGTAATTACTGCCGGATCTACTACTGAAGCAGAAGGAGTTGCTGAGAGAGGTGGTTGTGGAGAAGCACCAGTTCCAGATGAGAGCCCTAGCATCTCCGACCCCATAAGTACTGCGAGCCTGCCAGAGGGAGGGGTCTCTGCAGCTTAGGATCCTTGGGCGGCTTTACCTTCCCCTTAGCCGACAGAGTAGTAGTGTCCTGGAGTTCCCAGAATGTAGTGATAACAAAAGAGGATATTTAGGCATTGTGTAGGTGAGCATTAAACCAGGATTAAGATAGGATTTGATGGAGCTATGCCCACAGAGATAAAAATTTAAATGGTAAACATGTGCCAACAATGGGTCAGGAGATGCATAGCAGTCAGCACTATAAGCAGTGGCAGAGTGTTATTTTTTATCTGACCCTCTGAAACCCATCCATGGACTACTTAGTGGTCCATGATGCCCTTGGTTATGACTTTCTATGCTAAAGCTATTGTATTCTGACAAATCAATGGAGCCTGGTGAAAAATTGTAAGCTGAACATCAACTGCACCCAATCAGATGCAGCAGCTGTTTAACCAACAATTTTCCACCATACTCTTTTGATTTTAAAATCAATATTTCCTATTTTCTTAAACTAATTAAGGTGAAGTAAACACTTATAGCTCTAGCCAAGGTCACATGCAAGTAGAAACTATCAGGTGACTTTTCTTTTAGTTTAATTTTATAGCTGGTTTACTTTTAGTTTAGGACAAGATAACCCTGACGAGAAAAAGGAACATAATCCTTATGCTTCAGGAAAGAAGATTTCATCATAGCTTCATGTGTTTCTATTAAATTTCAAACGTCAGTCAAGAATAGCCTGAGCACTTGGATGAGTTCATAATGAACACAGAGTACATTTGAAGGCAATCTAGTTTATCTATAAAGTAATGCTCTCATGCCCTACAGGGGCACATTGGAATTTGTCAGCACAAACATTTGTGCTTCAGTCTTCTAAAAGACAAATGCACCCTTCCAGCCCAGCCCTCTTAAGGTATAAGATTTACAATCCCATGTTTTTCTCACACAGCTGGGTAGAATGAGAATCTGCTGCTGTTGAAAAGGTACTGTTATAATCAAGCTACATCATATATTTGTATGCTATATGTTATAACATAATAATTTATTATTTATCTATTTACTGAGAAATTACTGGTTTGAGTTATAACTTCAGTAGTTTCTCCGTTAAGCCACCTGCTTGAGTACAGTTTTTGAAAATATAGTAAATTACCTTAAAAACAATATATAATAATTATTTGTATAGTACTTATGGTAATTAACCCCTTGCTACCCAGACCAATTCTGACACTTCTCTCCTACATGTAATAGTCATCATTTGTTTGGTAGAAAATAACTCAGAACCCCCAAACATTTTATATATTGTTTTAGCAGACACCATAGGGAATACAATGGTGGTTGTTGCAACTTTTTATGTTACACGGTATTTGCGCAGAAATTTTTCAAAAGCATTAAAAAAAAAAACTTTCATGAATATAAAAAAAAAATCAAAAAACCATAACCCGATTTTTTTGTATAATGCGAAAGATGATATTACGCCAAGTAAATAGATACCTATAATGTCACGCTTTAAAATTGAGCACACTCGTGGAATGGCGCCAAACTTTAGTACTTAAAAATCTCCATAGGCGACGCTTAACATTTTTTTACAGATTACATGTTTAGAGTTACAGAGGAGGTCTAGTGCTAGAATTATTGCTCTCTCATAAGACATCATCTGGGGTGCCTGTCCACTGCGTTTATATACAGTAATACATCCCCCCATAATGAGATACAGCTCCCTTGTAATTAGATGTATTTGCACTTACTACCAGTCGTGGCCAAAATGACTCGGAAGCGTGCGGTTCAGGACTCATTCTAAGTTATACTAACTTGCAATTCACGCCTCATTCTGAGAAAAGAAAGCGTCGAAAATGACGTCACCGCGTTTATTGAAACCTCATTAGATACTGAATAAGCTCCCTGATGTCTGCATAAGCTAATGCCTACTTCCGGTCGCCACCAAAATGGCGTGGAGACATACGGACCAAGCCCCTACTTCCGGGCGCCATCAAAATGGAGCGTAAACGTATGGACCAAGCCCGATCAAGAAATTCAAAGGAATGCGGTTCAAGCCTCATTCTCAGGAAAATTGGCTACAGGAAGCGGCGGAAAGGACGTTGCCACATGTATTAGGAATAGGAAATTAAACTAAACTGTACGTCAAGCCACGTATCACAATCAGATGCCGGAAGTAATACTCAAACCTCGCTCTGAAATAATTTTGATATTATTTTTGAACTGAGGATGAAAGTTACCCTGTATATACTCAGGATTGATATTGGGCCGCAACAATACCACCCAGCAACAAAACCGAGTGAAAAATGAGTCAGAAACATCATGTTGTGTTTATAAATGGCCATTTATGAAAGTAATATCAAAAGAGTACACTCAAATATAAATTTTTCTATATTTTGGTATACACCCAAGGAGCTGACACAAGCAGGAGTTTACAACAATTGGATGAGTGACTATGACAAGTATAACAAAAGATGAATAAATAAATATATAAATGTAAATTAACATAAATCAAACAGCCACATTGGAAAACCATAATAAATATGGGAGTCAAAAGGGACATCTGAAAATACATATGCATCCAGAACTTCAAAGACATTTAAAACCAACTAATTCATCTAAGCTTTATTTAAAAAGGCATTAATGTCCCACTCCATATTCATTCCAAATGGGGAGTGGCACTGCAGCTCATATACAGTGGGGACAGAAAGTATTCAGACCCCCTTAAATTTTTTACTCTGTGTTATATTGCAGCCATTTGCTAAAATCATTTAAGTTCATTTTTTCCTCATTAATGTACACACAGCACCCCATATTGACAGAAAAACACAGAATTGTTGACATTTTTGCAGATTTATTAAAAAAGAAAAACTGAAATATCACATGGTCCTAAGTATTCAGACCCTTTGCTCAGTATTTAATAGAAACGCCCTTTTGATCTAATACAGCCATTAGTCTTTTTGGGAAAGATGCAACAAGTTTTTCACACCTGGATTTGGGGATCCTCTGCCATTCCTCCTTGCAGATCCTCTCCAGTTCTGTTAGGTTGGATGGTAAACGTTGGTGGACAGCCATTTTTAGGTCTCTCCAGAGATGCTCAATTGGATTTAAGTCAGAGCTCTGACTCTGACTCGAGAACAGTCACGGAGTTGTTGTGAAGCCACTCCTTCGTTATTTTAGCTGTATGCTTAGGGTCATTGTCTTGTTGGAAGGTAAACCTTCGGCCCAGTCTTAGGTCCTGAGCACTCTGGAGAAGGTTTTCGTCCAGGATATCCCTGTACTTGGCCGCATTCATCTTTCCCTCGATTGCAACCAGTCGTCCTGACCCTGCAGCTGAAAAACACCCCCACAGCATGATGCTGCCACCACCATGCTTCACTGTTGGGACTGTATTGAACAGGTGATGAGCAGTGCCTGGTTTTCTCCACACATACCGCTTAAAATTAAGGCCAAAAAGTTCTTGGTCTCATCAGACCAGAGAATCTTATTTCTCACCATCTTGGAGTCCTTCAGGTGTTTTTTTTAGCAAACTCCATGCAGGCTTTCATGTGTCTTGCACTGAGGAGAGGCCTCCGTCAGGCCACTCTGCCATAAAGCCCCGACTGGTGGAGGGCTGCAGTGATGGTTGACTTTCTACAACTTTCTCCCATCTTCCGACGGCATCTCTGGAGCTCAAAATGGATAGTAAATAAATAAATGTAGCACTGTGTGTAAAATTATAAATGAATAGTCCATAAAATGAAAAAAATGAAGAAATAAAACATGAAAAACTCTTCTTATGATCAGTGTATCCACACAATTCCACCACAGTGATTGTTCGTCCTCAAAAGGAGTGCACACCACCACCAGTAAAAATGCGCGTTTACCTTCCAGATGAGTCAAAACTCATATGCGGATCTCCCCATGAGCTCTTTGCTCTCACTTCCTCTTCCCAATCAATGGTGAGTAATCCAGATGGCTTTTTTCTTAATGGTAACTCAGCTCATTAATATCCAAAGAAGCGGATCATCTCCCAGCTTGGCTCAAGATTCCATGAGTTCAGGACATGTAAATAATAAGTATAGAGACCATAGTGTTCTCCGTATACAAATTTATTCGAAGCCCCCAAACAGACAAGTTGCACTTACAAGATAAAAACTTTTAAAATCACATAAAAACCTCCAGAGTAGCACCACCGTGTCCACATACACAGTGCCTTTATCTTGTAAGTTTTTATCTTGTAAGTGCAACTACTCTGGATGTTTTTATGTGATTTTAAAAGTTTTTATCTTGTAAGTGCAACTTGTCTGTTTGGGGGCTTTGAATAAATTACGGAGAACACTATGGTCTCTATACTTATTATTTACATGTCCTGAACTCATGGAAGCTTGAGCCAAGCTGGGAGATGATCCGCAGTGAGAGCAAAGAGCTCGTGGGGAGATCCGCATATGAGTTTTGACTCATCTGGGAGTTTAGCGCGCATTTTTACTGGTGGTGGTGTGCACTCCTTTTGAGGACGAACAATCACTGTGGTTGAATTGTGTGGATACACTGATCACAAGAAGAGTTTTTCATGTTTTATTTCTTCATTTTTTCATTTTATGGAATATTCATTTATATGTTAGATTTATTTATTTTAGAGATTTGCACTTTACATTTATAATTTTACACACAGCGCTACTTTTATTTATTTACTATCCATTTTGAAATTAGTGTGGTGTACCACTTGGAATGTTTAGCAGCTGTGCACGTTTATTATTAGGTTATCTATTTTAAACATCACAATATTTTTACTTGTGGCGCTGATTGTTTCATCTTATAATCTCTGGAGCTCAGCCACAGTGATCTTTGGGTTTTTCTTTACCTCTCTCACCAAGGCTCTTCTCCCCCGCTCGGTTTGGCCGAACGGCCAGCTCTAGGAAGTGTTCTGGTCATCCCAAACGGCTTCCATTTAAGGATTATGGAGGCCACTGTGCTTCTAGGAACCTTAAGTGCAGCAGAATTTTTTTGTAACCTTGGCCAGATCTGTGCATTGCCACAATTCTGTCTCTGAGCTCTTCAGGCAGTTCCTTTGACCTCATGATTCTCATTTGCTCTGACATGCACTGTGAGCTGTAAGGTCTTATATAGACAGGTGTGTGGCTTTCCTAATCAAGTCCAATCAGTATAATCAAACACAGCTGAACTCAAATAAAGGTGTAGAACCATCTCATGGATGATCAGAAGAAATGGACAGCACCTGAGTTAAATATATGAGTGTCACAGCAAAGGGTCTGAATACTTAGGACCATGTGATATTTCAGTTTTAGGGGAGTCCCCTCTCTACAAAGTAAAATTGCTCCTAATATTATCAGTCCACCTGTTCACCCTTCTTTGTTTCACAATTTAGTGGGTTACTACCCCTGCAAAAAGTGTGTCGTGTGTTTACACAACACACAAGGTAGATGTAAATCTTTGGAAATTAAATCAAAGGTCACTAACCGTGTGTATCCAAATAGGAAATTCTGTAATTGTGCCACCAGACATGTTCTCTATATGATAACGTGCCCTTGTGGAAAACAATATGTGGGTCGTACAATTCGCACATTTACGACCAGAGTAAGTGAACATATCACCAAAATAAAGAATGGTGACACCAAACATAGTGTACCTAGGCATTTTAGGGAACATCATAATCGTGACCCCAAAGGTACAGAGTTTCTTATCATTAATAGATATATCCCCCCTTGGAGAGATGGAGCCATGAAAGGAGCGTTTCACGTCTTGAAACGTATTGGATATATGAGCTGCAGTGCCACTCCCCACTTGGAGTGGGACATCAACACCTTTTTAAATAAAGCTTATATGAATTGTTTGGTTTTAAATTTGTTTGAAGTTCTGGATGCATATGTATTTTCAGATATCCCTTTGGGCTCTCATATTTATTATGGTTTTCCAATGTGGCCATTTGATTTATGTAATTTTACATTTATATATTTATTTATTCATCTTTTGTTATACTAGTCATAGCCACTCATCCAATTGATGTAAACCCCTGCTTGAGTGTCAGCTCCTTGGGTGTATACCAAAATATAGCAAAATTTATATTTGAGTGCACTTTTTTGATATTACTTTGATAAATGGCCATTTATAAACACAACATGATGTTGCTGACTCATTTTGGACTCATGCACGTTCACTCGGTTTTGTTGCTGGGTGGGATTGTTGCGGCCCAATATCAATCCTGAGTATATACAGGGTAACATTCATCCTCTGTTCAAAAATAATATCAAGATTATTTCAGAGCGAGGCTTGAGTATTACTTCCGGCATCTGATTGTGATTTGTGGCTTGACGTACAGTTTAGTTTAATTTCTTAATCCTAATACATGTGGCGATGTCATTTCCGCTGCTTCTTGTAGTCAATTTTTCTGAGAATGAGGCTTGAACCGCATTCCTTTGAATGTCTTGATCGGGCTTGGTCCGTATGTTTTCATGCCATTTTGGTGGCGACCGGAAGTAGGGGCGTGGTCCGTATGTCTCCGCGCTATTTTGGTGGCGACCGGAAGTAGGCATTAGCTTATTCAGATGTCAGGGAGCTTATTCAGTATCGAATGAGATTTCAATACATGCGGTGACGTAATTTCCGGCAAGTACATGTAATTACCAGGGAGCTGTATCTCATTATGGGAGATGTATTACTGTATATAAACGCAGTGGCTGCAGTGGACAAGCACCCCAGATGATGTCTTATTAGACAAAACGCATCGGGACGGGCTCTGCTGATGCCACTGTGTCACATTCCATATCTTTTATACCAAGCGCTTTTTTATCTTCACAAATGTGAGTGTTCCCTTTTTATTTAATAAATGTCCTTTCTTATCAAAATGGAATTACACTATGTGGCCTCTTTCTTCTTCTTCCTATAAATTACACCATACAGGAGAGACCTTTTGATCCGGCCCCTGGTCAATACCCCTTTGGAGGGTACTCACTAGAAGCATTGCTGGGAAGGACCATAGGAGTCTATATCCCTAACTGGATGCCATGTATGCTGATGACGGTTCCCCTTGGTGTATGACACAACAAGCTCTATTGACTCATTAGGCATACGCCTATTTGGGTTCAATTTTTCCTGTAAGCCGTGTACCCATTGGTGGTGGATCATTTACTGGCAAATTGTGTCTGCACAAACGTTATACTTCAAGTCACCATGTCACTATGCACATTGTTTTATGGACTTTGAATCATTCACTTTCTGGATTTTGTTTTATTTGTTTCACATGATTATCTTTAGAACTATATTGAATGTCAGGTATCTCATGATTTTTCAACAAATTATACGAGTATTGTTTGACTTTCTGATATAGTGTATAGACATTTTTGTACACATTTATGCCCTTTTTCAGTTATAGGGGTTCACTTCATTGAGCACTTTATCTCAATATTTTATCGTGGTTTATTCTATAGATATTATATCAGCGCTGCACATTTTTATATACATCGTTTTTCACTTTGCAAACTGATCCTTTGCTGTGCCGGCTGCTGCCATACAATTTAAAGAGACAGCGCGATTTATCCGTTTTTTCAACATGATTTTTTAACAAATTATACGAGTATTGTTTGACTTTCTGATATAGTGTATAGACATTTTTGTACACATTTATGCACTTTTCCAGTTATAGGGGATCACTTCATTAAGCACTTTATCTCAATATTTTATCGTGGTTTATTCTATAGATATATCAGCCCTGCACATGTTTGTATACATACTTTGCAAACTGATCCGTTGCTGTGGCGGCTGCTACCATACAATTTAAAGAGACAGCGCGGTTTATCCGTTTTAAATTTTATAACATTTTAGTGTAATTTTTTTATATAAAAGTAACTTTTATTTTCTTTTTTAAGTTTTTTTTTTCATTTTCTTCTTGAACGCAGCAATTTTAAAAGGCTTTCTGACATTGAAGGAAGAAAAAGAAAGACAGACTTACTGGTACTATTGTATAAAATATTATAAAAAAAAAAATGTTTAAGTTAAAATGTCCATCTTTCTATTTCTTTCTCTTTTTCTTATTTTGGATAATATCAGGATGTGGTACACATTATGGTGGCTTACCTCTTTAAATGCTTTTTAATATTGAAGGAAGATGTAGCACTGGGACTACAATATCACTTACTTTTGTCACTTGTAATGCATGAAGGCTTTTTTCATTAAAAGGTTTTCTTGCACTACTGTTTAGTGGAGTATCATTGAAATGTTTCTTTAGTGTATATGAATGGTTTATTATAGAGCATGGCACTACACAGATTATTAATAAGATAATCTCCCATGCTGTCTTTTACCTGTCAAGTGAAGAATGAGATACCACTTCATACTCAATCACCTGAGAGTTGAACTCTGCAGGAGTCCAGCCAACGTAATCTGTGATTTTGAAGGTAACCATCTGAAACTTTGAGAGACTTTAAAGAGGAGCTCCAGTCATTTCTCAAAAAATTAAACGTCAGCAGTTACAAATACTGTAGCTGCTGAGTTTTAATATCCAGGCACCTACCAGCCCACAAATCCAGCAGTGTCTTTGCCTGGATTGGTTCTTCACTGGTCTTTGGGTCCCTAATACTGCCATCTTGCTTGTGGGAAGCCAAAGTGATAACCTCGTGTTTCACAGCCGGCTTTCCGCTGTGCTTTCTTAATGGTCCCGCAGGTTTTGCACAGTAGCAAACTTCTGCTCTTCTCTCCTAAGCGAGCAAACTGGAAATTGGAGCTGGTAACTGCCAGAAATAGGTAGCCATTCCCTGAAAAAAAAAAGTTTATATTAATGGCAGAGGAGAGGGGGAGGAGGGGAATGAGCAAAACTTCACTTTTGAGGTGAAGTTCTACTTTAAAGAGATTTCTTGAAGAGACTGAGGCCTAGTTTGATGAGATATTTCCATGATCCAGTATACTTAGGGATATCCTGATCAGAACCTCACCCTCCTTCCAATATTGCACATGCTAAAAAAAAAAAATTCCTATTTTAAAATCTACTAAAGTGACTGGCGTCCATAATGCCTTCTGCCCAGGAAAAGAACCACACCTAAGATAAATGTTTCTGGCAATTCTATAACATTTTATTAAATTATATTAAAGGGATTTTCCTTTAAATAACAAACATGTTATACTTACCCCAATTCTCTTCTACTCCAGTTCCCCACCAATGCTCTGGGCTCCTCCCCCCTGTTAAGCAGCTGCTTGCTATGGGAGCACTTATGCATGCTCACTCCCCACTCTGTGTGTTCATTGATACAAAGAACCCTTCTCGCTTCTCACTGGCTGTGATTGACAGCAATGTCTAAGCCAATGAGGAGGGAGAGAGTCAGGAGAGCAGCTGAATCAAGAACAGGCTCAGGTAAGTATTTAGAGGGGCTAAACGCAGAAGATTTTTTAACCTTCAGCTGTTGGAACCACTTTAAGTAAATGGACTTAGAGAATTCTTAATGTGGCTGCTGGGTAGCTGAAGATTAATATTCATGTGTAACTACTGAAGATCAGTACAAATAGCCATTATTCCCAACAGTCCCAGATTTGCCAGGAATCTTACACAATTTGAAGGAAATCCTGGGCTCCCACAGACCAGGATAATTCCATTATGTCCCAATTAAATCCTGATGTCCATTAGTCTTAGCCTGTAAACAAAAAGCCATAAGATCCCCACCGGCTAGTGCTGCCACTGCTAACACTGCCACAAACTGTGGACCTTCCCTGATATGCCTATAGTTTGTTTCAGTAGGAGTAATTGTGCCCCATCATTAATGTCATTGGGCCCTATTGTTGGTGTCATTGAAAAAAATTGTGCCCCATCGTTGCTGTTATTGGGTGGAATTATGCCCATCATTGATGTCATTGTACCCTGTCCTTGGGAGGAATTGTGCCCCATCATTGGTGTCATTGGGAGGAATTGTGCCCCTTCATTGGTGTCAGTGGGGGGAATTATGCTCCATTTTTGGTATCAGTGGATGAAATAGTGCCCCAAGGCACGGATAAAAGCAAGCAAAGGGTCACATCTGGCCCCTGGGCCGCAGTTTGGAGACCCATGTTCTATGGTTTTAAATCTGTCTATGGGCATATATCTGGTGTGTAAATATGGTACTTTTACTTCCCAAGAGTCCTGGATTTGACTAGACTGTCCTGCAATTTCATGAAAATCCTGTGGTCCCATGAACCCCAGGGTAACTCCACTATGACTTGATCAAGTCCCACTGCCTCAAATATGAGCAGTGTATATTGTGAGTAGGGTCAGGTTCTATTTAGCCATGACCCTTTAAACCATGTCTAATATTCAGCACATTTTAGCCATGACCACTATTTGCTATGCTCCCTACACTTGCTTCCTTCCAAGATGTCCCTCTTCCTCACATTTTAACAAAGGGAGGTAATAGCACTACATGTGTATCACTGGCTCTCACATTTGTGCATGTATGCAACTGTCATCCAGCATTCAAAAAGCACACGACTATGTGATATGAGTGGCACAAATTACCAGGTTTATAGTGTAATAAATTAGTCTAGTTAACAACGGGTTGAAAAGAACACTGACAATGAGCATTCTGGAATCTCTGAATTGTTTCTTCTGTAAAGAGATGCTTTTGACTCCAGTAAATGTCTGGTATGCCGATCACATGAGACTAGACAATGGAAATTCAGACTAGGAAAACATGTGACTGCATTACATCATCTCCACATTCAGATATACAGTATATGTGCTTTAACTTCCACTCAGAAAGAAAAAAAACACTCATGGTTAGTGTTTGACTGAAGCCATTTATTATCAATCAACTATGTTTACTCTTTTTAAATCATAATCGCAACAGAAACTACCCAAATGACCCTCATCAAATAACCTGGTGATTTTGGCCTGATAACATGCACACAAGTTGACACAGGGGATCTGTGATGATCCGCCCTGTGAACATCCTCTTGCTCTGCGGGGATCGCTCCGTTGATCCCCGCTAAGCCGGCGGATGACAGGGCGGTCCCTGCACAGTCAGATCTCCGCTGATCCCTATGGGGGGATCGGATGAACACGGACCGTCTGTCCGTGTTCATCTGATCCGCTCTGTAGACGGATAGAAAAATATAAGATTTTTCTCCGTCTGCAGAATTGGACCATAGCGGGGAAGGATGTCCGCACGTGTGAAAGGGGCCTTAAAGGTAACCATCCTCACCTGTGATCTGTTTGCTTGTAATTAGTGTGTGTGTATAAAGGGTCAATGCATTTCTGGACTCCTGACAGATCCTTGCATCTTTCGTCCATTGCTGCACTGACGTTCCTGGATTCTGAGTCATGGGGAAAGCAAAAGAATTGTCAAAGGATCTGCAGGAATAGGTCGTTGAACTGTATAAAACAGGAAAGGGATATAAAAAGATATCCAAGGAATTGAGAATGCCAATCGACAGTGTTCAAACTCTAATCAAGAAGTGGAAAATGAGGGGTTCTGTTGAAGCCAAACCACGGTCAGGTAGACCAACTAGAATTTCAGTCACAACTGCCAGGAAAATTGTTTGGGATGCAAAAAAAAACCAACAAATAACTTCAGATGAAATACAGGACTCTCTGAAATCATGTGGTGTGGCTGTTTCAAAATGCACAAAAAGGAGGCACTCGAAGAAAGATGGGCTGCATGGTCAAGTCGCCAGAAGAAAGCCATTACTATGCACATACCACAAAGCATCCCACTTACAATACGCCAAACAGCACAGAGACAAGCCTCAAACCTTCCGGCACAAAGTCATTTGGAATGAAGAGACCAAAATTTAGCTTTTTGGCCACAACCATAAACGCTACATTTGGAAAGGAGTCATCTAGGCCTATGATGAAAGGTACGGAGATGGATCGCTGGAATGTGTGAGCTACAAAGGCACAGGAAATTTGGTCAAAATTGTTGGCAAGATGAATGCAGTATGTTATCAAAAAATACTGGAGGAACATTTGCATTCATCAGCCAGGAAGCTGCGCATGGCATGTACTTGGACATTTCAACATGACAATGATTCAAAACACAAGGCCAAGTCGACCTGTCACAGCAGAATAAAGTGAAGGTTCTGGAGTGGCCATCTCAGTCTCCTGACCTCAATATCATTGAGCCACTCTGGGGAGATCATGCAAGATAGCCCAAGAATTTACAGGAACTGGAGGCTTTTTGCCAAGAGGAATGGGCAGCTTTACCATCTGAGAAGATAAAGAGCCTCATCCACAAGTACCACAAAAACTTCAAGCTGTCATTGATGTTAAAGGGGGCAATACACGCTATTAAGAACTGGGGTATGTAAACTTTTGATCAGGGCCATTTGGGTAGTTTCTGTTGCCATTATGATTTAAAAAGAGTAAACATAGTTGATTGATAATAAATGGCTTCAGCCAAACACTAACCATGAGAAAAGTTTGTGTTAATATTCATATTCTCTGAAAAATGGCCAAGAAATCATAAATCCTGCCAGGGTATGTAAACTTATGAGCACAACTGTGTGTGTATATATATATATATATATACATATATATATATATATATATATATATATATATATATATATATATATAAACGAAGAATAGGGATTGCTGCACAAATAATTTATTTCCGTAATAAATTACATAAACATCAAAGACATCGAACAAATACCAGATGCAGCCAGCTGCATCTGGTATTTGTTCGATGTCTTTGATAGTTATGTAATTTATTACGGAAAGAAAATATATGTGCAGCAATCCCTACTCTTCGTTTCTACATATCGGTCCGTGGGAGGGACCAGATTGCTGGCACAATTGGATCGTGCATCTCACCCCGTACATAGTGATATATATATATATATATATATATATATATATATATATATATATATATATATATATTTTTTTTTTTTTTATTGTACAGAATATCTATAATTTTTTTATTGCTATTAGAAGGGATGAACCTCTGCGGCCTGTAAAAGTAATCCAGGGGCTTCTTAGCCACTGGAATGTCAACTGAATGTCATAGACTTAGTTTCCTTCTTGCAATATAACAAACATATGGAATATACTACTCATGCTAAAGAAAGTAGTTGAACATATAAGCAGTTCTAATAATCACTTAGAGCCAGAGTTTTATCAAAGTACTGTAGCCTATAGACACACAACCTTTGGAGCCCAACGCAACAACCCTCTGCAACAACCCTCTGCCAGGATCATTATGGTCAGAAATGTATTTTTTCTGCTTCTGGCCTTTGAAAAATGTCTATATATAAATAAATATATAAGAGATAAATGCATTGCTGATGATGATGGAAAATAATGTGTGGTGATAACTGTACAGGGAAAAACCTCCCTCTGTCACCTGTAGGCAAAAGCCTACTGTGCCTACTAGTAATCAAAAATATTGAATGCCCAAACAGTACATCTCAAATGTTTCCATTCGCTTTTTGATGCAACATGGAGGAGATCTATTTTAGACCAGTGGTCTCCTATCTGTGGCCGGCGGGCCATATGCAGCCCTTTGCTTGCCTTTATCAGACCATTGGGGCACTGTTCTTCCCACTAACACCAACCACGAGGCACCATGTTTTCCACAGACACCATCATTGAGGCATAATACCTCCCACTGACACTAACAACATCGTAGTTTTCCTCCTACTGACACCAACAATGGGATAGTATTCATCCCACTGACACCAAAGAAGGGGCACTATTCCTCCCACTGACACCAACAACAGGGCACTGTTCTTCCGACTGACACCAATGATGGGACACTATTCCTTTCGCTGACATTAACAATGAGGTATTAGGCCTCCCACTGACATTAAAGATGGGGCACTATTCCTCCCACTGATACCAATGATGGGGCACTATTCCTCCTACTGACCACAGGTGCTATGTAATTTTTTTACTTCCCCTGACCACCAAGCCAAGTATACTCCCACTGGCGCCGAGGCATATTCTTCTCCCACTTGACCATAGTCCAGTCCTCTAAAGTCTAATGCACGGTAAACTGGCCCTTTGTTTATAACGTTTGGAGACTCCCGTTCTAGATGATTAAAAGGCTACTTTTGTGAACTAGAGAAGTAGATGTGAGAGCTCGTCTGCTCCTTAAGAAAGTCTACTGGATTTTTCACCTTGTTACCAGGGTACCAACAGATTTTTTTTTTTGAGATATGAGTTTATTTTCACATGCATGGCTGAGATTTAATTTTGTTTATAAGATTAGAGATGTCTATGTATTTTGGTGTATGCAGGTTAGATTTTGGTCTCTGAAAAGTGAGTGTTCATTATAAACCTATTTAAAAGAAGGCTCCAGCCAAAATTAAAAATTAATATCCCATGAAAAAAATAAAAATTAGTTTTTGCTGCAATGCTTGCCTTTCCATGAAGCTGTCCCCCACAGTACTTATTTTCCGTCACTAGATGTCTTCAGTCATTCGGGCTGAATCACGGCGAACATGCAACCCATTTTCTCTAAACCCAGGGTATGATAGACCCATCCCAGTCTGTGATTTGTCAGTGAAGAAGAAGCAGCACAGCAACTGGTTGACTCCTTGCAATGCTTCTTCCACTTTCACCCAGAGCTCTGCTGTTCAGGGACTGCAAGAGTCTGACACTAAGTCAAATATTAAGGTATTTACACTGTTTGCATTTAAATATACTTTTAATGATAAAAGATTTGTATTAGGCTACTTTCACACTGGGGCGGGGGTGCGTTAGTGGTAAAGTAAACTAGCAGCGCTTTACCGTCCTTTTGGTGGCGCATTTCGGCCGCTAGCGGGGTGCTTTTAACCCCCGCTATTGGCTGAAGAAAGGGTTAAAAGTTGCGGCACTGCCGTAGCGATTTGCAGCGCTTTGCATTCATTTCAATGGGCAGAGCGTTTTGGGAGTGGTGTATATACCGCTCCCAAACCGCCCCAAAGATGCTGCTTGCAGGACTTTTTTTCTCATCCCGCAAGCGCACCGCTCCAGTGTGAAAGGACTCGGGCTTTCACATTGGGGAGGCATGAGAGGTGCTTTTCAGGTGCTTTACAGGCACTATTTTTAGCGCTAAAATGCCTGAAAAGCGCCTCAGTGTGAAAGGGGTTTAATACATGCCTTTTATTTCATGAACAAGACCTTGCCACTGCAAGACACATTACTGTTGGAAGAGCTTGCCTGAGCGGTTCTTAAATCAGAGTTCCACCCAAAAGTGGAACTTCCTCTTTAATGCCTCCTCCCCAGCTCCGTTTGTAAAACTGAGCTTTTGGGGAGGACGGGGTGAGCAGGTACCCGATTTTGACAGGTACCTACTCCCACTTCCGTTCTGGTCGCCTTAGAGGATCGGAAGGGGAAGCTCTCCCTCCTGAAGTCTGTGACAGGTCCTAGAAGACTTCGGGACCAGTCACAGAGCGCAGCATTGCTCGCTCATGCACAGTGGACACTGGGCTGTGAAGCCGCAAGCTGTCACAGCCAGGTGCCCATGGTAGAGATGCTGGTGCTGTCGAGGGAGGACATGGGGAGAACACAGCGTGGGTGAGTGCATGGATCGTGGGAAAGGTGAGTGGCTGTTTATTAAAAGTCAGCAGCTACACTTTTTGTAGCTGCTGACTTTTAATAAACAAAAATATGACTGGAACTCCGCCTCAATAGAGTAAATAAATATGAGGTTTTAAATGCACTTGCCAAGAGGTCTTGTTTAGGATGAAAGTAGTCCTTTGGATTATTGTCCTGTCCTATTTTGTCCCACCCATTGCATTTCCTCTCTGGACTTTAGCCAGAGAGATTAAATGGTCAGAGAGACAAAACACATTGGGTGGGACAAGATACTATAACATCACCATCAGGGGCGTAACTAGAAATAGCAGGGCCCCATAGCAAAATGTTGTATGGGGCCCCCCTGCAAACAGCCCCCCCCCCCCCACAGCTGCCCTAGTGTCAATGCATCGTGACCTATGCCACATACAGCGTGACTTGTGCCCAATGCAGCGTGACCTGTGCCCCATACAGCGTGACCTGTGCCCAATACAGCCTGGTCTGCCTGTGCCCCATACAGTCCCACCTATGTAGAGGAAGAGGCAAGCCACCCGGATCAGCAGAGAGTGGGATTGCCCGCTGTAATAGCTTTCACTTGAATTTCCCGTTTTCCCGGGGCCCATCGTCACATAGCCCCACCTCTTGGCCCGACGCCTTTGATGACGTCACATGTCCCGCATTGGATCGGCGTTCTGTCTATCAAAGGCACCAGGCCAAAAGGTGGAGCTATGTGACGTAAACCCCGGGAACACTGGAAGTTCTAATGAAAGCTCTTACATCGGGCAATTCAGCTCTCTGCTGATACGGACAGCTCGCCTCTTCCTTTCCGCTCTCTTCCCTTGGCTGGGAGACTGTGCCGGCGGTGCTCTTATCCTCACTGGGCCCCACTCGGCTGCGGGCCCCATAGCGCCCGCATGGGTCGCTATGGTGGTAGTTACGCCCCTGATCACCATACACTAAAGGTGGACATGGGAAGTGTGAATGGTACAGCGCCCAATACAATAGTATGTTGTCAGTTCCTAGTGCTGGGTAGAACACTTTATTTGTGAGTTCAATTTGTTGTTTGTTTGCCATTTTTATTTATGATTAAAATTTTTATGCTATGAGCCTCTGTGCTTTCTACCTCGATGGGGTTATGAGGAAGCATCTGAGGAATTTGGACATCTCTGTACAATCCTCTAATTGACCATCTTTTATACAGTGGGGAAAATAATTATTTGATCCTCTGCACATTTTGTAAGTTTGCCCACTTACATAGAAATTAAGGGTCTATCATTTTTTATCATAGGTGTAATTTAAATGATAGAGACAGAATATCATCCAAAAATCAAAAAAAAAAAAAAACACACAAAACAAATATTATAAATCGAGTTGCAGTTCAGTGAGTAAAATAAGTATTTGATCCCCAAGCAAAACATGACTTAGTACTTGGTGGAGAAACCCTTGTTGGCAAGCACAGAGGTAAGACGTTTCTAATAGTTGGTTACCAGGTTTGCACACATCTCAGTAGGGATTTTGGTCCACTCTTCTATACAGATCTTCTCTAAATCCTTAAGGTTTCTTGGCTGTCGCTTGGCAACTTGAAGTTTCAGCTCCTCCATAAATTTTCTATAGCATTAAGGTCTGGAGACTGGCTAGGCCACTCCATGACCTTTATGTGCTTCTTCTTGAGCCACTCCTTTGTTGCCTTAGCGGTATGTTTTGGGTCATTGTCATGCTGGTAGACCCATGGCCCAATCCATTGGCCCCTCAATGTGGCAAAGTCGTCCTCTCCTTTAGCAGAGAAACAGGCCCAAAGCATAATGTTTCCACCTCCGTTGTTGACTGTAGGGATGGTGTTCTCAGGGACATAGTCAGCATTTTTCTTCCTCCAAACACGGTAAGTCAAGTTAATGCCAAAGAGCTCAATTTTGGTCTCATCTGACCACAACACTTTCTCTCAATCTTTCTCTGAATCATTTAGATGTTCATTGGCAAACTTCAGATGGGCCTGTAGATGTGCAGGATTTCAATCCATGGCAGCGTATTGTGTTACCAATGGTTTGTTTGGTGACTGTGGTGCCAATTGCCTTGACATCATTCACAGACCCCTCCCATGTAGTTCTGGGCTGATCCCTGACTTTTCTCATGATCATCCTTACATCATGATGCGAAATCTTGCATGGAGCTCCAGACCGAGGGCGATTAATGGTTATTTTGTATTTCTTCCATATGTGAATAATCGGTACAACAGTTGTCTCCTTCTCACCAAGCTTCTTGTTGATGGTCTTGTAGCCCATTCCACCCTTGTGCAGGTCTACAATCTTGTCCCTGATGCCCTTTGACAGCTCTTTGGTCTTGCCCATGATGGTGGGTTTGAATGGAAGAAAGAGATTCTGTGTACAGGTGTCTTTTATACACATAACAAGGTTTCATTAGGAGCACCTTCTAAAATTGACAGGACTTATCTGTGTACCACATGAGCAGATACTGTAGTCAGTCTGTGGGAGCCAGAATTATTGTTGGTTGGTAGGGGATCAAATACTTATTTTACTTACTGAACTTCAACTCCATTTATAATATTTGTATCATGTGTTTTTTCTATATTTTTGGTTGATATTCTGTCTCTTTTATTCAAAATATACCTATGATAAAAATTATAGACCCTTAATTTCTTTGTAAGTTGGCAAAATTACAAAATCTGCAGGGGATCAAATGATTATTTCCTCACTGTATAAAAGGGTCAAAGAGATCCGGTGAGTGATTTCAGCCATATCCTAGAATGTGAAGCATGAGCGCTTTATTAGCATAAAGAGTTGAAGCTTGTTTATATGAAGAAGAAGGACTTATATGAAGTTATATAGACTATATCAATTTGATGATTTTTATTATATGGATTTCTATATATATATATATATATATATATATATATATATATATATATATATATATATATATATATATATCTATATCTATGTATATAGCTAAATATATCTATATATAGTAATATTTGGGTGTTATTTAGCTGATTGGAGAGCTTACCAGTGAGCTGAGTCCACGCTAGGTATGCCGTTTAAGGGCTTGTGGCCCACTTTTATTAAAGAAAAATAAACAATCCATCCAGGATTCCCACACAGGGGCTTCAACTTTACACAGAAACAATTTTAACAAAAAATACCAGGCCATCTGGCTCTCTGGTCAGCACCCCTGTTTAGGCTTTGGGCCTTGGTCCTCTTGACCATGTAACAGTGTCCCTGTTCCGTACACACTCTGTACCTTTGCTGGCACTCTCTTTCACAGCTTCCTTGCTCCCTTGCTGCTCCAACTCACAGGCTTGGGCCCGCCGTCTGCTCTGTCAGACATGCACACTTCTCCCTTGCACAGCTGGACTCCTCGGGTAGGTGGAGCCCAGAACCCTGGTCCTGACTCTACTATTAGCCTAGAACCCACCTGCACAATTAGTGTCCTGGCTATTCCTAAATCCTGGTCCCAGGACTGAACATTTCCTCTCACCCAGATCTTTATGAAATTTTTAGGCTCCAGGTCCCCAACTGAAGAAGAGAGAGGCTTCCACCATATCAGAAAAAGTTTGGTGGTCCCATCCCTGATTAGACAAACCCAGAGAGGCTACCCTCTTAAATGGGACTTTAGAAGACCACCAACACTGATGCATATATATAAAACTTCTTTATTTGATTTTATCACAAATATTAAAAAATCAGACAAGTGGACAAAATGTATAAAAAGACGTATAACGTCTAGTACTACACACAATGAACCACAAAAACATCAAAACAATTGCAAAAAGACACTGATACTCTCCGATGGGTGAAGACCCTAATACCCGACGTGTTTCTGTTTTTTTGCACCTTCGTCAGGGGTACATCATGGATAATGGTCACATGTATTGGCTCAATTGGAGCGATTCCATATTAGGAACTTGAGAAGTCTAATGTCAAAAAAGGCACAGGATCACATCACCCAAAACAAATATTGTTGGCTTGAAGAAAAAACGTTATGATAGCAGGTATATGCCAGTGGTTGGATTTCAGCAATAAATGCTTTAAGAGGACACTAAGAGCGGAAACAGACCAGAGCCTCGAATAGAGCTATCAAGCTAGCAAATGCTAGCCAAAAGTTCCTGACTTCCAGTGCCCTATGGTAAGGATACCAATGGACAGGAGGTGGACCCTGTGTAGCTGTGCCTACTGGTCAGCCAACTGGATTTTACCAACCACAGATGAAACTGAAAACACAGTCTCCTCCAAATTAAGCAAGCATCCTGGAGCCCCTCAACCTGCCTAGTTGACAATTCTGGGCCACATACACCATCCCAGATAACTGAACTGTCATAATTTATACACACACACACACACATATGCTTTTTTACTTATTGATTCTTTGATGATGGATTCTTGTTTTGAGAAGGGGAGTGCTGTAACTCTGTGTGTTAAATCTAGCATCTCTGGTTATATTCCGTATAAATAAACAGCAAATATCAGCAATGCAGTATAATATTTTGTGTGTTTATTCCTGACTTATAGCTGCTGCAGGACTGAGACAGTACACCTTGCTACATCTTCTATTGCTTTTTTGGCAGAATGCATAGTTCAAATAACAGAAGCTTGGATTACCAGTCAGTAAGAGCCAGAAGCCACAAGGGTGCTTTAATGATTGGGGCTGGGGATAATAGTATAGCAGCTGTGGCTCTAACTAGCGTCATGAATTCTTTCTCTCCAGCTCATAGTGGTAATGTTGGAAAGGTTACCATTTTGCAAATCCTTTGTTTGTGTGTTTGTATGTTACTATATAGTGTTGCACAGTGCAAGAAAAGCTGATTACCTCTTTCATACATTACTCTTTTACTTTATAACTTCAAAAGTGGATTATTTTTCATTAGCTTCAGTGAAAAATGAAAACAAAACTTCAATGATATGTTTGTAGATGGGGTGCAGCGTGGTATGGCAGCAATAATTCACAAAGTCAGGTGCAATAATAGACTTTTATTGAAGTGGTGCAACAACAGTTCACAACAATCCTGTTGGGAAAACTGCCCAATCGGGTGCACTTATGGTTACAGCATTGTGAACAGAGTGGGCTCCAGCTGGAATGACAGTGTCTATAAAGAGGGGCAGAAAGCGGCCTGACCGTTTCGACCCTATGCTTTCCCTCCTCGTCAGGAACCCCTCCTTACCGCTAGTACTGTCCCTAACACTGCCCACTTGCATTAAGCCAGGAGCCAGGTCATAAAATAGGCTCTGCCTGACACAAGAAACAGGTTCCTCCTGACTTCCTCTCCAGCTGCAGAGCCGCTGCGGTTGAGTGCCACCTGCATTGGAGAAAATAACCTGCACTTGCCTACATGTTATTGTGAGAGTAAAAATCCAGCTAAATAACTTATTTTGTTTGTATGTTTAGGATAGAGTATAAAAGTGTTAGATCCTGTTGGTTATTTCTTGCTCTCTTTAGCCCCATTCAGGAGAAGTCCCCCTAATTCATGTATAGGTGTCACTAAGGCAGGAAGTTAAGGAAAATCTTAAGCAGTTATAAACTGATCAAGGTTTTAGCCCTCCCCATTCTGCTAAAAAGTGCCCTTATTCATGTTTTGTTCCTGTCACCAACATAGGAAGTGAGGGTAAAGCTCTCCTATGGGACCGATACAACAATAACACATGTAACAAGGGTCTTCTACCTTATAAGTATCGAATGATGATGATTCTGTTTGATACCTAATTCATTTTCACGTTAGGAAAATCAGGTGAAATTTGGAGCATATTATCAGTCAAATCAAAAATTTAAGTCTTATCAAGGTTTGATGAGTACTTAAAAGTGAAAATTATGTAATGATTTGGATACTGGCTACCTGCTTCATTTATTTCAATTGAGCAAAGCTTTATGATTGTTCCAATGGCCATTTAAGCATGACAAAAGCACACTTTTCTTAAATATACAATATTAATGACATTGCTGTCAGCAAGAGCCAGTGGGCAAGTCACAGGAGAGTGCACACGTGGGCATGTGTATTAGACGCATACACGTACTACATTGGATGTGCTGTGGGACTTAAGATTTCACAGCATTTTCAAGCTAGCTGACTGCAGGCTTCTGAATAACTATGAATATTCATGCACAAGCATTGCAGCAGTCTTAGGTCATGAATATTAATTATTCACTTATTTTCTATATGTTTATTTTGTTTTACATTCTAATAAAACAAAAAAAAAGCAGTACATTTATAATTCCACAATTGTGTATGTGTATTTCTAATTTGCATAACAAAGTTACCAACTTTTTTGGATACATATGATCACATTTAGAACACATTTTAAAGAAAACTAGTCAAAACTGAGTATATGCAAAAATCAAAATATGTATATCAGATTTGCATGCTTACATAAAACAATAGGTGCTGGAACTCAACCACGCCCCCCCAAAAACCCCTCCCCCCACACACACCCTTCAAATCACATCAAATAGTGGGTGTGGTCAGATTTCATAAATAGTAGGAGGGTCTTAAAGGGGCATTAAATACCAGGATTGCATTACATACAGAGTGCAAAGTTCATGAGGGTTGCACACAGAGTGCAGAGCTGGTACTTGTAAACACAGAAACCAGACTTCTGTGTTTACAAGTGATTGTGGTGAGCAGGCACCAAAGGGTCTGAGCCAGAGGTGGTGGAACTGAGTTCCACCAAGTTCCACCTGAAAAAAGCCCTGCATAAAACATAATTATTTTGTTAAAATTCAGGGACCCTGATGAATGCATGAAGGTAAAAAACCTTGAGCTTTTACAACCACTTTATTACCAACTTCTCTGGGTACATCTCTATTCCCTTATGGCAATATTTCACAATCTAAAGAGCAACATATACAGTAATTTAACAGAATGAAATTACAATTTGTTAGACACCAAATTAAATATAGATCTTATGTATATTTCTGTTAGGAGGTTTAACCACTTGCCGACCGGCTCACGCCGATATACATCAGCAAAGTGGCATGGGTGCGCAAAACAATGTACCCGTACGTCGCTGCGTCATCTGCGGGTAGCAGGCGCGAACACTCGATGTCCGCCGGTGGCCCGTGATCGTGGCACAGAGAGGCAGAATGGGGAGATGCCTATGTAAACAAGGCATTTCCCTGTTCTGCCTAGCAACATGACAGAGATCTACTGCTCCCAGTGATCGGGAGCAGTGATCTCTGTCATGTTCTAGTGAGCCCATCCCCCCTACAGTTAGATCACGCTGAGGGAACACAGTTAACCCCCTTAACTTCTTAAAATCGCAGATTGCTGCCATTACTAATAAAAAAAAAATTAATATAAATGCCATAAATCTTTTGCTTATTTTGCAGACGCTATAACTTTTGCTCAAACCAATCAATATACGCTTATTGCGATTTATTTTTAACAAAAATATGTAGAAGAATACATATTGGCCTAAACTGTGGAAGAAATTAGTTTTTTTATATATTTTTTGGGGATATTTATTATAGCAAAAAGTAAAAAATATTGATTTTTTTTTTCAAAATGATGCCTTTTTTGTTTATAGGGCAAAAATAAAAACTGCAGAGGTGATCAAATACCACCAAAAGAAAGCTCTATTTGTGGGAAAAAAGGATGTCAATTTTGTTTGGGTACAATGTTGCACGACCGCGCAATTGTCAGTTAAAGCAACGCAGTGCCATATCTCAAAAAAGGGCTTGGTCAGGAATGGGGTAAATCCTTCCAGGGCTGAAGTGGTTAATAAGTATTATTACTTTATGGACCTTGCAATATAGGCATGTTTGATGTCTTACTGATTGGTACTTTCTTAAACATTAGTGTAACCACTTTTTAGAGGTGTGACACCATCACTGTAGGAGATATGGAATAGGAATAAAGCTTGTCTTTGGGAGTTCAGTTGTAGGTCAAAATAGGTCACTTCTTCTAGTCTAACAGATATGCACTCGGCAGTTGTTCTCCAAGCTCTTTACACATTTGTGACAGGCCTCATTGGAAGTCCTTTCAATGTCTATACAGAGGCTTGTATAGAGGCTATACAGAAAGTTTAATTTTGCTGTAGAATATAATGTTATTCAATCCTAAAATCCTTACTTACTATGACCATAGGAACGTGTGCTTGACTTTAGTGCAGGGGTGTCAAACTAAATATTATCGGGGCAGCATCAGCATTATGGTAGCCCCCAAAGTCTGGTTGTATCTGTAAGACTAGATGTCCAGAGCACCCCACTCCCCCCTATTACAGATAAAGAGCCCCCCCCCACCATCAGAAGTCAAGAGTCCCCCACCATTCCTTACATCACTGTGCACTGTGCCCCCCCTTACTTTGTGCTGCTACTGGGGGGCAGAGCTGGGAAGCAGAAAGTGTAAAGTCTGGAGGAGGACCAGGGAAGGGTTAGAGTCTGCTGAATGCTGAGACCAGGGGAGGCGGAGACGAGGGGATGCTGCAGCTGCACAGAGAAGCACAGAATCTGGTGTAGTTCTGTCTTCCTCTCTGCTGAGAGAAGGTGAGGGCAGAGAAGGGGGGGGGGGGGGTGCTTGGCTTGATGCTTCAGCTGCAGGAGAGGTGTGCAGGCCACATGAAATGGCCTTGAGGGCCAGATTCGGCCTATGGGCCTTGTGTTTGACATATGTGCTGTAGTGAATAACCATTCTGATAGCTGAGATATGAGTAGTTCAGGTTCACTTTTAGTACCTATTCAATAACAACAGCCTGGCAAGCAAGCTTACAGGCTTACTAAATCAGGCCCCTGTCAGTGGATGTGTTTGCAAATGTACCCTTTTAAAACAAGGCTTATATGTACTGTACAGTATATACAAGACTTATATGCAAGACTGTATTTATATGTCATTCAACCGTAGAACCACCTAAATGATAGAACCCTTTGCATAAGTTCCACTCCTTGTGTTATGCAATTATTTAAGTAAAATTTATTGTTGGAAAAAACTATTAGAGGAAGCATTCAAATAAAATATAAATGCATACGTGAGTGTGTCCCATACGATTAAAAGATAAATATGGCTTTAAAAAAAATATTACAATAGTACTCACCTAGATGGCTGCAGCACCGATCCCAGCTGCATCTGTCCCCAGCCGCCTCTAAGACCGAGATCTGAGTGATCATACACCATACACCAGTGGTTCTCAACCATAGTCCCCAGGTATCCCCAACAGGCCATGTTTGCAGGTTTTCCTTTATCTTACACAGGTGCTTTAAATCTGAGTCATTGGCTTTGTATTTTGGACAGCTATTTTATCTAAGAGAAATTCCCAAAACATGACCTGTTGGGGATACTTGAGGATTGAGGTTGAGAACCATTGCCATACACCATTGATCGCTCGGCTCTCACGGTCTTCAGCCTGCAGAGAGTCGCTGCCTGCTCTCTCTGCTCTGCCCGTCCAGCGCTTACTGGAGTGCTGGGCTGTGGAGGGGGCGGGAGCAGCTGTCTCAGGCTCTCAGTGGCTCGCTTTAAAGTTAGGATCTTTCCTGAGTCTGGATTGCCTGAAAACAGGTGACAGGAGCACTCCTGTAATCCATAGGAGAAGCAAAGCCAAAATAGCTTTGGCCATACTTCTCCTTTAATTAAACACAAAGGCACAAAAATACCCCGTCATAAATAAGTTAAGTGTTAACCTTGTATTCTTGAGTCAGTGCTGCCCCAGTTTTCTAGACTTTGATAAATTATCTTCATCAAATTGATATTTTTTTTACCATGTTCCTTTTGAGAAAATAGTATCTTAGGAACAAGGTAACTGGGACAGCTCACTAGGTAGCAGCAATCTAAATGTTTAGTGATTTTGCTATGTGCATGCAGAAATTATACAGATTTTTTTTTTTAGTATAAGCAGTATGAGGATCTTTACAAAATGCATGCCAGAGATGTAAAAATGTATTATAGTTGACATGTGAAAATATACATTCTATCATGTGCATATAGGTATTATATAGTGATTTATCAGTTGTAGATTTAGTCTAGTAAGCTATCTGTAGGTTTCTTTTATGTCTTATGCCGAGTATACACGGCGGACTTTTCAACCGCACTGGTCAGACGGACTTTCCGACGGACTTTCGACTGACTTTTGACAGATTTCAGATGGACTTTTGAACGAACAGACCTGCCTACACACAATCACACCAAAGTCCGACGGATTCGTACGTGATGACATACGACCGGACTAAAATAAGGACGTTGATAGCCGGTAGCCGAAAGCTGCCCTAGCGTGAGTTTTCGTCCGTCGGACTAGCATACAGACGAGCAGATTTTTCGACCGGACTCAAGTCTGTCGGAAAGATTTGAACCATGTTTCAAATCTAAAGTCCGTCAGATTTTTGACCGAAAAAGTTCGCTGCAGGTCTGATGGAGCCCACACATGGTCGGATTGTCCGCCGGATTCGGTCCGTCGGACCAGCCTGGTCGAAAAGTCCGCCTGTGTGTACACGGCATTAAAGTATATGTGTGTGTGTGTGGGGGGGGGGGGGGGCTGGGTACCGTCCGCTGGCATATTTTTGCCAACTATTACAAGTTGTGTACCCCCAGGGGTTATTGGACTACGCCAGGCAATTAGTGGGGTCACTTTGCCCTTGCACGTGGGGTAACACTCACGCAGAACGCGCTCATCAACGCAGAGACTGCGGTCATGTAAAGAATCTAACATTAAGGCAATTCTCCAACTTATGCCGCATACACACGGTCGGACTTTTTGTCTACAAAAGTCCGACGGACGCCGACGGACTAAAGCTGGCTGACAATCCGATCGTGTGTGGGCTTCCCCGGACTTTCAGCGGACTTTTCCAGCCGCAAATCTGACGGAGTTTAGATTTGAAACATGCTTCAAATCTTTACGTCGTAACTACGCCGGGTCCCAGAAATCCGCTCGTCTGTGTGCTAGTCCGATGGGCAAAAACCGACGCTAGGGCAGCTATTGGCTACTGGCTATCAACTTCCTTATTTTAGTCCGGTGTACGTCATCACGTACGAATCCGTCGGACTTTTTTGTGATCGTATGTAGGCAAGTCCGCTCGTAAGAAAGTCTGCCGCAAGTCCGCCAAAAGTCCGCCAAATGTCCGACAAAAGTCCTTCGAAAGTCTGTCGGACAGGCTGTCGGACTTTTGTAGCCGAAAAGTCCGACCGTGTGTACACGGCATTAGAGATGAGCCTTACTGTATGTAGTAATAATGTGCAGATTTCCTCTGAAAAGCTACAGTACCTGTCCCATGTCACCACACACAATACACTAATTGTATGTTGCATTAGAAGGGACGTGCTGAGCCTGCATCCACTCCACCAGTCCAGTGTACCTCTGTTACCTCACCAGTAAAAGAATGGTGTCCTACCGACCACCTAACGCAGACCTCATGGGTGCTCACACTTAACTCTGTCCTTCCCATACCACGTGACCAGGCCATAGATCTCCGCAATGCTAGTCTGATCCCAATTACCATGGGAAATGGGCTGCTAGGTAGGGAGTCCGAACATCGACCCCCTCGCTCCCGGAGGACCTGTCACTTTACCAGGTACCACGCTGGTATGACTGGATGCTGTAGCATGTTCCTTCACTTGGTGACACACAGCAACTACATTTCTCTTCCTTGTTTTGCCAAGTTAACCTTTTGTAGAAGTGTTACTTCATACCCCATAGTGTAATTATAGACCCAGGTTCTTCAGAATACGCCAGAACCAACATGCACCCCTTTGAATAACTTAGAACGGTTAGCATAAGTTACTGAAGAAAGGCATTGTGGCAATACAACATGAATAGCTTCCTGTTACTAAGTCTAACTAAAATAATATAGTGGCTTAGGCATACCTCCACAAGGCGAGAGTCCATATAGGCATTGTCCATGACTTTGATGCTGCCTGTGACTCCAGGTATCTTCCGTGCCATCCTAGCGCTCACAGGTGGGTCTCCATGCCCTCGGCTCTACGTACAAATTCAGTTTAGCTTGTAGGCAGGTGTAGTCTACTTTTTTTCACTGCAGGTGGCGTTCATCCCCAGCTCCTCTACGGTTTCCTGGGTCACAGGTGAAGTAATCAAGTTAAATGCTGCCGCCCCATGTACTCTGGCAGCCATCTTGGGTCAGGCCTATTAAAGGCCCTGGCTGCCAGGTTTGGCGCGCATTTGCGTTTTGGTACAGTAGGGACAGGTATCCTGCCTGTTAGGGACAGTTCTAGCAGTAGGGAAGGGTTCCTGGTGGGGAGGTAAAGCATAGGTTCGCAACTTCTTTGCACATCATACCGCTTGGGCACGAGGTGGCCAGGCTGCACTCTGCTCTCTTTACAGATGCTGTCAGTCTGACCAATATGATATCCACTCTTTTCACAATACTGGAAACCATGAGTTCACCCATTTGGGCAGCCTTCCCACTTGGTATGTTGTGAACTGTTGCTGTATTATTGCAATATGTTTTCTATTGCACCTGGCAGTGTGAATTATTGCTGCCACACCATGCAGCACCCCACCTACAAGCTCATGTGACAAGTGGGTCCTTCCTCATCTTCTACAGTATCAATGGTCCCCAAAGTTGAGGAGAACTTGTGGTGTATTAATGGTGTGATGCGTGAGCACTGTTCTTCACAGCATTCTCCTGTCAGTCCAGGCTATGTAATAATGCATCCCCAGGCCAGGACATGTGTCCATGACAGCCTGGGCTGACAGGAAGTGGATTGAATGACCATCATTCCACTAGGAAGAAGACATAGGGGTTGATTTACTAAAGGCTGTTCGCTTTACAAAAGAAATTGCCCCACAACGTAGTAAATGCTGTGAAGTTCACTTTGCAAAGAATGGCCAATCACAAGCAAAACATTTTATAAAAAAATAGCATAGGATTTTTTACTTGTACCTAATTGGATATTGGAAGTCAGCAAAGCTTCACCTCATTCACTAAGCGCTGGGGCGAATTCCCTTGCAAAGTGGCCTGTTTGCCTTTAGTAAATCAGCCCTATATTGCAGCTTTAGAGCCTAAAAAGGGTGAGTTATGATTTTTTTTTTTTATTTTACCTGGGATTTTTGTTTTTACCTGGGAGGAGTTTCAATTTGGGAGATAAATAAAGCCATAAAGTGGCTTTAGGTTCTTAATAGGAACTAATTGGGCTTTCTGCCTTTAGCATATTAAAAATGTCCTCTGCTTTGAATGATTTCACTTAATTTATTAAGTAAAACTACCCTTTAAGGCAAAAAACAAAACTCTGTACTGTAAGTCTAGTTCTGTACATATTATTTTGCCGGCTAAAATAGTTAATGTGCTCTTTCCAATGTCCTGCATTGTAAGTATTGAACACAACCCTGGCTGAGTGCAGTGCGGAATTTATTTGAATGTTCTGTACAGACATGAAAAACTGTAGTTATTAGACATGCCGGAGGCTGGTGCTTTATTGCTTTTAAAAATGACTTTGAGTAGAAACCTAAATTATAGTAATTTTTTTAGTTATTTTTCTTAACATAGTCCACAATTAGAGCATTTTATTCAGGCACAATGGTCAAAGGCAAGACATGGTCTCCTGGCAACGGGGCTCAAATGTTAGTCTGAGGACCACAAAGGACCCTGAAATGCAAATCTGGCTGCTGCCTTGACCTTTATCAATATATATTTTGTTGACTTGTAAGTTTTTCCCTTAACCCACAGATTTTTACAAGGCTGAGGAGGAGAGTAAAATCAGAAGTAAAACAAGGAAGAAATATATCAAATAACAGGGATCTTAAAACTGCAATTCCTAGTGTTATGTGATAGTTTACAGATTTCTGTTGCTAATGAAAATAACCACATACTTGGTTATACATTAGGTTATTAATTATGATGTATGCTCCATCACTATGGGTACATCCACACCTAATGACCCATGCTTTTAAATGACCATACCAAGCCTGTGTTATTTCCTGTGTTAAAGTGTGTGTAACCCTTAAAACTGATAATTGAAGTGTTACTAAACCCAGGACCCTGCATTCACTATATCTGGTCTCTCACAGTACACAGAACATGGAAATGCAGTCATTTTAGTAAATCTAAACTGCTAAATACCTTTTCTCATCAGCAGTATATAGCAGTGACTTCTATCAGTGCCTGGTTAAAGCTTGTAGATGGAGTTTTCATACTGCACTGGCTGTCCTATCGGGCTGCAGGACCCCTGACCCTCTGTCTGGACAGTGCTGATTAGCTCTGTGCTGATCGCATGCACCCTCCCAAGAAAAAAAAAACTCTCTAGCAATACACACCAAACTGAGCGTGTGCAGTCTGACTCCAGTAATGCTATCTTATCCGGACATGTTTTGGAGACAATGCAAGAAGGGGAGGATCTGTGCATACAGTATCAAACAGCCTTTTTACAAAATGCAGAGGATTAACCCCTTAGGTTCCACCGTGAGTATAACAATCATGCTTTACTGCATATACAGACTGATTTTGATGTTGTGGGTTTAGTATTACTTCAGGGATTCATTGTTTATTTATTACATTGACTGAACAATAACTGCTAAGACAGAGTACAAGTACCGATACTTTTGCTCAAGTACTCGCCGATACCAATTACCGATACCTATTTTTACATTTATTTTTTTTTACTTTTTTATTGTTACATTTTTTTTTTAACACTGTACCTTTAACTTTTTTTGAGGTGGGGCGGGGGGGTTAGGGTTTAGGGTGGAGAGGTGAGGAGGGGTGTTATTGTTTATGGTAGAGAGGTGGGGAAGGGTGGTATTGTTTAGGGTGGGGAGGGGGTTATTGTTTAGAGTGGAGAGGGGGGTTATTGTTTAGGGTGGAGAGGTGGGGAAGGAGTTATGGTTTAGGGTGGAATGGTGGGGAGGGGGTTATTGTTTAGGGTGGAGAGGTGGGGAGGGGTGGTATTGTTTAGGGTGGGGAGGGGATTATAGTTTAGGGTGGAGAGGTGGGTTATTGTTTAGAGTGGGGAGGGGTGTTATTATTTAGGGTGGAGAGGTGGGTTATATTTTAGGGTGTAGAGGTAGGGAGGGGTGTTAATGTTTAGAGTGGAGAGGTGGGTTATTGTTTAGGGTGGAGAGGCGGGGATTGAGTTTATTGTTTAGGGTGGAGAGGTGGGGAGGGGGTTATGGTTTAGGGTGGAGAGGTGGGGAGTGGGTTATTGTTTAGGCTGGGGAGGGGGGTTATTGTTTAGGGTGAAGAGATAGGGAGGGGGTTATTGTTTAGGGTGGGGAGGTGAGTCATTGTTTAGGGTGGAGAGGTGGGGAGGGGTGTTGTTTTTTAGGGTGGAGAGGTGGGGAGGAGTTATGGTTTTGGGTGGAGAAGCAGGGAGGGTGTTATTGTTTAGGGTGGAGAGGTGGGGAGGGGTTATGGTTTAGGGAGGGGTTATGGTTTAGGGTGGGGAGGGGTGTTATTGTTTAGGGTGGAGAGGTGGGTTATTGTTTAGAGTGGAGAGGTGGGTTATTGTTTAGGGTGGAGAGGTGGGGAGGGGGTTATTGTTTATAGTGGAGAGGTGGGGAGGGAAGTTATGGTTTAGGGTGGAGAGGCGGAGAGGGGGTTATTGTTTAGGGTGCAGAGGTGTTATTGTTTGTTTATGCAGGAAGGGAGGAGAAATGCAGGACGGGAGACTTAGGGGCAGGGGGGTATATGTAATCCTACGGCTGCCAATCACTGCACTACAACACCCAGCAGACCTGCCCTCCCCCTCCAAGAAGTTCTACAGCAGCTGAGACACTTAGGGAAGTCATCGGAGGTGGGGGGAAGCAAAGCCTGGCCCAATGCAGGACACACTACTCACCAGGTAGATCAATCACCTGGCAGCCGCCCGCAGAGGAGCCAGAGGAGGAGAAGTACATTCGCCCCGAGTCCCGAGGACACAAAAAAACGAAGCTAAGATGGAGGGGCGTGGCCAGCACAGGAGGGGACAGGTCCACTACAGGGAAGGGAAATCCCCACTGACAGCTGAAATGTCATCGGCTGTTAAGGACACGGCAGCCCCTTTCCTTAACAACCGATAACTGCCTGCATTCATTCTTTTGTATACATTTCCTCTGTCAGCGGGGGGTATCCCGCCGACAGATGAAAGAACCGAATCTAAAGGTATCGGTTTCAGGTATCTGCCACATTTGCACAAGTACGATACTCGTGCAAATGATTAGTATAGGCACCGATACCAATACCAGTATCGGTGCAACCCTATATAATAGGGTAAAGGTACCAACATCCCAATTATCATTGAAGTCTAGAAGAAAAAGGGTGGGGCAAGTAGGATTTTCCCAGTACAGACACAAGATATTACAACAACATTGTTTAAAATCAATAAAGTTTATTTTACATACAATCAACATTCATTTTAAAACACTGGGTATTGCATATTAATTTCATTCTAAGTGGTCATACCACCTCTGTTGGAGCCCCACTAACAATGATAAATGTCTCCAGACACCATATGAACATTAAAGATCAAACTCTCAACATGCTTTGCGGGTTCCCCGCTTCTTTAGGAGAGCAAAATAGGAGAACAGGAGAACTAAACACTGAAAAGAGTAATAGAATATGTAATGCCCCGTACACACGGTCGGATTTTCCAACGGAAAATGTGTGATAGGACCTTGTTGTCTGAAATTCCGACCGTGTGTAGGCTCCATCACACATTTTCCATCGGATTTTTTCGACACACAAAGTTTGAGAGCAGGCTATAAAATTTTCTGACAACAAAATCCGTTGTCGGAATTTCCGATCGTGTGTACACAAATCCGACGCACAAAGTGCCACGCATGCTCAGAATAAATAAAGAGATGAAAGCTATTGGCTACTGCCCCGTTTATAGTCCCGACGTACGTGTTTTACATCACCGCGTTCAGAATGATCGGATTTTCCGACAACTTTGTGTGACCGTGTGTATGCAAGACAAGTTTGAGCCAACATCTGTCGGAAAAAATCCTAGGATTTTGTTGTCGGAATGTCCGATCAATGTCCGACTGCGTGTACGAGGCATAAGTATACAAATAGAACATATTAAAGACAGTGGTAAATATCCCATATGTTCTATGGGTGTTACAGGCATTGGAGCATGCTTTAATGCATTTACAGACTGATTTTACTGTTGTGGGTTTAGTAATACTTTATTGATTCATTGTTTAATAAATTGACTGGTACATGTTGTTTTTTTTTGCCTATCAATCCTGCCAGTGCCTCTTGCTTTCTTACCTCATTTGGCACGGATACAGATCTGTCCCAGCATGGTAAGTTTGCATCTTTCATTCTAACTTGGCAACTTCAGAATGCTGTGCTGATGTGCAGCATGTCTGTAAGTCCAGTAGTCAGACTGCTGCTGACCCTCCCGGACTACTGCTAGCGATTTAACCCCTTAACGTCTGTGCTTCCTTTCCCTTTAAGGGGTTTCGATTCCGGTAGGTGGGGCAGGGTTTATGATCATGAGACTGCCATGATTGGCTGTCACAGTGGTCACATGACCAGGATGCTATCGATAGCAATTGGGAGCTTTCCGTTAGGTGCCAGCAACTGTGCCAGGAGTGCGCAGGGCGCTTGCTCTTGGCACAGATTTGTTTACCTTTTGGTACACAAATAAGACCCACCGTCAATTTGGCGTCAAGGCCCGCCTGCCAAAAGGCCGTATATTTGAGTATTCTTGGCGCTAAGAGTAAAAACACAGTGGCTAAGTGGTTAGTACTTCCGCCTGACAGCACTAGAGTTATTGGTTTCAATCCCAACAATGGAACAACCTGCCTGGAGTGTGCATGTCTCCCTGTGTCTGCCGGGGGTTTCCTTCGGGTACTCTGGTTTCTTTCCACACTCCAAAGACATGCTTGGTAGGTTAATTAACCTTAATATGTGTATATATTAATGTGAGTTGGGGACCTTAGATTGTAAGCTCCTTTAAGGCAGATACTGATGTAAATGTACAATATATATGTAAAGCATAAATTGCATAAATTGTCAGCACTATATAAGTACCTATAATAAATAAAACACATGAAGCCAAAAATGTATACTTTCAAATAAAAATTCCAGGAGGAGGCCCCTGCACTGGAAAAACAGCATTCAGTTATACCAAGTTGCCATATCAACCAAGGCAATACAAAGTATTTTGCTGTTTAAATCATATCTAAACCCAAGCTCACAGAAAATATAATTACACTTAACTTTAAGAGAGCAAATTTTCCAAGGATGAGGGCTGCTCTCCAAGACTCTGACTGGGAGGGAATATTGGCATCGATGAACACAGAACAGAAATGGGAATTCTTCAAAAAGACTGTATGCAAACTCACTGCAAAGTATATTACCATGAGCAAAATGTGTAAAAGGCTGAAAATAAAACCTATGTGGCTCACAGCCAAAGTTAAAAAAAAAAGCTATAAATAATAAGAAAAGAGCTTTTAAAAAAATATAAAAATGAAGGAACACTATTATCTTTTAAATGTTACAAAGAATATAACAGAACATGTAAAAAGAAAAAAAAGAACGCAAAAATTAAAAACGAATGACAAATTGCAATATATGGTAGGACAAACCCCCAAAAATTCTTCAACTATATTAATAGTAAAAAGGTCAGGTCTGAGCATTTAGGCCCTTTACAAAATAATTTAGAGTGGGTGACTGGGGACAAAGAGAAGGCAAATGTATTAAATGCTTTCTTCACCTCTTTGTATACAAAGGAGCATGGAGTAGCTCATGTACATAACTGGTATGGTATTGACACAGCCCCAAATAATCCACAATGGCTCAAAAGTGATATGGTCTAGAAATATTTAGACAGAATAAAGGTGGATAAAGCACCTGGACCAGATAGCATCCACTCACTGATCCTAAAAGAATTGAGCATTGTCATTTCAAATCCATTGTTTCTAATTTTTGGGACTCTTTAATGACTGGAATAGTACCACTGGATTGGCGTAGAGCCGTATATTTAAAAAGGGACCAAAGTCTTTACCAAGTAACTATAGACCTGTTAGTTTAACTTATATAGTCAGGAAGATACTGGAGAGTTTAATAAAAGACCACTCAGATGAGTTCTTGATGGAAAAAATATTTTAAGCAACAGACAGCATGGATTCATGAAACAGAGGGGTGGCTTACTCTGAATGTTCTAAAGTTATTAGTGGTGTACCCCAAGGTTCAGTTTTGGGACACTTACTTTTTAATATCTTTATAAATGATAGAGTCTGGGATTAAAAGTACCATTACAGTCTTTGCAGATGACATCAAGCTATGCAGTGGAATAATGTCTTTACAGGATGTCTCCAAATTACAGCCTGAACTCAATGCACTGTTAAATTGGGCAACTATGTGGCAAATTAGGTTTAATGTTGATAAATGTAAAGTAATGCACTTGGGGCTAAGGATATGCATGCATCATACATACTAGGGGGAGTACAACTGGGGGAATCCATAGTTGGGAAGGATCTGGTTTTGGTAGATTATAAGCTTAATAATAGCATGCAATGCCAAGCTGTGGTTTCCAAAGCAAGCAGAGTCCTTTCTTGTATTAAGAGAGGTATGGATTTCAGAGAGAGATATCATGTTGCCCCTGTACAAAGCATTAGTAAGACCTTATCTGGAATATGCAGTTCAATTTTGGGCTCCAGTTGTCAAAAAGGATATGGGGAACTGTTGAAAGTGCAAAGAAGAGCAACCAAACCGATAAGAGGCATTAAAGAGCTCATCTATGAGGAAAGATTAGAGGAACTGGATTTATTCTCTCTTGAGAAGAGGAGATTGAGGGGGGATATAATCAACATGTACAAATATATAAGTGGTACATATAGTGAACTTGGTGTTGAGTTATTCACTTTAGGGTCATCACAGAGGACAAGGGGGCACTCTTTACATCTAGAGTAAAAGAGATTTCATCTCCAAATACGGAAAAGTTTCTTCACAGTAAGAGCAGTTAAAAAGGTGGAAAAGACTCCCCCACCTTTCTGGCCAGCTCAGTAGACCCGAAGGACAAAATGTAATATTGCAGCTTGCTAGTCCTCAGAGGTGGTGGAAGCTGCAGCGGACTTCTTTTTTTAGTCTGTTATTCCTTTATTTTTATTGTATCTATGGAGGAGCAGTGTAGCCATGTTTGGACAGTAGCATTGTCAACCTTTGAAGAGGGTATTTTAAAATGGACTAGTAGATTTCGATAGACTTTACTTAAATGACTAACACAATAAATTCCAGCTAACACTTTCTGTATTTGTCCTGCCAAAGAGAGGAACAGCTAACACTTTTTAAGCAAATACAGCAACATTTTTTTTCCTTTTGGGATAAAGGTTTTAACTATATGAATAAAAGATGACCTATGTAAGCACCCTTATCAGTGTTAAATGGTTTATCTTGAACCCCCAAATTCCACTTTTGGTGGACAGCTTGGTCTTTTAAAGGAAGAGAAATACCAGATTTAATTGCCGGGTTGACAAGTAAACTATGTTACAGGGGGACAAACTGCATCATATATGTAATTCCACTTTAAGAGGTTAATAGAACAGTAAAAACTCTGCCACAGGTCTTTCTTAAGTGTGGATCATATTGTGAATGAAGCAAGAAAACTGTGCTAAAAGAAAAATTTATTTTTGCTCATTGAAACCAATAGGAATCCTCATTTCATATTAAAACATGCACTGCAGAAATTACAGTTGAAAGCTAATTGGCCTCCATTGGACAAAATAAATTTCATACATCAGCTCAGAATTATTATTCTTATTATTAGTGTTCATATTATTTAGCTATGTGCTGTCTAGCTAATTAATAAATGATCAGAGCCTAAAGGAAGAACACAAAATTGGAGCAGATCCCATCAGCAGCAGAATTAATCTCAGCCTACTAGTCCTATCCCGCAAGGTGTGGAGGCGGTATATTATTCTCCAGTACCCTGAAGCCTGCTGTAAGGTTTACATTCCAAGCCCCCTCCTTTTTCAGAATATAGTCATTATCTGCTGGTTTCACTATTTCAACTTTATAGAAGTACATAGTGTTTTTCATGTGAACCATTGTAAAATATAAAACTTTCTCTTCCCCTGAATAATATGCTAGAGTCTAAGTTGTTATAATGCTGGGGGGTTAAAATAGAGAAACACTTTTTTCTAATAATATAAAAACTTTTTCCTAACTTTATTAAAGAATGCAAAATAAATACACATTTCAAATCACATACTAGCAGTATTTATTGATTTTTTTAAATTATTTTTTTTTAAATATAAAAACATTTGGACGAAAGAAAGTGTGTGCATGTGTGTAGTTGTGTTGTATGTTATATGGTATTAGCATCATATAAAACATTCATAGATGCTTGTTAAAAACAAAATGGGCATCATGCCCTTCATTTGTTTTGGCTCAGAATTATTTCATGACAAAGGAATATTATTCAAGAGGGGTTCCCGCATGAAAAAGACATACACATCATAATAGTATATAATTAATAAGATTCTGCGCTTAGGATTATGTTGGGCTGCTGCCTCCTCTGAAAAACTCCAAAAATTGGAGCGACTAAAATACAGGAGTATGGGAAAGAGGAAGGTGGTACTGCCCCTCAACTGAAGAGTGACCTTCAGAAGTGTATCATACTTCGCATCAGTGAGTGCAAGTGTTAAATTTATCCACAATAGTCTAGTGTATTAAACCACTATAAATGCTTATGATAGCAAATAAACTATGAAGTACAATGTGCTAATATATCACCAAATGTGTGACACAGCTTTACCATGAATGTTCAAGATTACACAAATACACGATTAATTCCAAATAAATACTTTGAGTATATGAAAAAATATATATATACACTCTAAAAATAATCTTCAAAAAAATAAAAAAATCAGTCTTTAGTATAAATAATTGCAATATTCCCAAGTGCGGATTTCTAAAGTTCTCTGTGCATACACTTATTCGTGACTCAGCAGTAGTTAGCTATAACAAACTTTGCAGCTTAAATTGGGTGTAAACCTCTGACATGAAATATGAACAAAGCATATCCCTCTATAATATGTATTTTTCCTGACGGCAATAAGTAAAAAAGGTGACAGGGAAGGGAGCTCCAGCACACAATAACAGCCTGTGATTGACAGCCGCAGCTCTGTCCCTGTGTGCTGTGTGTAGACGCGATAAGTTTTGCGCAAACCAATCAATATACGCCTATTGTGAATTTGTTTTACCAAAAATATGTAGAAGAATATATATCGGCCTAAACTGATGAATAAATTAGTTTTTAATTCGTTTTTTTTGGATATGTATTATAGCAAAAAGTAAAAAAAATGTTTTTTTTTTTTGCAAAATTGTCGCTCTTTGTTTATAGCGCAAAAATTAAAAACCGCAGAGATGATTAAATACCCCCAAAAGACAGCTATATTTGTGGGGAAAAAAAGGACGTTAATTTTGTTTGAGTACAGTGTTGCACGACCGCGCAATTGTCAGTTAAAGTGACGCTGTGCCGTTTCGCAAAAAATGGCCTGGGGGGGCAAATCCTTCCGGGGCTGAAGTGGTTAACAACTTCTTCAGGGACATCTTCCTATGCACAGTCTAAATACAGCCTCCTTGACCCTTCTCCTGCACTTTACTTGCTTGCAGAACTCCAGCTGGATCATTACAGTTGAATCTAACAGACACAGTCAGATTTAGCAATGGAATTTTGCAAGCAGGAACTCGAAGCCCCTTGTTCTGCAGCAGTACCCAGTGCTCAGCTTTCACTCTTCCTCCTGTGGCTACTGGTCCCAGTACCACCTCTTCAGGCACTGCCAACCCACCTGGCTGCAGCTGCCCCCTTCACCATCCCTCCAGGCTAACTTTCCTCCACAGTCCTCCAGACTGACTCTTTCACCTGCCCACCCAGTTGACTCTGCAGGAGATCTCCCAGGGAAGGGATAAAGACCTGGCACAATGCGGTTTTCAGGGAAAACTGGCTACATGAGGCAGCCCCCCCCCTTGTAAGTCCCCCAGTAGTGCTGCTGTACTCACACTTGCTCCCGTGCCTCCAGGAAGGGTTGCCTCCGTGTGTTGTGGCAGGATCTTTCCAGCACCGGAGCCTCCAGCCCAAGGTCACCCCCCAAACTAGGGGGTACCACAGTGGGCCACCATCAGTCTCCACAGCACTAAATCTCCATCTTACACCCAACTGCCCCTGCTGGCATGGCTCATGCCTATTTATGATGTGGCCTGCCCCCTGCCAGCCCTTTACTGGGGATTGGCTGAGGCCCTCATAAATATTCCAAACACATTAGAGGGTGCTACACAATGTAATATGCTAAATGGCAAAAGCTTCTGGGGGACACAAAATTAGTTAGAGATGTAGTTTTACTTTAAGGCTATAACTAGCCCAGCTAGCTATTGTTAACCTTCTCTATTTTTAGTATATTACATTTTTATATCTAAAGCCCCATGTAAACAAATGGTAGCCATATTACTACTACAGTAATACCAGCCTGATTACAAGACTTGTATAGGCTAACCAGGGATATATTTAACTGACAATGATTTTGTTAAGAAGTCTACCTGACCTCTATAGCTTCAGTAGGCCATCAGGATCCACTGCAGTGCCCTGGATGAATGAAACATGATAAAAAAACAATACTGACTGTCAATCACAGCTCATTTTAGGAAACACCTACACTTTCCTATCTTTGAATCTGTTGTATCACTAGTAAAGATAATTTATGTCTAAACGTAATCATAAAAATCTAACAGCCACTTATAGCTTAAATAGCATGACTAGCAAAGTTCTTGGGACTGTCTGCTGCAGCATAAAGCACTTCAAAATCACTAATGCCAGGTACACACAATCGAACTTTACGGTGTAATGGAAATTTGTAAGTTCTGTATATAATTGTATTGTATTTTGTATGTATTGCACACTGCCCTCACTGTGCACACAGCACTAATAATGTTTTCAGTACATGTTTACATTCTTTCGAGTCCTGATTAGAGTTAGTCTGCCTATGTAACGCCCCTTGTTACCATAAACGTACAATTGTAATATTAATGTGATACCTACGTAATCATGTGCATAAAAACCTTCAATTGCGTCATAATAAAGCAGAACAGTAATTTGGAAAGATGCTGAGCATATCTTTTGTGTCTGTTCCCTACTGCAGTAGTTATTATTAATTTGGAACCACTAATCAATATGAGGATAGGAGTTGCCTATCATCAATTAAACCGAGTCAGCATGGCGGGCTTTGCCTTAGGAGGGGATTTCAGGTGACCCTGAGTATCCGAAACGAGGAGCTTGAGACGATCCGGGAATTTCTGATAATCAGCCGGCTGAGGTAAGCCTTTTGCTTACATTTGGGTTATCAGACTTCCTTGATCGGTAAGGCATTTTCGGGACAAGGGTACCTATTTTACTCCCCTTAATCGAACTGTATTGATTGGTGGTTATATGTTATGTTGTCCCTGTCTATTGTCCATCGGAGTGTTATAGATAAGAAAGGGTAGAATAGTGCTGTTCACAGGTATATGTAGTACATCTGCTAGATAAAGTAGCTTAGAGGCAAGAGGTTATAGGCACACATAGAGAAGAGAGAAGACTGGCCAGTCATTATGGGCATTAAATTAAGTAAGGGAATGAAGGGCAAGAGACCCTCAAAAATGCCCAGCGCAAGAGGAGTGCTATATATGAACCGAAGGTGCGGTTCCGCCTATACTGAGCCCCTAGACTAATGGTTAAAGTGGACAGGGATCCACAATGGGTAACTGGGCTACCAAGGTCCACAGGGACTAAGAATCAGAGTAAACAGCTAGAGAAACAGCTATGTGAGCAGGATGGATCAAGGGTGACATTAACACTAGACAGAAAGGGACATTTTCATGTTAAGTTGTGGGATGAATTTGGGGTCAGGCACTACAACTATAAGAGTCAGAAACAGACAAATGAGAATTAAATCAGAATACTTTATATGTTGTCAGAGAGGGAAGATGGGATGAGCACTATGGCTGCCCGCCTGATCATAGGAGCTAAATATTAAAAGATATCTGAACAAAATAAGGAATGCAGAATTTAAGGCAGGGAAATATTAAAGAGTTAAAAGAAAGTGAGAGAATGATATGCATGTGTTGTGTACAAATGGGAAAAAAGTTAGCGATTTTAGAGAGATATTGGTGTATGTGTGTGCGACTGCTGGGACATTTAGTTCTATTGCTTGTGTGTGTCATGTACGCAGATGTGACCCCCTCCTTTGTGCTCTCCTGAAAGAAATGTGGCTGAGATGAGAGGTCAGTGATAAGCTGGAAGGACGCCATGCCAATTTCATTTTTTTTAGACAAAACATTTATAACAAAATGTGCCGGGTTAATGAGTCTAATGATAAACAATGTGATCACAATATTTTTGAATCTGTTTTCCAAACATGGTAAAATAAAGGTTACATTTAACCGTGTATTACACAAATTGAATATCCTTTGATAGTGGAAACAGTGCATTTAAAAAAGGGAAATTAAGTAAAATTAAGTAATAATGAGTATTCATTTCTAATATGAGTTTAACAATTTTATTATTAACATAGATATATTGAAACTGGTTTAGACAACCTTTGGTTGGAAATGAAATCCAGGTTATTGGGCAAATTTGTAAAAATGGGATTAGTTTAGATTAAGATAACAATTTTGTAATTTTACATTTATTCAATAAGCCCTTATTGAATTGGAATACAGCTTCCATAATATTTAACAAAGCCAAGATGGATGGAATACATAAGAAGTTCTTCTACAAAAATGAAATTTTAAGGTTTTTGATAATAACTGGATGTTCTGTCCATGATGTGAGAGTAAGGTACTGGAGTGTTCAATTTAAGTAAACAGGTCCTAATGGATTCTGAAAAAAAGTTACTTGATAAGGGTTTGAAATTTGCCCTGCCCAGGAGCTTGAGCAAGTTTCAAACGTATATGGATATACATAAGTATGTACGGAAAATCAATATTAAAAGGTATATGCTGAATAATCCGATCAGGGGTGATATCAAGGGCACCTCTGTTTATAAACATTCTGGCCTTGCAAATGCGTCACTTTTCAACCCCCCCCCCCCGGTTCCTTAGCCCCCATCCATTAGAGTATTTAGAGACGTTATGTTGAGGGATTTGGAACAACTTAAGGTCAGAAAGGCTAAAATGCATAAGGATCTTGAAACAAGCCTAGAATCCCTGTGTAACAACAAATCCTTGATTATCCACCCCACAGATAAGGGTGGGGGATAGTCATCCTAGATCGGAGCGATTATCTGAAAGAGATGCACCGTATCGTTGATGACTCGGATACGTATACTCCCCTCAATAGGGATCCTGTGGTCAAGTATAAAAAAGAGTTAGAGGCTATTGTGGATAAGGGCTTCCGTGATGGGATTCTGGACAAAAAAGAAAAACTATTCTTAGTACCAAGTGCTCCTCGCACTCCGGTAATTTATTACCTCCCAAAAATCCACAAAAGCCTAACTTGCCCCCCGGGGCGCCCGATTGTCAGCGGTATTGACTCGATTACGTCCCGGGTGGGCAAGTACATAGACCACTTCCTACAGCCTCTAGTCCAGAATGTTCCCTCATTTGTGAAAGACACTAAACAAATTATTAACATGTTGTCCCAAATTACGTTTAAGCCAGGTTTATGGTTGGTCACGGCTGACGTGACCTCACTCTATACTATCATACCCCATAATTTGGGATTGGAGGCGGTCGGTATGTATTTAGCTAGGGACTCTGGTCTTGTTCCATCTCAAATCAATTTCATTATATTATGGAATGTTTCGCACTATGTTTCATTATATTATGATGTTTCGCACTAGCGTTAGTGCTTACTCATAGCTAATCAGCTATGAGTAAGCACTAACGCTAGTGCGAAACGTCAGCTCTTTTCTGTCCACTGTGATTTTTTTAATTTGATGTGCATCTTCCAATAAACAAGGCTATATACGAGTGCGGCTGTCCAGAATTCGTTCATGTTTGTTAGGATCAGAAGAACACCACTATTTTTCTTCAGGTAGCTTTAGGTGCACACTGTGTAGAGGACGCACTACACTAACTTGTAAGTACTACAGCTGCCTGTGGTACTGTACAAATAGGATCAGAAAAACACCACTAATTTTCTTCAGGTAGATTTAGGTGCACACTGTGCAGAGAACGCACTACACTAACTTGTAAATACTGCAGCTGCCTGCGGTACTGTTATAATAGGATCAGAAGAACACCACTAATTTTGTTTAGGTAGCTTTAGGTGCACACTGTGCAGAGGACGCACTAAACTAACTTGTAAATACTGCAGCTGCCTGCGGTACTGTACTAATAGGATCAGAAGAACACCACTAATTTTCTTCAGGTAGCTTTAGGTGCACACTGTGCAGAGGACGCACTACACTAACTTGTAAATACTGCAGCTGCCTGCGGTACTGTACTAATAGGATCAGAAGAACACCACTAATTTTCTTCAGGTAGCTTTAGGTGCACACTGTGCAGAGGACGCACTACACTAACTTGTAAATACTGCAGCTGCCTGCGGTACTGTACTAATAGGATCAGAAGAACACAGCTAATTTTCTTCAGGTAGCTTTAGGTGCACACTGTGCAGAGGACGCACTACACTAACTTGTAAATACTACAGCTGCCTGTGGTACTGTACTAATAGGATCAGAAGAACACCACTAATTTTCTTCTGGTAGCTTTAGGTGCACACTGTGCAGAGGACACACTACACTAACTTGTATATACTACAGCTGCCTGTGGTACTGTACTAATAGGATCAGAAGAACACCACTAATTTTCTTCAGGTAGCTTTAGGTGCACACTGTGCAGAGGACACACTACACTAACTTGTATATACTACAGCTGCCTGTGGTACTGTACTAATAGGATCAGAAGAACACCACTAATTTTCTTCAGGTAGCTTTAGGTGCACACTGTGCAGAGGACGCACTACACTAACTTGTAAATACTGCAGCTGCCTGTGGTACTGTACTAATAGGATCAGAAGAACACCACTAATTTTGTTTAGGTAGCTTTAGGTGCACACTGTGCAGAGGACGCACTAAGCTAACTTGTAAATACTGCAGCTGCCTGCGGTACTGTACTAATAGGATCAGAAGAACACCACTATGTTTCTTCAGGTAGCTTTAGGTGCACACTGTGCAGAGGACACACTACACCAACTTGTAAATACTGCAGCTGCCTGCGGTACTGTACTAATAGGATCAGAAGAACACCACTAATTTTCTTCAGGTAGCTTTAGGTGCACACTGTGCAGAGGATGCACTACACTAACTTGCAAATACTGCAGCTGCCTGCGGTACTGTACTAATAGGATCAGAAGAACACTAATTTTCTTCAGGTAGTTTTAGGTGCACACTGTGCAGAGGACGCCCTACACTAACTGTAAATACTGTAGCTAATAGAATACCACAATCAATAATTGTGCCTGTGATTTTGCGCAAACCTAAATACTTAATCAAGCATAAATATAAATATAAATAAAATAAAGTAATTCAAATAGTCCATACAGTGAAAGTCCGTGACTGTAGTGCAAATCAATACGGTGGGTGAAATGAGTGAATACTCTATACAGTGATTAAACAAGACAAAAAGTGTTAGAGTGCGTTGATAGTAGATCTCGTGACTTTCGTGGTATTGGATACCCACTAGGGGCTCCCAGAACTCTCACCTTACTGACATAAATAAAATGCCTTTATGTATCCATTCAGGGCTGCGCTTGTTTCAATCCCAGCGGTGTAGTTGTTCTGGTGCGTCTTGTGGGGGGATGGCGTTCTCTCCGGTGAATAAACTCCACATAAGGGGGTAATCAGAAAGGAGGATACTCCAATAGGGTAATAACGTTAAGGCCGAAGTTTTTATTTAAAAATAACTGCTTACAATTAGGTAACGTTGGATCGGCAATTCAAACAGTGTGTTTACAATCCCCGCTACGTCACTTCCGGTCCGCGCTGTTGTGTATCCGGTTACGTCCGTTACGTCCTACGCGTTACGTCATATCACATGACTTCCTCAGGGCCCTGAGGAAGTCATGTGATATGACGTAACGCGTAGGACGTAACGGACGTAACCGGATACACAACAGCGCGGACCGGAAGTGACGTAGCGGGGATTGTAAACACACTGTTTGAATTGCCGATCCAACGTTACCTAATTGTAAGCAGTTATTTTTAAATAAAAACTTCGGCCTTAACGTTATTACCCTATTGGAGTATCCTCCTTTCTGATTACCCCCTTATGTGGAGTTTATTCACCGGAGAGAACGCCATCCCCCCACAAGACGCACCAGAACAACTACACCGCTGGGATTGAAACAAGCGCAGCCCTGAATGGATACATAAAGGCATTTTATTTATGTCAGTAAGGTGAGAGTTCTGGGAGCCCCTAGTGGGTATCCAATACCACGAAAGTCACGAGATCTACTATCAACGCACTCTAACACTTTTTGTCTTGTTTAATCACTGTATAGAGTATTCACTCATTTCACCCACCGTATTGATTTGCACTACAGTCACGGACTTTCACTGTATGGACTATTTGAATTACTTTATTTTATTTATATTTATATTTATGCTTGATTAAGTATTTAGGTTTGCGCAAAATCACAGGCACAATTATTGATTGTGGTATTTTATTTCAGTTAGTGAGTGGTGTACACTTTTTTGATTTTTGCGGCATTCCACACTTCATTCACTTTAGTAGCGCAGAAGTCCATTTTAGAATATTTTTACTGTAGCTAATAGGACTAATAGGATCAGAAGAACACCAGCAATTTTCTTCAGGTAGCTGTAAATACTGTAAAAACACCTGCCTGCCTGTCAGTAGTAGGAAGAGAATAACAGGAACGGATCTAGCTAAACTGAATACAGTGTATATATATATATATATATATATATATATATATATATATATATATACACACAACACCTAGGATGTATATATATATATATACACAATACACTGTAAGTGTAGCTAACTGACCCGCCTGCCTACTCTATCTAACTTAAATCAAATGACACTGTCTCTCTCTCAACGCTGGAACACACTACACAGGGCCACCGTGCAGGCAGCCTTATAGAGTGTGGGGCGTGTACTAAACCCCCTGAGCCATAATTGGCAATAGCCACCCTGGCTTTGGCCAATTACGGCTCTCTGTACAGACGGCGCTGTGATTGGCCAAGCATGCGGGTCATAGTGCATGCTTGGCCAATCATCAGCCAGCAATGCACTGCGATACCGCAGTGAATTATTGGCTAGTGACGCGCCATTCGAATTTAGCGATAACAGCCCATATCGTTCGAAATTCAGCGAACGACCGAACAGGCAATGTTCGAGTCGAACATGCGTTCGATTCGAACACGAAGCTCATCCCTAGTAAGGAGTAACACTGTAGCCTCTGGTGTAAAGGTAGAACTCTGATGTAATGAGTGCTCTGAGAACCCTGATTTACCTTAGTGTACTCACTCAGAGACAGGAGAGACTTCAGTCACAGACAGGGATGGATGGTGAGCTCACTCACCCCTTGGCAGTCAGCACCTCTCATTCAGATGTATCTGAGGCCACTGGACTTCAAATTTCCCACCCCCCACTTTCCTTTTCTGAGCCACAGCGCCAGGGATTGGAGTGTGGGCAGACACAGAGGGGTAGGAGTGGGTGGAAGAGGAGTAGATTGAGTCCTCTCTCCTCTCCTGTCTGTGTGTGTGTGTGGGGGGGGGGGAATTGTTAGTGCTGGCTTTGGGCAGTGTGAACATGAGTGTAACACACACTCTCGGCTTACACAACTGTAGCCAGCAACCCTGCTGGAAAGCCATAGTCCAGTCTGAATAATGTGTCCAGGTTTCAGGCAGTCTGAAACCCGGACGCATTATTCCAAACCTAAACTGTCCAGGTGAATCTCAGACAGATGGCAAACCTATCGCAGTGGCTAACAGAGTGGGCTGTAAATGTGGTCTGAGCTGCGCATGTGCAGGTCAGATCACATTACTCGCTGACAGGCAGGGGAGAGATTTAGGACAGAAGAGACCTCTAGGGTCTCTTCTGTTATATAAACCCCTGCCTGTCAGCGAGTTTTGTTACAGCTGACTTTACTACCACTTTAAGAACATTTTCATACAATTATAAAGGCCCTAGAATCAAGAAAGCCATCAGTTGTGGTAATGACTGGATGGTAGTGCTATGTTATTCCATGCAGAGAGCTTGAATCGTTTTAGTCCTCAACTTCCCTCAGTTTTTTTTAATAAGAGATTCAAAGGGTGTCACTTGATTAAGAACACACTTTGCAAGTAACAGAATAAGTTGGCAGAAACTTTGAACCATAGAAATGCTATGAAAGGAAGCTGGTCTGCTGTGACGCAGCTGTGCTATAAATTTGTTCAAGAGTGTCATCTTACTCCTGAGCCATTTGTATGGAATGCTTGACATCTACATGATATAGTGCAAGTCTGTCAAATATTTGACATAAAAAATCATAAATCTGCCCTGTCTTGTTTGTACTGAGCAGAATATTATCCTGAAATATGTCCTTTCAGGAGGTAATAGAAATGGAATTACTATTACGACCTAATATCTGTAATGGAAACAGTCATCATAGATCTGTATCTGAGTTGGGATCTAAAAAATTAAAAAATAATATTTTGTTGATTTGTTAGGTTTGATTTTGATGTTTGTTTCAGGTTAGACTACATTCACCTCTGCAATTTAGTACGGTGCAAATTGCTTCTGATTCCTGCTGTGGCTGTGAGTGACTAGGTGCGCCCCGGTTCACTATAACGACAGGCCACTGGCAGCCGCAGCTTTTCGCAGCTGTTCACACAGCCAGCAATTACTTGCAGTGATCGCTGCTGGACGTCGGTGACCTGTCATTGTAGTGAACAGGGCTGGCGGCAGTACCTAGCCACTCACAGCCTCAGCAGGAAGGAAAAGATTCCTGCCACTGCAATTCGCACCGGCCTAAGTCGCCAGTGTGAATGTAGCCTTACTGTAGTCTATAGTGCACATACAGCAGGGAAAATAATTATTTGATCCCCTGTCGATTTTGTAAGTTTGCCCACTTTCAAAGAAATTAAGGGTCTATAATTTTTGTCATAGGTGTATGTTAAATGATAGAGACAGAATATCAACCAAAAATCCAGAAAAAACACATGTTATAAATTTAGTTGCAGTTCGAGTGAGTAAAATAAGTATTTGATCCCCAAGCAAACCATGACTTAGTACTTGGTGGAGAAACCCTTGTTGGCAAGCACAGAGGTAAGACGTTTCTTGTAGTTGGTTACCAGGTTTGCACACATCTCAGGAGGGATTTTGGTCCACTCTTTTTTACAGATCTTCTCTAAATCTATAAAGCATAACTCCACTTTTGTTGAGAAAAAAACATTCCCCCCCTGGGTGGTTCATGTACATTGCAAGGATTATAACCACCTTTGTTGCAGATTCCTACCTTTTGTTATTCTGAAAGAAATCCATGTGTGTTTGTCTTTGCCTCTGTACTGAGTGGGTCTAATGGGAGTGGTTTCATAATTAACTGTGGCACCTGCAGAGCACTAAAGAGGAAAGCTGCTGGGCCTGTATCCCTTTAGATGCGTTCCTATTGAAAGTATCTCTCCAATAATTAAATTTTTGTTGCAGGTGATGCCTGAAATCTGACTTGTATCTTAGGCAGACTTCTGGGAAAATTGGTGAGCCAATCACACAAGCAGGAACAACTCCAGGTAGCCATATTGCAATGCATTCTCAGAAAATTACAGCTGCAGATTGAAAAGTTAATAACATTAAATTACAATATGATTAGCGTCGCAATTATATGCGCTATATTATTTTTTGCTATTTTTTCCCTACAAAAGTGGAATTACCCTTTAAGGTTTCTTGGCTGTCGCTTGGCAACTCAAAGTTTCAGCTCCTCCATACATTTTCTATGGGATTAAGGTCTGGAGACACTCTAGGCCACTCCATGACCTTAATGTGCTTCTTCTCGGGCCACTCCTTTGTTGCCTTGGTGGTATATTTTGGGTCATTGTCATGCTGAAAGACCCATCCATGTCCCATCTTCAGTGTTCTGGCTGAAGGAAGAAGGTTCTCATCCAAGATTTTACAATACATGGCCCCGTCCATTGGCCCCTCAATGTGGCAAAGTCAGTCTGTACCTTTAGCAGAGAAACAACACCAAAGCATCATATTTCCACCTCCGTGCTTGACTGTAGGGATGGTGTTCTTAGAGTCATAGTCAGCATTTTTCTTCCTCCAAACATGGTGGGTCCCCCTCCTCAACAAGGCACATTTACAGTCATGTCATGTCAATGAACATCTAAATGATTCAGAGAAGGTTGGAAGAAAGTGCTGTGGTCAGATGAGACCAAAATTGAGTTATTTGGCATTAACTCGACTAGCCATGTTTGGAGGAAGAAAAATGCTGACTATGACCCTGTTTTGCTTGGGGATCAAATACTTATTTTACTCACTGAACTGCAACTTCATTTATAGAATTTGTTTTATATGTTTTTTTTTCTGTATTTTTGGTTGATATTCTGTCTCTATCATTTAAATACACCTGATAAAAATTATAGACCCTTCATTTCTTTGTGGGCAAACATACACAATCTGCAGGGGATCAAATAATTATTTTCTCCACTGTATAAAGACTGCAGACTGTGTAACTACATTGATACATTGATTGTAACTGATCATGAAAAAGTGTCAAGCATGCAAAATGAACTTTCAAAAGTGCAGGCTTATACAGCTGTGCGTCAAGTTATGTGATGTATCACATTCTATGTAACAAGCACAACCAGGGTTGTTACACTGTTGAACAGAAATGTAAAAAAAAGATCAACTCTGCATAGACATGTGATAACAGAAAACAAGGATGTCCCTCACCAGACTACTCTGTGGAAGTCATGAATGTCAATAGGTAAACCTTTGAACTGAGAATGATAATTCTATTTATTAATAAGGGACTCGATCTTTGATTTCTAAATTCCTTCAGATACTTTTATAACTATTCTTACCTCTTATCGTGCTCATTTACAGTATATTACCTATTTTTTTAATTGTTTCCTAGCTTTCATAGATATTTAATGATTTGAAATATTTAATTCGATTTCACATACAATTTATAACAAACAGTAAAATGGGTTCCATTTACATACAGTTTCCATTTTTACAAGCAGCATATAATAACTTACAGAGAGATTTAAGAAAACATAATATCTGATCCTTGTTGCAATTGTGATGTAGTCCAATACCAAAAAAAAAAGAGTAATACCCCATACGCACGAGCGGAATTTCCGTCTGAAAAATCTTGGATGGTTTTTCCGACGGAATTCCGCTCAAGCTTGGCTTGCATACACACGGTCACACAAAAGTTCTCTGAACTTTTGACCGTCAAGAACGCGCTGACGTACAATACTACGACGAGCCGAGAAAATGAAGTTCAATGCTCCCGAGCATGCATCAAATTGTTTCTGAGCATGCGTGTTTTTTGCGCGTCAGAATTGAATACAGAGGAACGGAATTTCCGATAGGAACTTTTTCTGACGTTAAAATAGACAACCTGCTCTCAATCTTTTGCTGGCATAAATTCCGCCAGCAAAAGTCCGATGGAGCATACACACGATTGGAGTTTCCAACCAAAATCTCACATCGGACTTTTGCTGGCGGAATTTCCGGGGCATAAGATGGGTTTTGTGATAAGGAACAAAGGGCCATATGCTAGTAGTATAATTAGTATAAAAGGGAGGAAGACAGCCTGACCACTCTGGTGTAGTAAGTTCCAACAAGGTTTATTTACACGGAAGATTTAGAAAAAATGAAAAACACATACACTATATTTTTTATATATATATATATATATATATATATATATATATATATAGCGAGGCTATAAGAAGATTGCCAAGCCCCTGAAACTGAGCTGCAGCATGGTGACCAAGACCATACAGCGGTTTAACAGGTCAGGTTCCACTCAGAACAGGCCTCGCTATGGTCGACCAAAGCAGTTGAGTGCACGTGCTCAGCATCATATCCAGAGGTTGTCTTTGTGAAATTGATGTATGGATTCTGCCAGCATTGCTGCAGAGGTTGAAGGGGTGTGGGGTCAGCCTGTCAGTGCTCAGACGCCGCACACTGCATCAAATTGGTCTGCATGGCTGTTGTCCGAAAAGGAAGCCTCTTTTAAAGATGATGGACAAGAAAGCTCCCAAACAGTTTGCTGAAGACAAGCAGACTAAGGACATAGATTACTGGAACCATGTCCTGTGGTCTGATGAGACCAAGATAAACCTATTTGGTTCAGATGGCGTCAAGCCTGTGTGGCGGCAAACAGGCGAGGAGTACAAAGACAAGTGTGTCTTGCCTACAGTCAAGCATGGTGGTGGGAGTGTCATGGTCTGGGTCTACATGAGTGCTTCCGGCACTGGGGAGCTACAGTTCATTGAGGGAACCATGAATGCCAACATGCCAACATATATATATATATATACATATATGGAAGTCCACTTGAGAGGGTGAGCCTGTGCTGGGGGGCACAGTCCTGAAAGGGTGCAGCTGGATGGATGGATGATGAGATGCTGCAAGCACAAAGTCTTGATATCTGTGACACTGACTGTTAATAGGAAAATGGCTCTGGCAGCCCAACAAACATTTGTAGTGCCACGGTTTCCTCGTTCACAGTGTCAGTGGCCGATGGATGGTAATGTCCACCTGGAGTCCAGGGTCAGAGGACGTGTTTCAAAGGACCTTCCTCTTCCTGCTCCATCTGAAGGACTGCCCCTCTGAAGTTTGGAGCTTGGGAGTGGTGAGATTTCAGACATGGGTTGTTATAGTGAAGGTGGGAGAGAAGGGTAGGTTTTTATATAGATTTTTATTGTTATAGATTCTTATTTTTATTTGAAAACCTGCCAGGAATCAGGGCAGGCTCTATCGAACTTGCTCGCAGAGATGCTCACAGTGTACACTCGTAGTGTGCAGTGAAAGCTGTGCAAGATTGAATGTTTTTTTTGTTTTGTTTTTTTAAACTATTTTTATAAATTACATAGGATAAAATTCTAAAAAAGTGAACACTGATGAAAAATGGGAGTGCTGTAGAACATATTAAACAATGGCATTAGCCAGTATATTCTGACAAATATTTCGTGTAAAAAAGTATCTAGAAGGGGGAAAAAAACAGCCTTTAAAAAAATAAGGCTGAGGGGTCATCGTCGGCATTCCAACACCACAAGGAATGAAGTAAGAAATGTATGAGCGCAACCAGGGCAGCTAAAATAGACCACAAGAGACACAAGGCGGAGAGCGTAAAAAAGTAATCCCCAAAAATGTGTTAAATACCTTTATAGTATGAAAATGAAGTCAATGCATATTGGTCCCATAAAGGCAACTACAGTGGATATAAAAAGTCTACACTCCCCTGTTAAAATGTCAGGTTTCTGTGCTGTAAAAAAATGAGAAAAAGATAAATAATTTCAGAACTTTTTCCACCTTTAATGTGACCTATAAACTGTACAACTCAGTTGAAAAACAAACTGAAATCTTTTAGGATGGGGAAGTAAAAATAAAAAAAATAATATGGTTGCATAAGTGTGCACACCCTCTAATAACTGGGGATGTAGCTCTGTTCAGAATTAAGCAATCACATTCAAACTCATGTTAAATAGGAGTCAGTGCACTCCTGCCATCATTTAAAGTGCCTCTTATTAACCCCAAATAAAGTTCAGCTGTTCTAGTAGGTCTTTCCTGGCATTTTCCTAGTCGCATCCTACAGCAAAAGCCATGGTCCGCAGAGAGCTTCCAAAGCATCAGAGGGATCTCATTGTTAAAAGGTATCAGTCAGGAGAAGGGTACAAAAGAATTTCCAAGGTATTAGATACACCATGGAATGCAGTGAAGACAGTCATCATCAAGTGGAGAAAATTTGGCACAACAGTGACTGGACAAGAACTGGACATCCCTCTAAAATTGATGAAAAGACGAGAAGAAAAACAGGAAAGCTGCCAAGAGGCCTACAGCAACATTAAAGGAGCTGCAGGAATATTTGACAAGTACTGGTTGTGTGGTACATGTGACAACAATCTCGCGTATTCTTCATATGTCTGGGCTATGGGGTAGAGTGGCAAGACAGCAGCCTTTTCTTACGAAGAAAAACATCCTAGCCTGGCTAAATTTTTCAAAAACACATCTGAAGTCTCCCAAAAGCATGTGGGAAAATGTGTTATGGTCTGATGAAACCAAGGTTTAACTTTTTGGCCATAATTCCAAAAGATAAGTTTGGCTCAAAAACAACACTGCACATCATCAAAAGAACACCATACCCACCGTGAAGCATGGTGGTGGCAGCATCATGCTTTGGGGCTGTTTTTATTCAGCTGGAACAGGGGCCTTAGTCAAGGTAGAGGGAAATATGAACAGTTCCAAATACCAGTCAATATTGGCACAAAACCTTCAGGCTTCTGCTAGAAAGCTGAACATGAAGAGGAACTTCATCTAGCATGACAACGACCCAAAACATACAACCAAATCAACAAAGGAATGGCTTTACCAGAAGAAATAACGTTTTGGAATGGTCTGGCCAGAGCCCACACCTGAATCCCATTGAAAATCTGTGGAGTGATCTGAAGAGGACTGTGCACAGGAGATGTCCTCGCAATCGGACAGATTTGGAGTGTTTTTGCAAAGAAGAGTGGGCAAATATTGCCAAGTCAAGATGTGCCGTGCTGATAGACTCATACCCAAAAAGACTGAGTGCTGTATTAAAATCAAAAGGTGCTTCATCAAAGTATTAGTGTAAGGGTGTGCACACTTATGCAACCATATTATTATTTTTTTTTTATTTTTTTTTTTCCTCCACCTAAAAGATTTCAGTTTGTTGTTCAACTGAGTTGTACAGTTTATAGATCACATTAACCACTTCAGCCCCAGAAAATTTGGCTGCTGAATGACTGGGCCATTTTTTGCAATCCGGCACTGCGTCGCTTTAACTGACAATTGCGTGATCGTGCGACGCTGCACCCAAACAAAATTGACGTCCTTTTTTTCCCACAAATAGAGCTTCCTTTTGGGGGTATTTGATCGCTTCTGCGGTTTTTATTTTTTGCACTATAAACAAAAAAAGAGCGACAATTTTGAAAAAAAAAACACAATATTTTGTACTTTTTGCTATAATAAATATCCCCATTTTTTTTTGAAATAGCAAAGTTTTTCTCAGTTTAGGCCAATATGTATCCTTCTACATATTTTTGGTAAAAAAAAAACGCAATAAGTGTATATTGCTTGGTTTGCGCAAAAGTTATAACTACAAAATAGGGCATAGATTCACAGCATTTTTATTATTTTTTTTACTATTAATGGCGGCGATATGCGATTTCTATCGGGACTGCGACATTATGGCAGACACATCGGACACTTTTGACCATTGGCATTTATACAGCAATCAGTGCGATAAAAATGCACCGATTACTGTAAAACTGTCACTGGCAGGGAAGGGGTTAACACTAGGGTGCGATCAAGGGGTTAACTGTGTTCTCTGTGTGTTTCTAACTGTAGGGGGAGGGACTGACCTAGAGGAAGTGAAGGATCGTGGTTCCTGGCTAATAGGAATTCACGATCTTTCACGCCTCACAGAATAGAACAGGGATTTGTGCGTTTACACACAGACGTCCCTGTTCTGCCTCTCGTGCCCACGATTGCTCGTGGCCAGCGGTCATCACGACCGTTGGCCATGAGAATTGTCACCCCCGCTGTGCAGCGGGCGCAGGTACGTGCGTGCGCCTCAGGCGGCACGCGCCTGCTATCCCGATCCCGCGAGCCGAACTATAGCTACGATGGCTCGCGGAATCGTGCCGACCTGCTGAGGTAAAATGACGGCGGCTGGTTGGCAAGTGGTTAAAGTTTTGAAATTATTTATCTTTGTCTCATTTTTTTTACATCACAGAAACCTGACATTTTAACAGGGGTGTGTAGACTTTTTATATCCACTGTATATTAAATTCATTCTTCTCCTCAGTTTTTAAAAAAGAAAAGAAGGGATATAATATTCAAGACTGTATTGTTAGTAACACAACTTGAAATGTACCCTTGTGGTTAAAGCGGAGGTCTGCCCACCGCTGCAAAAATTAAAAGCCAGCAGCTGCATATACTGCAGCTAATGGCTTCTAATAATAGGACACTTACCTGTCCTGGAGTCCAGAGATGTCTAAACCGCAGCTGATGTTTCTATCAGCTGTCGGGTGCTGCTGCAGCCATTGCGGGTAAGGGAACCCGGCAGTGTAGCTTTATGGCTTCACACCGGGAACCCTACTGTGCATGCGTCAGGCTCTGCTCCTCTTTCCTACTGGCCTGGCAACCAGGGAAGGAGGAGGGAGCCGATCGGTGGTGTCAACAGCCATTGTCGTGGCTCCCGGAAGTGGAAACAGGATACCTGTCAAAGACAGGTATCCACTCCCCCTCAAAAGGTGCCAAATGTGGCACCGGAGGGGGGAGAACAAATGAGCAGAAGTTCCACTTTTGGATGGAACTCCGCTTTAACAGAAGCCTAAGTGTCTAATAAAGACTTGAAAAACGTAACATAAATAAATCAGCAGGATCAGAAGGCTTACACCCGAGAGTCCTCAAAGAACTTAGCCAGGTTATAGCAGACCATTATTCCTAATTTTTAAGGACAGCTTAGTGACTGGAATGGTACCAGCTGATTGGTGAAAAGCCAACGTGGTACAAATATTTAAAAAGGGACCAAGATATATACCTGGAAACTACAGACCAGTCATCCTAACAATAATAGTATGTAAACTATTGAAGGGGATGATAAGGAAATATATCCAAGAATTTGCTTATGAAAACAGTATCATTAGTAGTAACCAGCATGGATTAATTAAAGATCATTCTTTCTAGACCAATTCTATGAGTGAGCTGTCATCTAGATAGAGGCCTGTGGATGTATTGTGTCTGGATTTTGCCAAAGCATTCAATATAGTTCCCCATAAATGCTTAATTTACAAATTGAGGTCTTTTGGCATGGACAATGTTGTATGTACCTGGATAATTAGTTACAAAGGCGTGTTCAAAGGGTGATGATAAATAACGTGTACTCAGACTGGTCTGGAGTTGTGAGTGAGGTAGCCCAAGGCTCTGTTCTGGGACAAATTCTGTTTAATGATATAGAGGTTGGTATAAATAGCTCAATATCAGATTTTGCTGATGATACAAAGCTAAGCAGGGTAATAACCTCACAGCAGGATATAAAAACGTTACATGAAGGCCTCAAAGTGATTGTAAAGCTTTGATTATTAAAAAAAACAAACAAACATGTCATACTTGTGCCAGGATCTTGTGCCAGGATCTTGTCTTGCATACAAACGGTACACAATTGTCGGCCAACAAACAGTGACGTACTACGAGGAATTTTAGCTCTTGATCGCCACCGTTTGGGCACCTTCTGCTAATGTCGTGTTTGGTGAGCATTGATTCCGAGCATGCGTGTTTGTACTTTCAACTTTTGTGTGATGGATTTGTGTACTGACCATATGAAAATCTGACGTCAAACCGTTGTCTACAGAAAATTTACTAGCCTGTCATCCAACATTTGATGGCCGAAAGTTGGACAACAATTGTCAAAAGGAGCGTACTAACGGTAAGATTTTAGGACAACAGTCTGTCAACAGACAATCCCCTACCAACAATCGTACCATGTATGAGGCTTTAGTGCCCAGTGGGTAAGTGGTTAAACAAGCTTATGAGAATGGAAGAGTTGTTGGCGCATCTGCACGACCAATACTCCCATTTTCAAGATGTATGGCTCCCCTTGATATCTTTTATGGAAAAACCTGATTTTGCAACCCTATTATCTTAAAATTCTCTCATTTGACCATAAAACTAATTTTTCCTAATATTTTATAGGACGACCCAAATCGTCCCCCTTTTTTTTTCTTTTTTTTATATTTAACTATGGTTACTATTGTTCAATCACTAATGTACACCTGTAAATTATTTTTTATTCTATTCTATTGTTTTTTTTTCTATTCTATTCTTTTCAATTATAATTATTCTTTTATTTTCTATTATTTTCTATTCTATTTGAATTTTAATTTATTCTATTGGAATTCGTTCTATTTGAAAATTCTAATTTAGGAAAATGGTTATATTCTATTTTATTCCATTCTATTGTTTTTTCTTTTCTATTCTGTTCTATTCTATTCTATTCTATTCTATTCCATTCTTTTCTATTCTATTCTGTTCCAATTCAAATCTATTGTATTTGAAATTCGGATTTCAGAAGATGGTGTTATTCTTTATTCTATTCTATTATTTTCTATTATATTCCTTTATTTTGTATTCTATTATTTTCTATTCTAGTCGATTCTATTCTTTTCTATTCTAGTCCTTTATTTTTTATTCTATTTTATTTGATTTGGAAATTCAAATCAAATAAGAAAACTATTCAAATTTGATTCAAAGTCGAGAAATTTCCTTTCGTTATTTCGGATTAGTTTAAATTCATCACTAATGAAATTCGGATACATCCGAATTTCCGAATAGCGAAAATTTGTCAGAATTTCAGAATGACTCGCACATGTCTAAGAACGGCTATATGGACCGAAATTCGTCCATTCCATGCTGAATCAGGCGGATTTTGATCCATCTATGGGCTTTCCCATTTGTGAGAAGTCAACCTAATGATTGACTTCTCACAAAAGGGCTTTTTGTAATATTTATGTTGGATCAGTGGCTGCAGCTCTGATCAGTGTGTTCTTCTGACAGTGAAGAAGTCCCCACTGTCAGAATACAACAACACAGCGGGGAAAGATTCCTCTATCCACCGCAAAGGCGTGGATGTTGGAGTATGTTCAGTTTTTTTTCGATCTGCCTGCTGGCTGATCAAAAAAACAGACCCATATATGCGCAGCTTAAGTCCAATATATCAAAAAAGGTGCTTTATTCCCCAACCAGGAAAAATAGGTTAGTTTCACATGGGAGTTAAAAAAGAAATGTGTGGTAAAACATTTTTTAATTGCAATAAAATCCAATAGAATATAGCAATAGAATGCTTTTTTGGGACTTTTTTGACATGTTTGTGTTCATAAGAATCTTTTTTTTTTAGTTAAAAATAACAAACGTATTATACTTACCTGCACTGTGCATTGAATTGGCACAGAGCAGCCCGAATCCTCCTCTTCACGATTCCCTCGCCGGTGCTCCTGGCCCCTGCCTCCTGTTGAGTGCCCCCACAGCAATCAGCTTGCTATGGGGGCACCCGAGGCAAGCCACAGCTCCCTGTGTCTATTCAGACACAGAGCCGTGGGCCGATCCCGCCCCATTTCGCTCCTCATTGGCTGACTGATTTTGATTGACAGCAACGAGAGCCAATGGCGCTACACTGCTGTCTCAGCCAATGAGGAGAGATCTAGATTGGGCTCAGGTAAGTATTAAATGGGCTGAGAGGGGCTGCTGCACACAGAAGGCTTTTTATCATAGAATCCATTAAGATTAAAAAAAACCTTCTGCCTTTACAATCATTTTAAAGTGTTTTTTTTTTGTTTTTTGTTTTTTTTAGGGTAACGAAGGATCTTGTTTCAGTAAAGCATGTTATGCATCACAGTGCTTGTGCTGTGTAATTTGGCCCCTTGTATCATCTGAAATACCTGGCTGATCCTGCCTGGTTCTGCCCTCTCCTCTGTCAACTGACCACAGCGTATCAAGGCTGCTCAGCCCTGACAACGTGGTCAGTTTACGTGCCTCCGTCATCCCCTGTCTCTCTTTGCTCCCTATCTGTCAGCTGTGTCATGCCCTGCTGCTGAAAAAAATATTGTTTTCTTACAGTATGTGCCCCAGTGCATGTTGTTTATCAAAAATATGCGACTTCATACCTAATTTCAGAGCACACTCGGCGCTCACGTGACCACTCCTCCCCTCCCCGCTGTAGCTGTTGGATCGGGTCAGATAGCGTCCGCCGGTCACGTGAGCGCCGATCGGCGATTTGAAATTAAGTATGAAGAGGCATATTTTTGATAAACAACATGCACTGGGGCACATACTGTAGTATAACAGAGGGGATTTTAGGAAGAATTAAAGTGGCTTTACAACCACTTTAGGCATCATCACCCTTATCCAGTTAGCAGATAGCTGACCCAGTGAACTGTAATCAGGAAATAGCAAAGTGATGGCTGGCCAAAATTACACATTTTGAAACATGGGTGGCGCATAGTGTTGGGGATGGAGTTTTTTTTGTATTAAAATTATTTTTCTTTTAGATGAGCGTTGACCTATTTATAGACATTTGGGGCAGAAGTTAGTTCAGGGAAGGAGTATGAACCTGTCAGGTCACCTAAATCCAGGTGACAGATGCACACTGTCAGGAGTGCACCACTAAGGTAGTGAAGAGCATACTCTCCCACAGAAGCAGACTCTTGGCAGAGACGTAAAAGGGTGCTGGCCGCTGAAGAGACACAACCTGGTTCCTCGAAGATATTCCGAAAGAGTTTCAAGAAATTAGACAGGCTGGAAACCACTGGGTCATTCCTCTTCCATAGAGGGGCAGCCCAGGCTAAAGCCTCGCCGGACAGGAGAGAAATAATATAGGCCACCTTTGCCGGATCAGACGGGAAGTTTTGAGGCTGGAGTTCGAAATGAATGGTACAGTGGCTAAGGAACCCTCTGCAGGCCTTGGAATCCCCAGAGTAACAGGATGGAGCTGGTAAGTGCAAAGGGTTAGCGGCTGCAACTGTAATCTGAGTCGATAAGACATCAGATTGCGGTTGAGGTTGCCGAACCGGGGATCTTAAGGAGGCTTAAAGTTGTTCAAAGCGGGAAGCCAAATCCTGAAGGAATCACATCACCTGGGTCTGATTAGATTCCTGGGTCTCGAGTCTGCGAACTATGCCCTACAGCTGATCACCAGCAGGTAACGGCACATCAGCTGGGTCCATGGCTGAGCAAACTGTCGGGTCACCTGAGTCCAGGTGACAGATGCACACCATTGCAGTCAGGAGTGCACCGCTAAGGTAGTGGACCCTACAGCTGACTGCTGGGTGGTTCAGGAAGGCAGGTCCACTGGAGCACCAACACAGATCCCACTGGGAGCTAGAGCATAAGATTCCCCAGGGTGCTGAGTCTAAGAGGCAGCAGGGTTTCACCAGAGCCTCTATTGGTGAGGATGGATTGAGCTGTAACTGACTCCAGGTCGCGGCCCCCATGGTCTCCCAGCTCACACTCAAGGTAGGCTACAGGAGGACAGAGAGGAAGCAGCAACCCAGGACAACAAGGGATAGTAAGGAGATAAGCCAAAGGTCAGGGCGAATAACAGACAAGGATAGACAGAGAACACGCCAAAAGGTCAGGGTCACAAGCAAGCAGGGATAGTCAAGAACAAGCCAAGATCAGTAACAGAGACGGACGAAGAGCACACGGCAAGCAGGAAACAGGAAACCAAACACACAATATTGCTCGGCAAGGCAGGCTTGGAGGAAACGGTGTTAAATAGTGGTTCCTGTTTAGGGTGGAGCCACATAGAGGGAAGATTACTTAACCATGCAAGTGTGAGAGTGCAAGCCCTAAGGCTGATACACAGACCAGATAAGAGACAGACAGGGCATGAAAGTATTACTTCAGAGTCATGACAGAACCCTTTTATTTGGGAGGCCACCATAACCAACAAAACAATATTAACATAACCCATAACCAATGCAACAGCTAAGTCTTGGTCAATTAGGCCCAAGCCCTAGGACCAAGATAGATAAACCACTATCCACAATCACCTGTCTATGAGACCAATCCTAGGCAAGTGGAATGATTTTATTTTTCACTGGAAACAAGCCCTGCTGTCAGATCTGTTTAACAATTCTTGAGCTCTGACCAGTAACACAGAGCACTGAGCCAATAAAAAATTGTCCCACAAAAAACACTATAGTAAAGTAAAGGGAAAAAAAATGAAAATGCAGTCCCAAGGGGCCACAGCTTAACTATGGAAGCTCATACAAGATAGCTGGAGTGAGCATATTGCAGACATAATAAACCTAGCAGGGAGCTACTGTGCAAGGATGCAATATGACCGGCTACACAGAGCTCTGACAGGTGTGGAGGCAGTCTTGTAAATTCAGCCTGATCAACTGTCAGAGATATATATTAGTTGCGTAACTCTGGTTCAAGAAATGTCAAGTAGCTTGTGCTACCTTGGTGCCACCAGTTAATGTCAGCATACTCCTGTATCTTTATAAGAACAAGCTGGAAGTCCTTTCAGGAAGGCAGGATGGGGCTCGCCTCTCCAAATAGTACAATCTAGAGGAGTCTGTCACTATCGCTTACAACAAGCAAATAGCAAAGTTCTATTTATACGTATATATACACAACTAGGATACCTCTACAACACTGCATAGCATAGTATACAATCTTAAAACTGAAAGTAGTTAGATGCCATGTAACTAAAAAAATACAAAATCATTAATTCCTCTTTTTAGAATACTTTGCAAAGTCATGGAAATTATTCAAGTACTTGTGGCTACAACCTAAATTTGAAGGGTCCAGCTTGCATACAGCACTTTTAGCTTAATTTTACATCTTCAGTGCCAGGCATGAAACAACTGAAGGACTTGATAGTGAGCTGGAATATTCATTTGCAGGTTTAGTACAGTGTCCTAAATTAGAAATATATCTCTTATTTGGTGTTCAGTGACATGTTTGTGGAAGGCATTCAGTATTAAACATTTATAATATACCTTGAGGGAAGTAATTGTTGTTAGCTGCCATAAAAAGAGTTGATTTAGCAAAAAGAAACTTAAATTAAAGGAATCCCTTCAAATTAAAATACTGCATGCAAATTTTTTAACTTATTGCAAAAAAAGCATAAAAAAGCCAAAAGAAGATTTACTGCAGATATAACTGCTGGTATACACCTCACAGCATGCTATTCTGTTCTCTCTTAACCAGACTGCAATCTGTATGATTGATTAAGTTATTAAATAGTCTTCCTGTGGATAATAACAGAGAAATAAATGCTTTAATTCCATTTCACATATAGAAATTACTTGTGTTTCTGATCTGGAATTCCCTGAATTGTAGCTCTTGTTGCATATTTCCACATGTATTCAATAAACAGTGCGTATTGTTAAAGGGTAACTCCACTTTAGTGGGAAAATAATAGCAATTATGCTCTGAATCAAGTACGAGACGGAAGCAATCGGTCTGGTAAAACTAGCGTTCGTAATGGAGATAGCACATTCGTCATGCTGCAAATTTTTAAATCTTTTAATGCAGCGCATTCTCTTCTTCTTTATAATGCTAGAATAATGAAGTTGTTTTGTTTTTTTTTGTTTTTTTCCCCTTTCCTCTTCCCCTTTTTTTCTCTCTTTTTTTAATTTAAATAATTTTTATTGTTTTTCCAAAATATACAGGTACAAAAATTAATAAGACATTTAATATGCGATTGTTACCATAGGCCAGCAAAACACCAACCGAAGGCTCACATTTTTATCATCATACCTTTTTAATTTACCCATAACCTTTATCCCTCCCACCCCCTCTCCCCCCACCCCCCACCCTCCACCCTTAGGCTCTATCCGAGTAAATCTACAATACCAATCTGCAATATTCTAACATACCGATGAAAGATATTTCAGCAACTACACTTTACCATTCTCCTCCTTTCCCACGTACCGTTTCCCATCTTTCCTTTCTGCCCACCTTACAGGATCCCCAGGTCATTGCTCGAACCCTGAAACCATGGTTCCCACATATTCCTGAACTTCCTGTAGGCTCCTCTTCTAATACAAATTGTCCTCTCTGTTCTCACCAATACATTTATTGTTCTAACCCAGTCCTCCGGGGTAGGGGGGTTCATTGACATCCAGGACTGTGCTATCAGTTTCCTCGCTTGATAGAGGCATCTCACCACTGCTGTTACTTTAAGCCTATTTCCCATGTTCTGACTAATTAGACCCAGCACACAGATCTTAGCCTCCGATTCCAGTCTTATCCCAAACCTGGTTTCGATAACCTTCAGGATCTCAGACCAGTATCTGGCTAATTTCGGGCATCTCCACATCATGTGTATGAGATCGCCCGTCTCAAGACATCTGGGACATTTATCATCTAATCTACGACCGAACCTGAACAACTTCTTTGGGGTATAATAAGCTCTGTGCACCAGCAAGAGGTGGGAGGCCCTCTGCGACGGAGAAACCGACACCAGAGAACCCAACGCCAATATCCTCTTCCATTGGTCATCGGTCAACTCCCCCACATCCGCCTCCCACCCCTCCCTGGCCTGCCCAAGCACACATATATTTGTCATTCTAGTCATCAGTTGTCCATAGATCACTGAGATCATACCCTTAAGGTTAGATGTTGATACCACTCTATTAAGGAGAGGGGTCTGGCACCATTCCAAGTTCCTAGCCGTAAATTGTTTATCCAGGGCATGCCTAAGCTGGAGATAGTAATAAAATGTTTCCTTTGGGATACCAAATTCTCTTCTTAGATCCATAAAGGACTAAAGAATCTTATCCTTAAACAATGGGCCAGCCAAACCAAACCACACTCTTCCCACCACTTATTTTTTCCAACAAATTTTAGTTCCTTCAATTGCTCATTATTCCATATAGGTGAGAACTCCGTAAAGCCCCCATATTCCAGTTCCGCCTTCACTGCACGCCAGGTTTTCGCAACCAGCTTATATGTTGGTAGCACGCAGCGAATAGACTCGGCCTCTAGTGCCCCTGCTAATTATGTGGGTTACCTGACAACATAATATCCCTACTATTATTCACCTCCCCCCTATTTTCACACCCTCCCAGATGTTGCATCTGTGCAGCCAAAAAGTACTTATATGGATAAGGAACCGCCAGCCCCCCTCACTCCTAACCAGACTGCAATCTGTATGATTGATTAAGTTATTAAATAGTCTTCCTGTGGATAATAACAGAGAAATAAATGCTTTAATTCCATTTCACATATAGAAATTACTTGTGTTTCTGATCTGGAATTCCCTGAATTGTAGCTCTTGTTGCATATTTCCACATGTATTCAATAAACAGTGCGTATTGTTAAAGGGTAACTCCACTTTAGTGGGAAAATAATAGCAATTATGCTCTGAATCAAGTACGAGACGGAAGCAATCGGTCTGGTAAAACTAGCGTTCGTAATAGAGATAGCACATTCGTCATGCTGCAAATTTTTTAATCTTTTAATGCAGCGCATTCTCTTCTTCATTATAATGCTAGAATAATGAAGTTGTTTTGATGCTGATATTCACACAGAGTTCTGACAAACAGATTTATTTATAATTTCTCATGATCTCCTGAATAATCTTTATTTTATTTTTTTTTCGCCTGATCTCCAGAATAATGTTTAGAATTTTTTGTTATAGTGATCTAATTTTTTTTTTTTTTTTAATCAAGATCTCCTGATTTTTTTTTTTTATGTTTTTTTTCTAGTGATCTCCATACTATTTTTTGTCATTTTGTGTGTCAAGTTATCACAACACCATTATTACCTTGTATTTTTTAACCTCAAGGAGGTTGGTTGGTGTTGGTGTCTCTTGTTAATTTGACATTGTATTTTTGAAATGTACCTGCCTACTCACAAACAATCTGTCCTTTTTGAAGTAAAACACATAGACAAGTATTTGTGAAAAAAATAGACATTTATTAGGGGTCATATCAAAATAAAGAGGAAGGCAACACTGGATAAACTGTTGAAATTAGTGAAGCCTTTGTACCCCAGAGCACACATCAACTATTTGACAGGCAAAATTGGTAGCCTGAGGAGTCTATTTAATAGGGAGCACAATCTTGTCCAGGACTCCAAGAGATCAGGAACAGCAGCAGATGACATATATGTCCCGAGGCTGTGGTCATACAACAGCCTGCGTCTTTTGTCAGACCAGACTGAACCCAGGCCATCACTCTCTTGTCTTCCATCCACTCTTCCTTCCATGCTTGCTTCCAGGCTGTGGCTCTGGTGTTGGAGTTGTGGCAGGAGGTGGAGGAGGAGGAGGAGGATGGTCAAACTCAGGATAGCATGCTGGGGAGGTTAGTGAAGGCAAATATGTATGAAGGACAAAAAAGGAACTTTACAAACTTCCAGCATGCATGAGAACAAAGAGGACATTCACAGCATATTACAACCATGGTAATTAGGCTATGATGAAAGAAATACAATACATTAGCAAACATTAAATACATAGAATGTGATGTTAAAGGAGAAAACTTACCTTAATAGTCCTTCTGCAGGACCTGAATTGTGGCAGAACAGGTCTCTGGAATAATGATCCCCAGAGCCTGGGGGGAGATGCCTGTCGAGAACTTGATGTCCTGCAGACTTCTCCCCCGTCGCCAAGTACCGCAACGGGGGACTAGCCTCTGATCAGGAGTGATGGCTTGCTGCATGCAGGTGTCCTGCTTCATAATATAAGGGGACAGCAAAGCCAACAAATGGTGAAAAACAGGGTCCGTCATCCGGAGATAATTCCTGAAACCATCAGGGCTATTCTCACGGATCTCCCGCAACAAAGGCATATGAGAGAATTGGTCACGCTGGAGTAACCAATTCTTCGTCCTTGAACTCCTCCCCGCCCTGTTCATGGACTGTGCTTGGGTCAAAGTAAGAACCCCAACACCAAGCCCCTGCACAGCACGAACTCTATGATGGGTATGTACCCGCAACATGGCTAGAAAACGGTCGGCTGGTCAGAACGAACTAACAGAACGCACTGAAAAACAGAAAGGCCTGAGAAGAGCGAGCTGAAAATCAGAAACGAGCAGACAAGAACGCACTGGAAACCAGATACGAACTGACTACATGCACTGAAAAACAGACAAGCACAAACTGAAGAGCAGTAACGGACTGAAAAGCACGAGGCTGAAAAGCGGGAATCGTCTCTCACCAAAATTCTACTAACAAGAGATAAACACGAGATTAGCAGAAGGAGCCCAAAGGGTGTCGCACTTGGTATTGAACTTCCCTTTTATAGGGCCATTGTACGTGTTGTACGTCAGCGCGTTCTTGGCGATCGGAATTTACGACAACATTTGTGCGACCATGTGTAGGCAAGACAAGTTTGAGCCAACATCCGTCAGAAAAAAATCCAGGGTTTTGTTGTCGGAATGTCCGATCGTGTGTACGCGGCATAAGGCTCTATTCACACTAGTGTGATTTCAGATGCGACTTGAGTGATACAGAATCGAATGACAATGAAAATCACATTGTTTTCAATGTCAGCACAGCCTAATTTCGGAAAAGGGTCCTGTACTACTTTGGTGCGATTTAAGTGTGATTTTGGCCCCACAGAATATTCAAACCACATCCAAGTTGCTTCCAAGTTGCACTACATAATCATGCTGAAAATTAGAAAAATTGGATGGCAGCAGTGTGAACCTACCCTTAACACAACTTTACTGGTTGACATAAAGGTTGCTAAAGCAGTAAATGTATAGAATGTTGTTACCCCATACAAGTTTGTACCTGAGCAAGGACCTAGACCATGGCAGTATGAAAACGTATTACTTTAATGAAAGCTTTAGATTTAAAAAAAATGAAAATTACTCTTAAACTAACAAAATAACATTAACATTTTATAAAATATATGAGATTTTAGTGATTGGGTCTAAATCTACTTTACCATTAAATGATAATCCTCTAAAATCATCCATGGAAATTATTTGGCCTTTCCAATGCAAACCTTTAAAGCAGGACTCCAGAAAACAAATAAAAGCACCTTTTGTTTCCCTTATTTATTATTATACATTTAAATAATGATAATGTATAACCTAAAATGTATGTTTATTAATAATCCATAATCCTGTATAGGAATATTATCATTGTAAAACTCTATAATGCCCTGTACACACGATAGGATTTTCCGATGGAAAATGTGTGATAGGACCTTGTTGTCCGAAATTCCGACCATGTGTAGGCTCCATCACACATTTTCCATAGGAATTTTCGACACACAAAGTTTGAGAGCTTGCTATAAAATTTTCCAACAACAAAATCCGTTGTCGGAAACTCTGATCGTGTTCCGATTGTACATAAATTCGACGCACAAAGTGCCACGCATGCTCAGAATAAATAAAGAAACGAAAGCTATTGGCTACTGCCCCGTTTATAGTCTCAACGTACGTGTTTTACGTCACTGCGTTCAGAACGAACGGATTTTCCAACAACTTTGTGTGACCGTGTGTATGCAAGACAAGTTTGAGCCAACATCCGTAGGAAAAAATCCATGGATTTTGTTGTCGGAATGTCAGATCAATGTCCGACCGTGTGTACAGGGCATAACCCTGCACAGGAAAACATTTACTTGCAAGCTCAGTTTAGTTCAGATTGGTGATTTTTTTTTGTATGACTTTTGAAGATTTTCAAATAAACATACAATGATCTGATAACCTCAGTTTACAATTGTATAAGGTCTAAAGCAGGGGTAGGCAACCTCGGCCCTCCAGCTGTTTTGAAACTACAAGTCCCTGACAATCACAAGCATGACTCCTAGATGCAGAAGAATGATGGGACTTGTAGTTTCACCACAGCTGGAGTGCCAAGGTTGCCTACCCCTGGTCTAAAGCATTAAAAAAAAAAAAACAAAGATTCCAAAAGGCAGTTTCAGGGGTGCACTGAGCCATATACTGCAGTGGGATCAAACCAAAATAACCAAAATGCCCACCCACTCTAAAGTGCAAAAGAATAGTAGACCACTGTTATGGCTGTGCAATAGAAGTATACAGACACACAAATAACAAAAACATAATAGATGAACAGAGAGGCAGACAAGGAGAAGAGAGAAAAGAAAAAAAATATGGAAGGGAAGGACTGAACAACAATCATTCACTCAGTCTAGTAGAGTACTATAATTCATATCGTACAAGCAGCTATAGTCTGCCACAATAGGGATCCCTAAGTAAGGTAATGAACCTGAACGCCATACAAAAGGAAAGGCACTTTGTAAACGGTTCGCTAAGTCCTCTGGCTAATTAATTATACTAAATCTGAGATTTTACCACTTAATCTTAAAATCAGACAGCTGACCAAATCTACTCAATTCCATCATAAGGGCCAGGAGAGTAGTAAGCGGATGACAAATATAAAACAAAAACATCATCCGAGTAAGCAGAAAGCTTATGTTCTCTAGAGCCTATGCAGTACAAATGCCCGTGATGTTGCCATTATGTCTAACCATGTGCAGGAACGGTTCCAGCATCAGGGCAAACAAAAGTGGGGAAAGTGGGCAGCCCTGACGGGTCCCATTGCCGATCGGAAAGGAATCTAATAGTATGCCATTCACTCTCACCCATGTGGAGGGACCAGAATCCAACCAAGCATATGTTCCCCTAAACTCAATCTCTGTAATGTCTCCTCCATGTACATTCAGTCCATCCTGTCAAATGTGTTCTCAGAATCAGATGACAAAAATAAAAAAGGGGTCCGGTTTGGGCCAAACTTTGCCCAACATAAATTATGGAGAGCTCAGATTGTATTATCACAGGCCTCTCTGCCCAATATAAGCCTGGTTTGATTAGGGTGAACTGACGGCACATAGGGCCAAGCAAAACCTGTGCAAATTTTTTTAAATCTTGGTTGGTAAAGCCATCAGGCCCTGGACTTTTACCTGACAAAAGGCCAGTGATTATCTTGCCTAGCTCCTCCTTTGATATAGGGAGTTCCAGCTCTTCAATCACCTGAGCGGAAAGGCGGGGAAAATGCTGCTTCCGCTGGGTAATCTCAAATACAAGCATAACGTTCCAAGTCTTTTAACAAACAGTTGCCATTAGGGAGAGCATACAGGGAATAATAAAAAGAGCGAAATTCCCAAGCAATGGCAGAAGATTTGTATGGATTTATCGTGTGCCATCAGTCTATAAACATAATTAGAGGACTGCTGTTTCCTTAAAGCTTTTGTCAGCACACTTAATCCAATATTCATAGAACCGGTCCTATGTTTTCCTATCAAGACACTCAGCTAAACTGGTCCTCAGCCTCGCCAGCTCTGCTGTAGCAGCAGGGCTAGAAAGAAAGGCGTTTTCTTGGGATTGTTCAAATATACTGATCTTAGGTAGAAGAGCCGAGAGGTCTTTATACCATTTAATTTTAGAACCTAACTCCCCTCGAATAACAGCCTTGTGGCCCTCCCTGACCACCGGGCGAACACCTCCTGTCACGATCAGGGGTTAGGCTCAAAGACCAATTGCTATAGCAGTTGCAGGACTACCCCCTACCAGCAGGATAGGTACACAGCAGTGGCGGCTGGTGAAGTTTTAGGATGGGGGGCCGCCAGGCCCACCCTACCTTTTTGACCCCTCCCACTTGGTGAAAATGGGCGTGGTTTCAGCCAAATAGTTGGCGTGGCTCTAAGGTGGTGTGGTTAGTGTCTGAGTTGAACGAGGGATGCAGGGAGAGAGGAATGGAGGGACAGCAGGCCCAGATCCTACACAACAATAGAAATATGTGTATTCTAGAAAGTTTAACAATCAGCAGATAAAGATACTTCAAACACCTGGTGTTAGCACTTCAATTATCCCGGCACTATGGTTGTTATGGTGTCAGGATGATTGAAGTGCATTATTTCTATTATTACATTGTAATATAAAATGAAATCATTCAACTCACCATAATGCAGAATCAGTGGGAGCCCCGAGTGTGTCACTAGCCACGTCGCCTGCCACCAGATGCCATCAGGTGTCCCCAGCGGAGTCCCTCCTTACATCAGGTGCCCCCAGCAGAGTCCCTACTTACATGCAGCCTGTGTCACATAAAATGCAGCCTGTGTCACCACTAAATTGCAGCAGCATTTGTCATTACAAAATTGCAGCAGCCTGTGTCACCAAATTGCAGCAGCCTGTGTCACCACCAAATTGCAGCAGCATGTGTCACCACCAAATTGCAGCAGCACGTGTCACCACCAAATTGCAGCAGCACGTGTCACCACCAAATTGCAGCAGCATGTGTCACCAAATTGCAGCAGCATGTGCCACCAAATTGCAGCAGTATGTGTCACCAAATTGCAGCAGCATGTGTCACCAAATTGCAGCAGTATGTGCCACCACATTGCAGCAGCATGTGTCACCAAATTGCAGCAGTATGTGTCCCCAAATTGCAGCAGCGTCACCAAATTGCAGCAGTATGTGTCCCCAAATTGCAGCAGTATGTGTCCCCAAATTGCAGCAGTGTCACCAAATTGCAGCAGTATGTGTCACCAAATTGCAGCAGTATGTGTCCCCAAATTGCAGCAGTATGTGTCCCCAAATTGCAGCAGTATGTGTCACCAAATTGCAGCAGTGTCCCCAAATTGCAGCAGTATGTGTCCCCAAATTGCAGCAGTATGTGTCCCCAAATTGCAGCAGTGTCACCAAATTGCAGCAGTATGTGTCCCCAAATTGCAGCAGTGTCACCAAATTGCAGCAGTATGTGTCTCCAAATTGCAGCAGTGTCACCAAATTGCAGCAGTATGTGTTCCCAAATTGCAGCAGTATGTGTCCCCAAATTGCAGCAGTGTCACCAAATTGCAGCAGTATGTGTCACTAAATTGCAGCAGTGTCACCAAATTGCAGCAGTATGTGTCACAAAATTGCAGCAGTGTCACCAAATTGGAGCAGTATGTGTAACCAAATTGCAATAGTGTCACCAAATTGCAGCAGTATGTGTCCCCAAATTGCAGCAGTGTGTGTCCCCAAATTGCAGCAGTATGTGTCCCCACATTGCAGCAGTATGTGTCCCCAAATTGCAGCAGCCTGTGTCATCAAATTGAACCAGCCTGTGTCACCACCAAATTGCAGCAGCATGTGTCACCACCAAATTGCAGCAGCACGTGTCACCACCAAATTGCAGCAGCATGTGTCACCACCAAATTGCAACAGCATGTGTCACCAAATTGCAGCAGCATGTGTCACCAAAATTGCAGCAATATGTGTCACCAAATTGCAGCAGCATGTGTCACCAAATTGCAGCAGTATGTGTCATCAAATTGCAGCAGCATGTGTCACCAAATTGCAGCAGTATGTGTCCCCAAATTGCAGTAGTATGTGTCACTAAATTGCAGCAGTGTCACCAAATTGCAGCAGTATGTGTCCCCAAATTGCAGCAGTGTCACCAAATTGCAGCAGTATGTGTCACAAAATTGCAGCAGTGTCACCAAATTGCAGCAGTATGTGTCACCAAATTGCAGCAGTGTCACCAAATTGCAGCAGTATGTATCCCCAAATTGCAGCAGTGTGTGTCCCCAAATTGCAGCAGTATGTGTCCCCACATTGCAGCAGTATGTGTCCCCAAATTGCCGTAGTATGTGTCACCAAATTGCAGCAGCCTGTGTCAGCACCAAATTGCAGCAGCATGTGTCACCACCAAATTGCAGCAGCACGTGTCACCACCAAATTGCAGCAGCACGTGTCATCACCAAATTGCAGCAGCATGTGTCACCAAATTGCAGCAGCATGTGTCACCAAAACTGCAGCAATATGTGTCACCAAATTGCAGCAGCATGTGTCACCAAATTGCAGCAGTATGTGTCATCAAATTGCAGCAGCATGTGTCACCAAATTGCAGCAGTATGTGTCCCCAAATTGCAGCAGTGTCACCAAATTGCAGCAGTATGTGTCACAAAATTGCAGCAGTGTCACCAAATTGCAGCAGTATGTGTCACAAAATTGCAGCAGTGTCACCAAATTGCAGCAGTATGTATCCCCAAATTGCAGCAGTGTGTGTCACCAAATTGCAGCAGTATGTGTCCCCACATTGCAGCAGTATGTGTCCCCAAATTGCAGTAGTATGTGTCACCAAATTGCAGCAGCCTGTGTCAGCACCAAATTGCAGCAGCATGTGTCACCACCAAATTGCAGCAGCACGTGTCACCACCAATATGCAGCAGCACGTGTCATCACCAAATTGCAGCAGCATGTGTCACCAAATTGCAGCAGTATGTGTCCCCAAATTGCAGCAGTGTCACAAAATTGCAGCAGTATGTGTCCCCAAATTGCAGCAGTGTCACCAAATTGCAGCAGTATGTGTCACCAAATTGCAGCAGTGTCACCAAATTGCAGCAGTATGTGTCACCAAATTGCAGCAGTGTCACCAAATTGCAGCAGTATGTGTCCCCAAATTGCAGCAGTATGTGTCACTAAATTGCAGCAGTGTCACCAAATTGCAGCAGTATGTGTCCCCAAATTGCAGCAGTGTCACCAAATTGCAGCAGTATGTGTCACCAAATTGCAGCAGTGTCACCAGATTGCAGCAGTATCTGTCACCAAATTGCAGCAGCCTGTGTCAGCACCAAATTGCAGCAGCATGTGTCACCACCAAATTGCAGCAGCACGTGTCACCACCAAATTGCAGCAGCACGTGTCACCACCAAATTGCAGCAGAATGTGTCACCAAATTGCAGCAGTATGTGTCACCAAATTGCAGCAGTATGTGTCATCAAATTGCAGCAGCATGTGTCACCAAATTGCAGCAGTATGTGTCCCCAAATTGCAGCAGTATGTGTCACTAAATTGCAGCAGTGTCACCAAATTGCAGCAGTATGTGTCCCCAAATTGCAGCAGTGTCACCAAATTGCAGCAGTATGTGTCACAAAATTGCAGCAGTGTCACCAAATTGCAGCAGTATGTGTCACCAAATTGCAGCAGTGTCACCAAATTGCAGCAGTATGTATCCCCAAATTGCAGCAGTGTGTGTCCCCAAATTGCAGCAGTATGTGTCCCCACATTGCAGCAGTATGTGTCCCCAAATTGCAGTAGTATGTGTCACCAAATTGCAGCAGCCTGTGTCAGCACCAAATTGCAGCAGCATGTGTCACCACCAAATTGCAGTAGCACGTGTCACCACCAAATTGCAGCAGCACATGTCATCACCAAATTGCAGCAGCATGTGTCACCAAATTGCAGCAGTATGTGTCCCCAAATTGCAGCAGTGTCACAAAATTGCAGCAGTATGTGTCCCCAAATTGCAGCAGTGTCACCAAATTGCAGCAGTATGTGTCACCAAATTGCAGCAGTGTCACCAAATTGCAGCAGTATGTGTCACCAAATTGCAGCAGTATCACCAAATTGCAGCAGTATGTGTCCCCAAATTGCAGCAGTATGTGTCACTAAATTGCAGCAGTGTCACCAAATTGCAGCAGTATGTGTCCCCAAATTGCAGCAGTGTCACCAAATTGCAGCAGTATGTGTCACCAAATTGCAGCAGTGTCACCAGATTGCAGCAGTATGTGTCACCAAATTGCAGCAGCCCGTGTCAGCACCAAATTGCAGCAGCATGTGTCACCACCAAATTGCAGCAGCACGTGTCACCACCAAATTGCAGCAGCACGTGTCACCACCAAATTGCAGCAGCATGTGTCACCACCAAATTGCAACAGCATGTGTCACCAAATTGCAGCAGCATGTGTCACCAAAATTGCAGCAATATGTGTCACCAAATTGCAGCAGCATGTGTCACCAAATTGCAGCAGTATGTGTCATCAAATTGCAGCAGCATGTGTCACCAAATTGCAGCAGTATGTGTCCCCAAATTGCAGCAGTATGTGTCACTAAATTGCAGCAGTGTCACCAAATTGCAGCAGTATGTGTCCCCAAATTGCAGCAGTGTCACCAAATTGCAGCAGTATGTGTCACAAAATTGCAGCAGTGTCACCAAATTGCAGCAGTATGTGTCACCAAATTGCAGCAGTGTCACCAAATTGCAGCAGTATGTATCCCCAAATTGCAGCAGTGTGTGTCCCCAAATTGCAGCAGTATGTGTCCCCACATTGCAGCAGTATGTGTCCCCAAATTGCATTAGTATGTGTCACCAAATTGCAGCAGCCTGTGTCAGCACCAAATTGCAGCAGCTGTGTCACCACCAAATTGCAGTAGCACGTGTCACCACCAAATTGCAGCAGCACATGTCATCACCAAATTGCAGCAGCATGTGTCACCAAATTGCAGCAGTATGTGTCCCCAAATTGCAGCAGTGTCACAAAATTGCAGCAGCATGTGTCACCAAATTGCAGCAGTATGTGTCATCAAATTGCAGCAGCATGTGTCACCAAATTGCAGCAGTATGTGTCCCCAAATTGCAGCAGTGTCACCAAATTGCAGCAGTATGTGTCACAAAATTGCAGCAGTGTCACCAAATTGCAGCAGTATGTGTCACCAAATTGCAGCAGTGTCACCAAATTGCAGCAGTATGTATCCCCAAATTGCAGCAGTGTGTGTCACCAAATTGCAGCAGTATGTGTCCCCACATTGCAGCAGTATGTGTCCCCAAATTGCAGTAGTATGTGTCACCAAATTGCAGCAGCCTGTGTCAGCACCAAATTGCAGCAGCATGTGTCACCACCAAATTGCAGCAGCACGTGTCACCACCAAATTGCAGCAGCACGTGTCATCACCAAATTGCAGCAGCATGTGTCACCAAATTGCAGCAGTATGTGTCCCCAAATTGCAGCAGTGTCACAAAATTGCAGCAGTATGTGTCCCCAAATTGCAGCAGTGTCACCAAATTGCAGCAGTATGTGTCACCAAATTGCAGCAGTGTCACCAAGTTGCAGCAGTATGTGTCACCAAATTGCAGCAGTGTCACCAAATTGCAGCAGTATGTGTCCCCAAATTGCAGCAGTATGTGTCACTAAATTGCAGCAGTGTCACCAAATTGCAGCAGTATGTGTCCCCAAATTGCAGCAGTGTCACCAAATTGCAGCAGTATGTGTCACCAAATTGCAGCAGTGTCACCAGATTGCAGCAGTATGTGTCACCAAATTGCAGCAGCCTGTGTCAGCACCAAATTGCAGCAGCATGTGTCACCACCAAATTGCAGCAGCACGTGTCACCACCAAATTGCAGCAGCACGTGTCACCACCAAATTGCAGCAGAATGTGTCACCAAATTGCAGCAGTATGTGTCATCAAATTGCAGCAGCATGTGTCACCAAATTGCAGCAGTATGTGTCCCCAAATTGCAGCAGTATGTGTCACTAAATTGCAGCAGTGTCACCAAATTGCAGCAGTATGTGTCCCCAAATTGCAGCAGTGTCACCAAATTGCAGCAGTATGTGTCACAAAATTGCAGCAGTGTCACCAAATTGCAGCAGTATGTGTCACCAAATTGCAGCAGTGTCACCAAATTGCAGCAGTATGTATCCCCAAATTGCAGCAGTGTGTGTCCCCAAATTGCAGCAGTATGTGTCCCCAAATTGCATTAGTATGTGTCACCAAATTGCAGCAGCCTGTGTCAGCACCAAATTGCAGCAGCATGTGTCACCACCAAATTGCAGTAGCACGTGTCACCACCAAATTGCAGCAGCACATGTCATCACCAAATTGCAGCAGCATGTGTCACCAAATTGCAGCAGTATGTGTCCCCAAATTGCAGCAGTGTCACAAAATTGCAGCAGTATGTGTCCCCAAATTGCAGCAGTGTCACCAAATTGCAGCAGTATGTGTCACCAAATTGCAGCAGTGTCACCAAATTGCAGCAGTATGTGTCACCAAATTGCAGCAGTATCACCAAATTGCAGCAGTATGTGTCCCCAAATTGCAGCAGTATGTGTCACTAAATTGCAGCAGTGTCACCAAATTGCAGCAGTATGTGTCCCCAAATTGCAGCAGTGTCACCAAATTGCAGCAGTATGTGTCACCAAATTGCAGCAGTGTCACCAGATTGCAGCAGTATGTGTCACCAAATTGCAGCAGCCCGTGTCAGCACCAAATTGCAGCAGCATGTGTCACCACCAAATTGCAGCAGCACGTGTCACCACCAAATTGCAGCAGCACGTGTCACCACCAAATTGCAGCAGCATGTGTCACCACCAAATTGCAACAGCATGTGTCACCAAATTGCAGCAGCATGTGTCACCAAAATTGCAGCAATATGTGTCACCAAATTGCAGCAGCATGTGTCACCAAATTGCAGCAGTATGTGTCATCAAATTGCAGCAGCATGTGTCACCAAATTGCAGCAGTATGTGTCCCCAAATTGCAGCAGTATGTGTCACTAAATTGCAGCAGTGTCACCAAATTGCAGCAGTATGTGTCCCCAAATTGCAGCAGTGTCACCAAATTGCAGCAGTATGTGTCACAAAATTGCAGCAGTGTCACCAAATTGCAGCAGTATGTGTCACCAAATTGCAGCAGTGTCACCAAATTGCAGCAGTATGTATCCCCAAATTGCAGCAGTGTGTGTCCCCAAATTGCAGCAGTATGTGTCCCCACATTGCAGCAGTATGTGTCCCCAAATTGCAGTAGTATGTGTCACCAAATTGCAGCAGCCTGTGTCAGCACCAAATTGCAGCAGCATGTGTCACCACCAAATTGCAGCAGCACGTGTCACCACCAAATTGCAGCAGCACGTGTCATCACCAAATTGCAGCAGCATGTGTCACCAAATTGCAGCAGCATGTGTCACCAAAATTGCAGCAATATGTGTCACCAAATTGCAGCAGCATGTGTCACCAAATTGCAGCAGTATGTGTCATCAAATTGCAGCAGCATGTGTCACCAAATTGCAGCAGTATGTGTCCCCAAATTGCAGCAGTGTCACCAAATTGCAGCAGTATGTGTCACAAAATTGCAGCAGTGTCACCAAATTGCAGCAGTATGTGTCACCAAATTGCAGCAGTGTCACCAAATTGCAGCAGTATGTATCCCCAAATTGCAGCAGTGTGTGTCACCAAATTGCAGCAGTATGTGTCCCCACATTGCAGCAGTATGTGTCCCCAAATTGCAGTAGTATGTGTCACCAAATTGCAGCAGCCTGTGTCAGCACCAAATTGCAGCAGCATGTGTCACCACCAAATTGCAGCAGCACGTGTCACCACCAAATTGCAGCAGCACGTGTCATCACCAAATTGCAGCAGCATGTGTCACCAAATTGCAGCAGTATGTGTCCCCAAATTGCAGCAGTGTCACAAAATTGCAGCAGTATGTGTCCCCTAATTGCAGCAGTGTCACCAAATTGCAGCAGTATGTGTCACCAAATTGCAGCAGTGTCACCAAATTGCAGCAGTATGTGTCACCAAATTGCAGCAGTGTCACCAAATTGCAGCAGTATGTGTCCCCAAATTGCAGCAGTATGTGTCACTAAATTGCAGCAGTGTCACCAAATTGCAGCAGTATGTGTCCCCAAATTGCAGCAGTGTCACCAAATTGCAGCAGTATGTGTCACCAAGTTGCAGCAGTGTCACCAGATTGCAGCAGTATGTGTCACCAAATTGCAGCAGCCTGTGTCAGCACCAAATTGCAGCAGCATGTGTCACCACCAAATTGCAGCAGCACGTGTCACCACCAAATTGCAGCAGCACGTGTCACCACCAGATTGCAGCAGCATGTGTCACCAAATTGCAGCAGTATGTGTCACCAAATTGCAGCAGTATGTGTCATCAAATTGCAGCAGCATGTGTCACCAAATTGCAGCAGTATGTGTCCCCAAATTGCAGCAGTATGTGTCACTAAATTGCAGCAGTGTCACCAAATTGCAGCAGTATGTGTCCCCAAATTGCAGCAGTGTCACCAAATTGCAGCAGTATGTGTCACAAAATTGCAGCAGTGTCACCAAATTGCAGCAGTATGTGTCACCAAATTGCAGCAGTGTCACCAAATTGCAGCAGTATGTATCCCCAAATTGCAGCAGTGTGTGTCCCCAAATTGCAGCAGTATGTGTCCCCACATTGCAGCAGTATGTGTCCTCAAATTGCATTAGTATGTGTCACCAAATTGCAGCAGCCTGTGTCAGCACCAAATTGCAGCAGCATGTGTCACCACCAAATTGCAGCAGCACGTGTCACCACCAAATTGCAGCAGCACGTGTCATCACCAAATTGCAGCAGCATGTGTCACCAAATTGCAGCAGTATGTGTCCCCTAATTGCAGCAGTGTCACAAAATTGCAGCAGTATGTGTCCCCAAATTGCAGCAGTGTCACCAAATTGCAGCAGTATGTGTCACCAAATTGCAGCAGTGTCACCAAATTGCAGCAGTATGTGTCATCAAATTGCAGCAGTGTCACCAAATTGCAGCAGTATGTGTCCCCAAATTGCAGCAGTATGTGTCACTAAATTGCAGCAGTGTCACCAAATTGCAGCAGTATGTGTCCCCAAATTGCAGCAGTGTCACCAAATTGCAGCAGTATGTGTCACCAAATTGCAGCAGTGTCACCAGATTGCAGCAGTATGTGTCACCAAATTGCAGCAGCCCGTGTCAGCACCAAATTGCAGCAGCATGTGTCACCACCAAATTGCAGCAGCACGTGTCACCACCAAATTGCAGCAGCATGTGTCACCACCAAATTGCAGCAGCATGTGTCACCAAATTGCAGCAGTATGTGTCATCAAATTGCAGCAGCATGTGTCACCAAATTGAAGCAGTATGTGTCTCCAAATTGCAGCAGCATATGTCACCAAATTGCAGCAGTATGTGTCCCCAAATTGCAGCAGTATGTGTCCCCAAATCGTAGCAGTGTCACCAAATTGCAGCAGTATGTGTCCCCAAATTGCAGCAGTGTCACAAAATTGCAGCAGTATGTGTCCCCAAATTGCAGCAGTGTCACCAAATTGCAGCAGTATGTGTCACCAAATTGCAGCAGTGTCACCAAATTGCAGCAGTATGTGTCACCAAATTGCAGCAGTGTCACCAAATTGCATCAGTATGTGTCCCCAAATTGCAGCAGTGTCACCAAATTGCAGCAGTATGTGTCCCCAAATTGCAGCAGTATGTGTCACCAAATTGCAGCAGTGTCCCCAAATTGCAGCAGTATGTGTCCCCAAATTGCAGCAGTATGCGTCCCCAAATTGCAGCAGTGTCACCAAATTGCAGCAGTATGTGTCACCAAATTGCAGCAGTATGTGTCACCAAATTGCAGCAGTATGTGTCACCAAATTGCAGCAGTGTCACCAAATTGCTGCAGTATGTGTCCCCAAATTGCAGCAGTGTCACCAAATTGCACCAGTATGTGTCCCCAAATTGCAGCAGTATGTGTCACCAAATTGCAGCAGTGTCCCAAAATTGCAGCAGTATGTGTCCCCGAATTGCAGCAGTATGTGTCCCCAAATTGCAGCAGTGTCACCAAATTGCAGCAGTATGTGTCCCCAAATTGCAGCAGTGTCACCAAATTGCAGCAGTATGTGCCTCCAAATTGCAGCAGTGTCACCAGATTGCAGCAGTATGTGTCCGCAAATTGCAGCAGTATGTGTCCCCAAATTGCAGCAGTATGTGTCCCTAAATTGCAGCAGTGTCACAAAATTGCAGCAGTATGTCTCATGAAATTTCAGCAGTGTCACCAAATTGCAGCAGTATGTGTCACCAAATTGCAGCAGTGTCACCAAATTGCAGCAGTATGTGTCCCCAAATTGCAGCAGTGTGTGTCCCCAAATTGCAGCCGTATGTGTCCCCACATTGCAGCAGTAGGTGTCCCCAAATTACAGCAGTATGTGTCCCCAAATTGCAGAAGTATGTGTCCCCAAATTGCAGCGGTATGTGTCCCCAAATTGCAGCAGTGTGTGTCCCCAAATTGCAGCAGTATGTGTCCCCAAATTGCAGAAGTGTCACCAAATTGCAGCAGTATGTGTCCCCAAATTGCAGCAGTGTGTGTCCCCAAATTGCAGCACTGTGTGTCACCACCAAACCCCCCTCCCCGTTACATACCTTGCTATGTGTTGTCCTCTCCAGCGAAGCAGGAAGTGACATCATACTCAGATGTCAATCAAACCACCCGGCCATGGTAATAGATACTAGGGCCGGGCGGAAGCTACTCCGTGCCTCACAAAGCGCCGCAAGGCAGGCTAAACGCCCGTAAATGCAGCGCCAAGTCTGCAATCTCGTGATTGCATAGACGTGGCGCTTCCCATAAGTGCACCGTGTCCGGCGTCGCACTGTGTCCGGCGTCCGAACACGGTGCACTTAAAGACCGTTTTTTTATTTTTTTTAAAGGGCCAGGTTAAAACATTTTTTTTTTTTTGACATTTTCTTTCCGACTGCCTGGAGGGGGGGGGGGGGCGGCGCCCAGGCACCCCCCATGGACGGGCCGCCACTGGTACACAGGCAGTCACCCTGGCAGATGATGCAGGCTCACCTGAGGTGCGGAGTCTAACTACTAAGTTCACCAGAGCTCCTGATGGTGTAGATGGATTTTGCTGTATGTTAGTACCAGGTCGCGGTCCTCAGGATTGCCCCACCAGGAGGTGAGCAAGCCGGGGTCCAGTAGCGGATAAGCAGGTAAGGAACAAACAGAAGTGTGGTCAGTAAACAAGCTCATAAGGTCGGTAACGAGTAGTTACTGGTTGGGATCAGACAGAAGCGTAGTCAAGAAACAAGCCAAGGGTTGATAACGAGCAGTAGCAAATATGGACGGCAGCAGGGAAGACAGGAGCAAGATACAGGCTGGAGATAGCACAATATTCTGGCAAGGAGGAAGTGCAGAGACATGGCTTATATCAGGAAATTCAAGGTAGGTGCAAAAAGTTTAAGGTTCAGCAGAAATCAAGGCACAAGGCAGGGTTGTCCAAAGGATCTGACAAAGCAATGTCCGGCATCTCAGATAGCTCAGTGAGAAGATTCATTGCCAGATGCAGCTGAGGTCCCAGGTTCAAGTCCAGGTCCTGACACCTTCTTGGATGAATTGAGTTCAAAATATGACTTGAGGGAAGGGGTGACAGCCTCTAAGAAAGGGATTTCACACAAAGGAAGCAATACAAAGAGAACATGGTACAGCAGCAGGCACATATCAGGTCTATGAAAGGGTCAGGTTTACACACTCTTTAATCTTGTGTGAACCAAATAAATACTGTTTAAGTTTTATTTTTTTCTTTAATTCCTATATACTTGCTGTATAAAATAATAATAACATAAAAAATATGGGAACACCTGACAATGGAGAATTGTTTACACAAATTGAACATGACCCAAACTGATATCTTTAGGTATCACCAGATCCACCATTTCTTGTATTCTATTAAACCACACTTTCCCATGCCTCATCCCCTACAAGAAACAGCTCCTAAAAGGTGGGTTAAAGGGGGAAAATCTCCACAAGATATGAGTTAATTACACTCTACCTATTAAACCATGTCAGAAACAGCACATACATTAATTGTAAAGCAAATAGAAAGCTAAATTGAAGGTTCTCTACCTTTATGTTTCAGAGGCTGTAACCATTGGGGTACCACATATGGTTGGAATGCCAGAAGATTAGGGATACTGGAATTGTCTTTTTCACCCTATTCGGAGAGTCACTGGCCTACAGATCCCAAAAGACTCTCAAATTGCTGTCCTCAATGAATTTGTCAAGAAAATACCTCGTAACTTCCAGAATTTAATCTTTGTAATGTGGCTCACAGCTAAAATTTCTATTGCAAGGGCCTGGAAAAGTCCCAATGTCTCTTTTGACTGTGACTTTGACGAAAGCTAAAATCTCCTGGTTCACGACCCATAAAAAATTTGCGAGTATTCTAAATAATAAAAAATAACTTGCATGCTTGCTAGATTCATTAGGTAGCCAGCAATGACAGCTCCCATATTTCTATTCCTGCTTTTTTAGATTTATCCCAGTCCTCTGTCCTCCCCAATCGTCATTTACCTAAAAGACTGGGGATATAATCTGAAATCACTGTGGAATGGGCCTGCTTTTCTATTTTAAACCGCTATTTAAATTTTTATTTACAAAATGTAATACTAAAAAATGCCCAGAATTGTCTTCAATATGTAGGTCTGTGGCCACTAGGATTTTGTAATAAATACAAAAATAACAAGCTGTTTTACCAGATATGAATATCTTAATTAAACTTAGCTTCTGTTACCTTGGCAAAGCTGAAAAATCCAACATCGTGTCAGCAAAGCGTTCTATGAGAAGTGTGTGGGAGAGGAGCGTTCCACTTTGAAGAAACTGCATGTAGTGTCTTCTGAAGTAGATTGCTTCATGCTTACTTGTATGAGAGGAGTGTGAGTCCCATAGAAACATACTCTGAGCTGCCTATAGATTATTAGCTCAGTGTAGGAAATAGAACCTGCAATTTTATTTAGAAAACTATGACAGAAATATGCATCCTGCAATTTTATATGAAAGGAAAACTGAACTGAAATAAATATGCATCCTGCAATGTTAGTTGAAAGGAAAACTGTGCAGGTAGAAATATGCATCCTGCGATTTTGTATGAAAGGAAAGCTGCTCCGAAAGAAATATGTATTCTGAGATATTATATGAAAGGAAAACTGCAGTGATATATCATACCAAACTGCAGCCCTTCTCAAAGATGCATGTACCCAATTGTCTTACTCCTATCACACCTATATATGGAGTGCAGGGGTCAGGAGCAAATAATGGACAAAGTGCAAGGTGGGGAGTGGGTACCATACAGAGTGCAGGTCAGGAGAGGGTAATGTACACAGTGCAGGGGTCAGGAATGGGCAACATGTAAAGTACAGAGGTCAGGAGTGGGTAACATACAAACTGCAGGGCTCAGGAGCTGGTAATGTACAGTGCGCAGAGTTCGCAGGTGGGTAACAGGTTGCAGAAGTCAAAAGAGGGTAAGGTGTAGTGTGCAGAGGTCAGGTCTGAGTACTGTACAAAATACAAGTATTAGGAGTGGATAATGTACAGGGTGCAATGGTCAAGAGTATGTAATGTGAATAGTGCAGTGTCAGGAGTGGGCAACATGCAGAGTGCAGAGGTCTGGAGTAAAAGTAACTTACAGCCCAGTGAATGCAGGGGTCAGGAATATATATATATATATATATATATATATATATATATATATATATATATACCCTAGTGCACAGCACCTCTTATAATTAATTCCATTTTCTTTAGTCATAACACAGCAGTACCTCCATGAGGCATTCTGACAACACACACACCCAAAAACTCACATATAAATACACAATCTCATACATACACCCATACACTCACATACATATGCACACCCACCCACATACAGAGCCGGAGTATTTTTGTGAATAGTTAATCCCTGCATGTAACAAGGAAGGCACAGTTTGCAACAGTGCTCTCTATCCCACATAAATACACTGTGCCCAAGGCAGCTGTCCCTCCTGCCCCCCTGCCCCTTGTATCAATCCTGGAAATATGCATCATTCAATTCGATATAAAATTAAAATGGTGCTGATATGCAAATTCACTATGCAATTTTATATGAAAGAAAAAATCTACTGGAAAAACGCCATCTGAAAATGACAGTTGCAAAATGTTATATGGATCCTTTGGATTTCAATACTTTCTGAGTTACTGCTGTAGCACCCTGGTATTAGGAAGGGTTGCTAACAAATTTCGTTATGCTAGCCGAAAATTAGCCTGGCTAATTGGTAGTTGTATCCTCTGACTTTTTTGCCTTAAGCCTGAATCTGGTGCATTTCTCTCTTCTGTCAATAGGTGGCACTGCTGCTTTTGGCATTAGAATGCAAAGACCACAGTGAGGTCAGGCATTGAATAGACATAATTTCTCAGCCAATCATATTTGTGGCTAAGCATGCTGGGAGCGTCTATTTAAGGGGAATGAGTCAGGTGATCAGTGTTCTTTTAGCCCCAGGCTGAGGCCTGGGAGCTGTATGTGAAGTAGCAGATGAAGGTTAGGCCTAAGCCTGAGGCCTAGCCAGGTGTATAGAGGCTCAGTCTGAGGGGAGCCTGATCATTGCAGAGTTTCAGCCGGACAGTGAACAGAGTGTTGCCAGAGGTGAAGGAGAAGCAGTTGCCACATGGGACGACTACTCCTGTTACCAGAGGCAAGAGAGAACCAGAGATCAGAGATAAAGGGGGCACTGTCGCCAGTAAGGGACAACTATTCCTGTTATCAGAGGCCAGGTCTGTGAAGTCTGAAGAAGTACCAGAGCGGCCTTTTTCACTAGCTGGGGACGGTGAACAAGTTGGGAAAGCTTCAGTGTTCAAGTTAGGGACCCAGCGGGTAAGCGTGGGTGACACTTGAAGAGGATTTAGCAGGTTATCTGAGAGCCAATCCAGGGACCCAGCCACTAGCATGGGTGACGCTTGGAGTGTACAGCGGGTTAGCTGTGGAAGGGGATACAGTGGGCAGCTGGGATCTGAAGGTCTGGTGAGAAGAATGGGAGCTCAGTGAGAAAAGCTACAGCGGGAGACTGTGAGATGGAAGCCAGGTCCTACACAATGGGGAAACCAAGTCTGGTATGTGTACAGATCTATGTTGAAGTCAACCTACAAGTTCAGCTGCCATAGGAGACAGCAGTTCTACAAATACAGTGCTGGAACTAGCTGAAAGGCCCTCAACCTGTATAGCTATCTGCTTATTTTGTTTTGGAGTCTGCCAATTGCTATTGCATCTGCCTAAGGGTGTGCAGGTCCTAACCCTCTTTCCAACAGTTCTTGTTAAGAGACAACAAATCTCTTTTGTTCGTGCTCAAAAAATGGCTGGTACCCAATTCTTCCATCTTGCATTACACCCACTATGCCTAGTAACCCACTCTACAAAGAAGAATGTCAACTTTCCCTGACTCTGGAGGTCACCATTAGGCTCATGGAGGCCCAGGACCTTGCTACACTGGTCTTCTTACTTCACTTGCATACTTCTTCTGGATAATCAACCCAACACAAGCACCCGGCATGTTACCTATTACTGATGTATTATGGCATGTTCTGTACTGTGTCACTGTTGAGGTGGCCATCTTGGTTGAGTAACTTGGCTTAGCTTTCTCCTGTCAGAGCTTACCCCTTAATAGCTCGTGAAGTAATTTTCAAAAACCAAGAGCAGAGGTGGAAGAACACAGAACTGATGAAGCAGAACCCCAAAAATCCTTGACCTACAGTTTTTTCTTCAGTAAGGAGAACAGTGAGCACAGTAGTAATATCATCGAATCTCCTTCAAATCTGGTGATACTAGCAGTCAGAGGCAGCTGTGCCTTAGACCATTTCTCACCACAGATATACAGCCATGAGGCTCAAGGCCCAATAGTGTAGTGCTGTTCTTCAGAAAAAAAATGCAAGGAAAAAGGTACATTTTTCAAAGCTTAGCAAAACGTACCTTTCCAGATGTTCCCTTTAACATAGCAAATATTCACATTTTACGTTTAGGTCTACTTTAATGTGAATGGCTCTGACCTCCTCACATATACAGCATTATTGAATGTTCTCATGACTTCCAAGGTTGTAGATATGAAATACCTGGTGACAAAAGCTCTCATATGACACTGCTCTTAAAAGAAACCTGTTGAGAAGAAGTAGAGAGGCTGCCGTTGCTGACCATCCTTTCCAAAATACTAGTTCCCTGGCTTTATAAAGATTAGGATTTTAACCTTACTGGGCAATCTAAACTTCATGCTTTTTCAGTGAATAAAAAGGTAATAAAGCCAGATAGCCAGGCAGTAGGGCAACAATGGCAGCTTCCATATTTCTCTGAAAAAAATACCCTATAATCACTGAATATTTAAAACCTTAAAGAACCCATTGTAAGCCTCGCATTCTCTAGGGAGGACTCTAGTTCTAACTCACAGGGAGTGTGTCAGACTATAGCAAAGAGGGAAGCTGCTTACACATAGAGTGCTATGGTCCAGCTCTGCTGCATAATGTTGGGCTGTGGGATGCTGTACCATATATAATATGTATGGTAAGACTGTTGGAATACATTGTTCATGTATTTTGTGTAACAACTACATTAGCCAGTAGATGGCAGTGTTTTTAATTTTGTAGGTGCTCTATGGTAAACTCTATGGGATTGAAAGGCCAATAGACTGTGCACCTTGGAAAGTGCAATTGCACTCTGCAAGTGCAGCTGCTACAGAGGGGTAAAGCTTCACTTTGCAAAGAGTACTCAATCGCATGCAAGGAAAATTAAAAAAAACAGCATTTTTGCTTGCACATGATTGGTTGATGAAAGTCAACAGAGCTTCTGCTCATTTACTAAGCTCTGGAGCAATTGCTCTTGCAGTGTGCAACTGCACTTTCCAAAGTGCACAGTCTTTTTGCCTTTAGTAAATCAACCCCTATGTCTTTTCTCTGTATAATAAAAAGTTCCTGTTTCCTGTCTGCAGTTAAGCAGCAGATAAATACATGTGGACAGTGCACTGTCTGTTCTGTAGGGCTATATACAGAATTTCTATCAAAGACTCTGCTCACTTACAGCTACACTATACAAGGATGCTATTGGAAGAATTCTAGTCTAGGGTTTAAGTGTGCATTAATTAGCAAAAATTAGATTGTTAGAAGCATTATTCAAATCCCCTTTTCCTTGTTTGCATAACATTGATTACTGTGGGACCTTTCACATAGTTGATCAGCCTTTCACCAGATTCACACATACAAAGTGGTAAGGAAGCTCATTCATTTTGAATGGACTGCCATGGCACTGCAATGGACATTTTAACGCACCTTCACCTTTTTATTTGTTTTTTCTTTTCTGTGTGGCACTGGTAAGAGTCCCATTCGCATATATTTATGCATGTTACTACAACACACATGTATGAATGTAGCCTAACACAATCTCACACAGCTCCATGTAGGCAGGTTGCCTACAGGTATGTTGGTTTAAGTTAGTAGCTGGCCCAGGCTGGGGGAGGAGGTGGGGGAAAAGTTAATGTGTGTGCTGCAGTTTCCTGGCTTTTGGCATCCAGCCTACCCACCGGTGGTATAAATTTAGGGGAAGGCTGCACCTTGCAGTCTGTCAGAGGCATCGGAGATCCGGGGATTAGCCAAGACTTGAAGAACACAAGCTATGAACTACTACCTTATGGAGGTATGCCCGGGCAGTCAGCTAATGATAGTTAGGGTTATTCTGAAGCTAATGTTCACCATGGACTGTAATGCTGGAAGATTTCTAAGTAAAGTTGCATCAACTGTTCTAAGCCTGGTCTAAAGTCATTTAAAGGGTGCATATTGGTTCCGGCGTATCAAAAGAACTTTTAAATCTCATGTGGGGTATGAAGCAAGGCAACTGTAAGAGGTTTACTCGGCAAGTCTAGCAGGAGGAGTGAAGTAGTTGCTATGGGTTACCAAGTTGGGCGGCACAGTGGTGCAGTGGTTAGCACTCTCGCCTAGCAGTAAAAAAGGGTCGCTGGTTCGAATCCCAACCACGACACTACCTGCCTGGAGTTTGCATGTTCTCCCTGTGCCTGCGTGGGTTTCCTCCGGGTACTCCGGTTTCCTCCCACACTACAAAGACATGCTGGTAGGTTAATTGGCTTCTGTCCAAAATTGGCCCCCAGTATATGAATGGGGACCTTGGATTGAGGGTAGGGATTGAGTGAGTGTGTGATGTTCAGGGTTAGGGACAAGGGTCAGGGTTGTAGACCCACACTCACTCAGGTTGAACTGGATGGACTGGTGTCTTTATTCAACCTTACTAACTATGTAACATTGCATCCAGTTCTGAAGGGTGGTACCTTGTAAAAGTGATGGGTCCTCCAGTAGTGAGGGGGTCAATGTTCTGGCTCCCTCCCCAGCTGCCGGTTTCCAGTAGCAACCAGAACCAGACCCAAGTTACAGAGATCCATGACCTGGTCACAGGGCACAAGAGTAAAGGAGTTAAGAAGTGCATGCATTAGCTCCACGCTAGGTACACAGCAGGACCCCTTCTGTTACTGGGAATGAGGTAACTGAGGTACGCTGGACTGGTGGAGAGGATATGGGCTCAGCACCGTCCCTCCTAAATGCAACATACTTCAAATTAAGGTGTGTAGTGACACTGGAAAGTACTTTTCTATTACTACATACAGTGACACGGCTTATCTCTAAGTTGGGGAACTGCCTTAAAGTGGTTGTAAAGCCTTGCATATACCCAGTGAAGTGACTGGCCTCAAGTGATACACAGAGATTAAACAAATCCTCCTACACAAGTTGTACCTGTTTATCTGCAGTCTTCTCTTCTCTACATTTATTCAAAGTGCAGAATTTATACAGCTTGTCTGAGCTTTTAGAAAAAAGGGGGCGGAGAGATGAAGTTACATTCTGCAGGGCTAAGTTAGGAGAGCTCTGAGAGCTGATTGGAGGGAAGGGACACACCCTCCTCACATAGCTCACAGGAAGAGAGCTCAGGCTGACAATCAGCAGGAGCTCCCTCCCCTGTCACCTTTTTTCTCTTGGTCTCAGAAAAACCTGTCCGCATGACTCATGCTGATAGCAGTGGATCAAAGAAGCAGACAGGAGTGACACTTAGTGCTCTTAACTGAGACAAGTACTCACTATAGAGAGATATGTTTTGTTCATATTTCATGTCTGAGGTGCACAAAATATTTATATTTCCTTCATAGCCCTACATAGAGTACTATCGGACAAAGCAAAGCAGTGCTAGCTACTAGTAAACCTCATTAAAATCTGCATGTAGCCACAACTGTAAAGGGAAGTCTCCTGGCTCAATTTTTAAAATGGTACTGTATATATGAGCTACTTATAATAAAGGTAAGTTTTACTACACAAAAAAACTAGATAAAGGACTTTATCGGTACCAAATGGGTAAAAAGTGTAGCGCCCTCTAGTGTGCTAGAAGGATAGTGTATGTTTTGGTTTTTTTTGAGAGTAGGTAAATTTCCAGACTTGGCTGGCAGCCAACCCTGGGTGTGTTTTGATCTGGGTTGGGAGTAACTCAGGGCAGGGCTGGGTGACTCACAAGCAGCATTACCAACACCTCCCTGGTGTTGGTAATGCTGGTGTTTTCTGGAAAGGAAGAAGGAGAGGAAAGGTGGAGCTGCCTGGGGTATTCAGAGGAGCCCTGACCACTTGGATTGGCAGGGGGCAGGCCTCATTAAATACCCAGGGTCAGCCCAGCTGTAGAGGAGTTGTTCGGGGTGGAAGCTGGAGATGGAGTGCTAGGGCCTTTGAGGGAGCTCCCCAGTCTGGGGAGGGTGACCTTGCGCCTGGGCTCGGGTGCGGACAGGCATTCTGAAAACACGCAGAGGTGTCCTGCACAGGAGGAGCAAGGAGAGGACAGCGGGAGAAGAGCACTGCCGGGCAAGTCTCCAGGGAGGAACAACAGGTCGCAGCCAAGAGGGCTGGTGAGTTACACACAGTCAGGAGAGGACTGGGGAGGCAGGCCTGAGAGGACTGGGAGATTGCAGTCTGGGATGGGTGCAGAACCAGAGGAGTGAACTGTGGTGGCACGGGCAGTAGAGAGAGGCAGCTGCAGCAAGGAGGGCTGGCAGGGCCTGAAGATGTGGTACTGGGTTCAGTAGCCATGTGGACAGCTAGCACCAAGGACTACCATATTTTTGCTACACTATAGGGGCCCGTAGTCCCTGCTTGCAAAGGGCATTCACCTTAGGCTCGGTGAAGTCAGTGCCAGGCCTACAAATCAGTGCTAACTGGTCCCGGAAGTGCAAGCACATGATGTGCTGGAGGTGTTGAGAAGAGATAGTCTGCAAGCAAGTGATGTGCTGGAGGAAGAGAGGAGATTGTATATACCGTGAGTGTATATAGTTTAGTCCCAACATTGACTTTCAATCATCTGGGCATCTCATAATTTCCCTATCCCTATCCAAGTTAATTTCCCTCAATAAAAATACAAAAAACAAGTGCAAGGACTGTTTCATGTCTCTGAATGCTTGAAATTGTGTGCCTGGCTGGGCAGGGTGACAAACGGACCACAACACCCAGCAGCCCTTCTAAGGGTACCACTACAGACATAACATAGTAAGATATAAATATGCCACAAACAGATAAGACAAAGAAAATATTATAATGCTCTTAGTATTTTTCCTCGTCAACCCCACTGCAGTTGGGGGATGAGTAGCTCGCTGTAGCTTCGACGCAGGAGCATTTCACGGGTCATAGCCCGATTCTTCAGGAAGATATATTGCAGCCAAGCACTAAAATAGGAAAATATTGTAAACGTCAGGGCTTTTTTTCTCAGATTATAGGTGCAGGAACTCAACCATGCCCTGCACATACCCTGGGCACTTGCATCCCCCTTCTCCCCATCCTGCACTCATCGGGAGCCACTCAGGAGATGAGATCTGAGGGAGCCAAGCTGTCACTTGTAAACACAGAAGCTTGGCTGCCACAGAGCCATAGTGTTGTGGAGGGAGCAGAGGGCCTGAGCTGGAGGTGGTGGAACTGAGTTCCACCAAGTTCCAGCTGAAAAAAAAGCCCTGGTAAACATCAATTCCAATCTTAATTACATCAACATGTATATTGGCTCAATAGGTTATTGCCATATTCCTCAGGGTTTGTAAATAAGAACAAAAACACCGTCCCTACAAATGGTCATCCTACAGCCAGCCACTGCCAAACTTCTGGTCACATGGGATAGTCCACATCGCTTTCTTTGGGGATACCAAGATCCCATTCACAGTTTCAAATGAATGTGAATCTATAAAAAATATCACATAAACAAACTAATACATAGTGCAACTAATGGGACAGAGCAACAATAGAAGAACAAAAAGTCAATTAATAGGGCAGGAAGGATAACCTGATGTGGGGTCCTTTAAGTTTTCTGTTCATATGCTGGTGTAGCACCCTCTAGCGTTGCTAGAGTGCTAGAGTTAGGATTTTTGTGTTAGTGTAGGTAAACTGTCAGGCTTGGTTGGCAGCCAAGCATGTGTGTTTTTCTGGGTCAGGGTTGACCCCTCCTCGTGCTAGCTGGAAACTTGAAGAAGATTCCAGAAGCAGCTGGAAGGGGTCTAGGAGAAGCTGTCTGGAGTATTATGAGGGCCCTGACCAATCCCCAACAGATGGTTTGGCATTGGGCATGTCCCCTCAAATACTTAGGGTCAGCCCAGCTGGGGCAGTGGAGTTCAGGTGGAAGATGGAGATGGAGTGTTAGGCTGTCGGAGGCTTTTGAGAGCAGCCCCCCAGTCTGGGGGGGTGGTGAACACAGGCCTGGGCTCGGGTGCGGAAGGGACCCCTTCTCACGACACATGGAGAGATCCTGACAAGGAGACACGGGAGCAAGGAGAGGACAGCAGGAGAACACTGCCGAGCAAATCTCCAGGAAGAAAAAGACAGCCAAGAGGGCTGGTGAGTGTTGCAGTCAGAGGACTGAGAGGCATGCCTGAAGGGACTGGGTGCAAGCAGTCTGGGATGGATGCAGAGTCAGTCTGGGAGGGCTGCTGTAGAGAAGTAGCCAGGAGGGCTAGTGAAAGGGGCAGCTGCAGCCAAGTGGACTGGCAGTGCCTGAAGAGGTGGTACTGGGATCAGTAGCCACAGGAATATGACACCTAAACACTAAAGACCTCTTTTTCTGTTACACTACCAAAGGGGCCCGTGGTCCATGCCTGCAAAGGGCATTTGCTCTGGATCTGACTGGGTCTGTGTTGGATCGAATTGTTAGTGCTAATTGGTCCTGGGAGATGTAGTTGTACAAGCAAGATTGTGCTGGAGGTAGCAGAGGAGAAGTATGTATATACTGGATGAAAATAGTTTGTGTCCTTGAAGATTTCCTTGTTGATCAAGTGGGCTTCCCATATTAACCCTATCCCCATCCAAGTTCAATCCCCTTAATAACAATACAAAAACAAAAGCTGCAAGGACTGATTCCTGTCTCCAGAGTGTGTGCAAAATTTGTGTGCCTGGCTGTGCAGGGTGGGAGATACCCATATTCACCAGCGGCTCCTACGGGGTTAGCGCTATACTGGCTTTGTATTTTATTTGGAGTAACATGTCCCCATGCTACTGTTTAAAATTGTGGCTTACGCCAGGTTTTCTGAGTGCAAGCACACTAATGGCTCAGGTGTGTGCTGCATTCATATGAGAGCCTGAGAAAAAGCTCAGGGCCCCACCCTCTCCAGGAGGTCGGTTTGTGAGGTGCTGTTATGCACCATGGTGTCCAAGTCAGGACAGGGGATGGCCTGAGCCTGACAGAAAGTCCATGTTGGACAGAACAGCTAGGAAGCTGTAAGGAAGATGCAGAGCTGAGGTGCAGCATCTGTGCATACACACTGGGACATGTTCATGGTTGGAGATCCTGAAGAGGTACTTGGAGCAGTAAAGCTGTCACAAGAAAGCCAGGAGGCTGAATGTTATGTTTATTGTATTAATGATTAGAGCCCCCTGCGTGTGAAGACATACCTGTATGAATTCTGACTTTTTTTTAAATAAAAGTGGGCAGGAAAGTCTGGAAAACTATATCTGGCGTGTAGTAAATTCACTATTTTGGCAGAGATAAGAAACCCCACTGTGTCACATAAGTTAAAGCTGAACTCCAGAATAAGCAAACATTGTCTTTTTACATTTGGCATGTGTCTTCTTCTTGAACCTTGGTGTGGTTTGTGTATTTCTTCCAGGTATGTGCAGTAATCCTATGTGAACTTTTACCCTTGTGCAGAAGCTTCCTGTAATAAAGACTGGTAACTGCTGCTCTCTCTCCTTGTGCAAGGTGACTAGTCTTGTCTCCACCCCTCTCCTTAAGTTTTCTGCAGGCAGCCTGTGGTTGGTGGACCTGCTAGGCCCCTCCCACTGCTCTGCTCTCTGTACAGGCTATGTACAGCACAGTGGCGATGTCACTGCTACTTTTACAAGGTAATGCCTGAGTTTATAAAGGCAACGGTTCCCAGAATGTAGATTTATATTCTTTATGTTTATATATTTGAATATGAATACATTCACATGAAAGTTTTTTATGCCCAGAGTTCAGCTTTAAGGCAGATTATAGCAAAGATAGGCTCACCTAACATTTGGGGGCTTTGTTTTTATTTCTGTGATCACACAGAGTAAAGAGATTATGAATATGCAGGTCAAATTTTCCCATTCTACATATGAGATTTTGAATGATTTTTAAGCATTAGGTTTACCAGGTTCCTTAATAGCAATACACAAATTTCAGCTTATGCACCTGCCAACAAATGGTTAAATCTCATATTCACGAGTTATAGAAAAATCATGTGTAGCTGAGCCTTCAATCTGTTTCAAACAATGTACCAAATAATAAACTACTTCTGTTCTGCCTCGTCTCTGAGCCTTGCTTGATATATTTCTGCTATTGTACTGAACTGCCATCTGGACAGCTATAAGAATTTTGCAGATGCATCTCATTTTGAGATACATATCAAAGCCATTTGCACAGCAACTCAATGTGTCAACTATTTTTTTCTTTTGCCTGAAAAGAAATGTGGCTGGGCACACAGTAATAATCAGTTATAACCTCAGTGTCATAGATTAAAGTTAGGTGGTAGATAGAGGGCGCTAGATAGTGGTTAATATTAACAAATGCGTGAAAGAGTGAAAATACTGCGCTAAACCCAATAAATATACAAAAAAGCTGCTAGCACACAAACAAACCAAGTCCAATACAGATACAAACAATAAGTGCAGTGCTAATAGTGAAAGTAATGATAAAAGTAATAAATGCCTGTAGGCATCCAACCACATAAGTGATAAGACAAGTGCAATGGAAACAGTGAATGAAATAAGGTAAATACACCCCAAAAGCTATAATATAAAATAACAAAAAAGGAAACTGTGAAAAATGTCCACAACTAAAGTGTCCAACAATAGGGGACTGATTTCTTAATCTTCAAACAAGAGAGGGGAAGTTAGCTCTGCACTTTATTTTCTTACGATCAACACAACATACTTATAAACAAAATGTGTTTAACACTGCTCCATCATCACAAGGCAACACCCTTTCTTACACATGATTAAAATGGTTGTAAAGGCTGAAGGATTTTTACCTTCATGCATTCTATGCATGAAGGTAAAAAATCTTCTGTGTGCAGCAGCCCCCCCCCCCCCCAGCCCTCCCTTAATACTAACCTCGATCCAGCGTTGTCCACAAGAGCCTTGCCTCTCCGGGGACTCGCACTTCCGACTGACTTTTGACAATGTCACATAGGCTCCACTCTAAGCGTTTCGTCATCACACAGAGTGGGCCGCAGTGAGATTTTGGCATTTGGCTTTGGATTTTTGTAATATACATATCTGGTTTCTATAGTTGTGAGGAAATTACTTTATTTTAATACATTTCTACAGATTTATAACACACTATGAGGCTGTCTATTTCTATACCCTTTATGAGCGGATCCGCTATGGCCTGTAGACCAGTGGTGGGAAGTGCTATTTGATTGCTGAATATGAGGAGGTTATGAACATCCTGGTGAGTATATAATATGGACAGTCTGTTGATTGTGGTTCAAAAACTCTATTTGACTGCTGAATTTAAGGGGGTCAATACATTCTGGTAAAGGGCTCATGTTACTTACCACTGGTCGACTTTGGGTGAATACTTCTGCATAGAAGATTATTCTTTATTCACTTCATGGTTTGGAGATGTCTGCACTTTTTATATCTTTTCATTGTTTACACTGTTTGCAATTTTGATGGACTAATTTACCTATTTGAATAATCATCACTCATTAAGTGGACATCACTGTTTTTGTGTGCACAAGTTTATTTTTGTATTAATTTTATTTGTAGGTTTTTATATATCTGCTAGTGCTGCACCTTTATATATGTTTATTTATAATCCATTTATTGACTGAAAGCATCACACAAAGCAATAGAGCTCTGAGTCTCTTTTCCCCAAGTGTGAGTACAGCTGTACTTACAGGGAGCTAGTATCAATATAGTTTCAAGTGTTCTTACTAGCTTTATAAAAAAAAATACAGTACATTGCTATGTCATTGTTTAATGAATACATAGCACGATCTAATTGTAATTTTTGTTATATCTGCCTGAAGTTCAGCTTTAACTTACTATATTCTGTCCAAGAAAAAAAAAAAGAAAAATTAAAGAACAAAGAAGCACAGAATCACCAGTTCCCATGGAAACGTCTTTAATAGTCGAAACATTTTCGGTTAGTCATTTACGACTGATACATCTATACAAAACTCTTGCGAAGTACAATAAGTGTAATCAATGTCAATTGTGTATAAACACATACCAGTAGAACTGAATCTCTTAAAGATTCCAAGCCTCTTGAATGTGCTGTTTATTTCCCTCTGTATGCGTATTTAAGAGCTTTGTTTGCAGGTGGATCAACCCTTGGTAGCAGTGTAGTAGATGAATTTGCCATTTTCTGCTCTCAGTGTGTTATGTCTTAAACTGCTGGGAAATCTAAACTACTTGTAAGCAACATAGCTTGCAAATTATTCAAACAAAGCCATTCCAACATCTGAAATGACAGCACATTATTGGTTGTTTTGTAGTTAAAGTGAAATGAAGGTCTAAAAACAAAATAAATGCTAGTAAGTAGGCTTTTAGTGCAGAATCTCTGTATGTCTCTTCTGCCATAAAAGGTTCTGCCTTGGCTGTTAGCAATTTTCATCGGACTGTACACTCGGTAGACATGTGCGGTTTGTTTTGTTCCAAATTAATATTCGGACAAATTTTTAGTTATTCGGATATATTCGAATACCCGAATTACAATAAAAACAAATTTTACTGAATGCTCCGAATAACGTAACGAAATCCGTCCGAATTTTGGAAATTCGGACTAAAATTCGATTCAAATTTTACATTGAACTCCAGTCGAATTCTCACTACACATATTGCTGAAATCAAAGACTGTGTGTGTTATTAGAGTACCATTTCGAAATAATGTTGTTTTTGTTAAGCAAAAGGTGATTTAAAGAGTCATTGTAATCATTTGATGAAGATTTTTGTTTTGTTTGTTCACTTTGCTGCATTCGAATCGAAAACTTAACATTTTCTTTTTGACCGATTCGAAAATTTAGCAATTTGATTGTTTCAAATCGAAAAAAATTGGTAAATTCAAAGAAAATTCCAAAGACGAATTCCGAAAACGAATTGAACGAATCAACCGAATTTAACTAAATGAAATAACTAGATTACAGAATCAAAACGAGACAAAACTAATCAAATTTTTTCGTCATACACATGTCTAACACTAGGCCATGCATGTGTAGCTCAATGCACAATCTCTGCATGCCTTGAGTTCCATGGTGATTTAACTTCCACCCACATGCATGGGAATTATGTTATCGTCAGCCAGCCGATCAAGATGCCCGAAGATGGCAAACTCAAAAGAAGACCAGGATAGGATGGAAGCCCCAGTGACAGAGTGGCAGAGGGAGCGTGGGACTCGCATCCCAGATAGCAAGGAAAACTTGCCACATATTTGTGGCAGTGTTGAATTGTAAGTCTGTTAACCTGTTGCACATTTTCACTGGCAAGTTGTACACTTGCAGAGCACTTAAAGAACAAGTTCTGGTTGACACTTTTGTTGCAAATTTGCGTGGCAAGTTTCTAGCAAGAGTAAAGTTGCAGTGGTGAGTCTACAGCAAGAGCTCTGCAAGTCTACAGTTATCCCTGTGGTGGGATGACTATTGCAGAACATATGATATTGTACAAGGCGACTATAACATAAAATATAGAACAAACACATGTGCATAAATAGGTGAAAAAAGTCCAGATTGGGTCTTCAAAAACACTGCAGTGGCACTTTTTAGAAAGGGAGTGTTCAATCCACTTTGACAATCACCACGTGAGCCTTCACCAACCACAAGCAATGAACTCCTACCAGAACATGAGGACTCCACTACAGAGTCAAATCAGCATTAATATGACAATCCCATCATACTGCAGTATATCTCGTGAATCCAATCAATGGTAACATTAATGGAAACCATAATTGCACGAAATTCCACATAAAATCAACATGGAAGAATCCACATAGTGTAAAATTGTCTAAAAGGTTTTATTGCACATAAGGGTCAGTTCACACATATGTGATGCGAGAACTCGTGCGATTCCAGTGCAGGTTCCTGCATCACATGTCACCCGCCGGCCGTTCACACTGCCCTATGTGAACCGCTGCAGATGTCAATAGAAGGTTAATGACACCCGCAGATTTTTTCGCATATTGCAGTGCGAGCTGCCAATTGGTGCAGAAATCAGATCGCATAGGTGTGAACACCCATACGATCCGATTCCAGTGCGGACCAAAAAAAGGGTTCTGCACCATTTTGGTGTGAATGTGATGCGATTTCAGCCATACAGTTTGTATGGCTGAAATTCACATTGCACAAACATTGCATGTGATCTGAACAGCAATGTGGTGCGATGCACATGTGATGCCTGTCATCGCATATGTGTGAACCGGCACTCAAAGTATGAATACTACTCATATGAATAAAAACAATACGCACTTTTTATGCATAACAACCCCAAGATGCATGATGAGAGGTTCCGAACAATGCTTCACAAAAATTACCGGTCCAGGTAGGTGTGGCGATGTCACGTGCGTTAGCTCAGCCCAACACGTGTCTTCATATGTGACATCATTGGGGGCATTTATACAATGCGCATATTGTTTTTATTCATGTGAGTAGTGTGAGGATCTGGGCTGTTCTGTACAAAACCACTGCATTCAGCAGATAAGTATAACACGTTTGTTATTTTTAAACAAAAACACCCTAAATAATTTAATATCATTTTAAGATGTTCCCATTCATTCACTATAGCCATATTAAAGTGGTATTAAACTCAACATCAAAAAAATATTATATTTCAGCTTGCCAATCCTTAGATGTCGTGGCTGCATTCATTTTCTTTTTTTCTGCTTTTTTTTCGGCTTTTTTTTCCTCTGTTTTCACCTAATGATCTGGCCAGTAACACACCTCCCGTATTAGCGTGTCCCCACTCTGGATGAAGGAGCACAGGGGGCAGCATTGTCAGTCTGACTTGGAGGGGAGTGTTGGATGTACTAGCAGATTTAAATACACTAACAATTTGAAGCCAAACTCCAGCTTACACCTTATAATCAGTTACAGCAAACAGCTTTGTTCCTTGTGGGATAAAGGTTTCACATAAATAACTAAAAGGTGACCATTGTAAGCACCTCTGTCAGTGTTAAATGATTTGTCTCATCCCTGTAACCGCTACATTTGTAAGAGATCTTGCTGTTTTGAAAAACAACAGACTTTGTCCCCTTTCACATGAGCTGAACGATTGTGATTGCCTATCAGTTTTTTAGGAGGACCTGATTATTACCTCCATTGTCCTCTATGGAGTGGCAAAAGGACATGTGGCTGTTTACATCCAATCCGATTGAATCTGCTAAAAACAGGTGAATGGGGATCTGTTCCCCTTCTGTCTTTCGGATCGAATGGCAGTTGGATGTAAATGGACAGGGGGTCTGTTTACATCCGACCACCCTCACAAGAGAGCGGGCTGTATCCACTCTGCATAAACGCAGTGGGCACAAACCAGCAATCTGCCAGCTCATTAGCATAAGCAGACAGATCCCCGCTCCGCTCCTGCCGGAGTCTACCCCGTGTGGAAGGGGATTTATTGGCCAGGTGAAAATAAAAGAAAGAAAACCTAAAAAAGAAAACTAATGCAGCCATCACAATGGTAAGCTGCAATATTATAAATGTTTGCTTTTGGGTTTAATACCACCTTTTTTTTTTTTCATTTTCCTTGCATGTGATTGGGTACTCATTAAAAAGTGAACCTTTACCTAATTTACTAACATTTACTAAGCTCTCGATCAACTGCACTTTGCAAAAGGCACAGTCTATTTGCCTTTAGTAAATCAAGCCTATAGTGTCTGTGGGCAAGGTAAGGAGCAACTGCACCTGCACCAGTGCCAAACCATTATTTCTCCAATACAAAAAAGGCAATCTCTGCCTCCAGCAGCGGAATTAAACCAAAGCACACTGGAAGTTGTTGTAACTAAGCTAACAGCTACATCGCTGTCCTCATGACCTATTGTCGGCTTTGTCCCCACCACCACCCTCCTGCAGACTAGTAGAGCTGCATCACTGTCACATGACCATTATTAAAAAATACACTGGGAAAAAAAACATCATATTTTTGCTCATGCTGATTTCTAGAAGGAATGCTTAATCGGTGTCTGCCTTAAAAAAAACAGTGTACAAATTGTAGGGTGTTTACCAATGCATACCTTCCAACAATTTGGGATGGTAATGACGGACACCTACTTGAAAACATATGTAGGCATAGGGCACGCCCCCCTGGCACACCCCCATAAAGGAGAATTAACCAAAAAAAGGTTAAATCCACAAGGACTTTTTTTTTACCACTACTATTCCTTTGTATTGGCTTTTAAAATTGACAAATGCAGCAATTTAGAATTTGGATGAAATGTTTAGCACTGGGAAACACTTTTTGAAAGATAAAAAGTGCATTTTATATACAATCAGACCAAAATAAGGGACAAATGAAGGGGAAAGAGGGACAGAGGAACATTGCTCCAAATTAGGGACAGTCCCTCAAAATCAGGGACAGTTGGGAGATATGCCAATGCTTTAAGAAATGAATATTTTCTTACATGATTTGCATTCACTTCTCCTTTTTTACTCACACACCGAGGACATCTAGTGGTTAAATATGAGAAAGACAATTAGTCAGAAATCTAAATTAAGAACACATTAGCAAGACTTTAAAATACAACTTGTCAGAGGAGTAAAGAGAATGCTATTACAGATCACTCCTATTGGAAATATCACCTTCATGGCTGTCATGCTAATCAATGGCTTCTAAACTTTCAGAGTCAATGACCCGGAACAAGTATGAAATACAGAGTCCTGACTTAATCCATGTTTATGATTTAGAAAGTACTGAATCCAGGGGATGGCATACAACCAGTATTTCCAGAATCTGATCAGCAATAGCAATCCTCTTATTTCTCCAAAGACAGGTGTGCTTAAAACAGTACCTTTATTTATAGATTTCTGTTCATCTCAAAAAGAGGGGCAGTTGAGGAATGTGTATGTCCACAGTCATCTCAGTTCAGAAGTATGCTAAGAAATAAAGGTATATCTAGGGTTGGGTTGATGAAGAAACAATATTACTCTAGGAAAAAAAAAACCATGTGAAGAGTGTTCAGCATGGGACTTAATGTAGAAATAAACATTTTCTTCATTCAGATAGCATACAGAACTGGTATAAACCCTCTCAGTTCTTCCATTGGGGAGATTTCCCTTCACTTCCTGCCCCATAGCCAAAACAGGAAGTGAGAGGAAGTCCCTTCAAAGTGAGCAACAAAACTTGTGTACACATTGGAAGATTTCTCCTCTATTTCTGTTCTAGTAACAACCCAAATTTTGGATTTCCTTTCAATTTTACTGATGGATAAAGAAGGAAAAATAGAGAGGTTGACTCTACCTAACAGGGACACAGACAGCAATAAAAAAAATACAGGGGTTCTAATCCCTCCCCACTCAATAAAAAGTTTTGGACTTCGTTATACTTTAACCACTTCAGCCCCAGAAGGTTTTACCCCCTTCAGGCCATTTTTTCCGATACTGCACTGCGTTACTTTAAGTGATAATTGCGCGGTCGTGCGACACTATACCCAAAAAAATGATGTCCTTTTGTCCCACAAATAGAGCTTTCTTTTGGTGGTATTTGATCACCTCTGCGGTTTTTATTTTTTGCGCTATAAACAAACTGAAAATTTTGAAAAAAAAAACTATAATTTTTACTTTCTGCTATAATACATCCACTAAAAAAATGTAAACAATCGAATTTCGTCATCAGTTTAGGCCAATATGTATTCTGCTGCATATTTTTGGTAATAAAAATCCCAATAAGTGTATATTGATTGGTTTGCGCAAAAGCTATAACATCTACAAACAATGGGATATTTATATGGAATTTCTATTTATTTCTTTTTTTACTAGTAATGGCAGCGATCAGCAATGTTTAGCGGGACTGCGACATTGCAGACAAATCGGACACCTAACTGACACTTTTGACACTTTTTTGGGGACTGGTAACGCTAATACAGTGATCAGTGCTAAAAATATGCACTGTTACTGTACTAATGACACTGGCAGGGAAGGCGTTAACACCAGGGGCGATCAAAGCATTAAGTGTGTCCCTAGTGAGTGCTTGCTAATTGTGTTGGGGATTGTTTGACTGGGAGAAGAAAGAGATCCGTGTTCCTGCTTAGCAAGAACACCAGATCTCTCTCTTTCCCTCTGACAGAATGGCGATCTGCCTTGTTTACATAGACAGATTGCTGTTCTGCCTCTTCTGGGAACGATCACAAGTGGCTGGCGAACATCGGGTCTGCTGGACCCGCTGGTTGGCTCCCCCTCTGGCCAATTAGGGCGCGGTGCGTGGTTTCATACAGCCGGGCCACCTTGCCGCAGTAAATGTGCGGTAGGCAGCCCGGAACCGGTTAAAAGTGAATGGATGGGTAAATTATGATCAGTGGTAGGATTGAATTGTCATAGCAGGAGGTAGCTAAGTTGTTTTGGATGGACTGATTCTATAATAAATTGGGGGACAATTTCTTTCTTTTTAAATAAAAAGTTTCAAAATGAATACACGCATTGGCAACAAGCATCTGTGTATGTTCTTGCTGTTTATCAATACCACTGTGTAGTGAAATCAAGATACCAGTAAAGCTAGTTTCACATCTCTGTGGTGGGGAACGCAAGTGAAAAAGTGCACGTTCCCAACCTGCAAAGAAACATCCTGCACTTTACCAGATGCATGGGGGTGCCATTCATTCTTTTTATTTCATGCATTTTCTCACATGCCATACCACATGGTGTAAGGGTTCTTGTTTCTCTGTTTTTCTTCAGGTAGGGCAGCCCACTTAAATGAATTTTCTGCCTACACACAGAACGCAGGTAACAATAGTGTGAACCTAGCCCAAATTCTGCTTTGTGAATATGAAAAAACGCTGTAAAAACAACAGTCCAAAAAACAAGTGCTGTGGGAAGAAAATACAGACAGGAAGATTCAGTAAAGTATTTGCACCACTTTTCTGGTGGTATGGCTTTTTAAAATGTCCTGATTCAGAAAAGCCCTGTCGTTTGTTTCGGGTAACCTTACCAAAACAGGTGACAGATTCAGGTAATTCCTAATATTGCCAATTTTTTAAGGTAGCACTATATTTAAAATGGGTTACCTCTGGTTTGTAGATACCGAAATTGGAGGTAATTATGATCAACGCCAAGCTGGCGTACAGAGACAGACAGGGTGCAAAATGCCCGTGTAGATATACGCTGTGTAGAAGAGCAGTATGTATGCCACTGCTGTACCCCTATCACTGGTTGTCAAGGACATTGTGAACTTTACAGCCGAATGGGCTTCTAGCAACCAGTGATTAATTTAGGTTAATCCGTCACCTCTCATTTCCCAAAGGGGGTTCTTTAAATGATGACATTGATTTTTCATCAGCATCCATATCTTACAGCTCGTTTGAAGAAGCCATAGGGAAAATTAGGCAGTTTGGTGTTGGGTGCCTTATGGCCAAGGCAGACATTAAAGCCGCATTCAGGCTCCTACCAATATCCCCTGAAGCGTTTAGCTCATTGGGTATTTTCTTTGAAGGCTACAACTATTACGACATGTGTCTTCCAATGGGATGCTCTTTATCCTGTGCATATTTCAAGAAATTCTCAACTTTTTTACCTTGGGTCATTGCTTTTGGGTCTGGTCAAGATAGTATAATTCCTTATTTGGACAATTTTTTGTTTATAGGTCCTGCTGATTCTCCTCATTGTTTTAATCTATTGCGTTTGTTTTTTACCATTTCGGAGATCTTTGGTATTCCGCTTGCCCAAGAGAAAACAATTTTGCCTTCATGTTCTATTGAATTTTTAGGTATTCAGATAGATACATTCCTGATAGAATTTAGATTATCAGCTACCAAATTAGAACGTTTAAAAAAATGTACTTTGTTTTTTCCTCAGAAGAAGGAAAGTTCTGTTAAAGGAACTTCAACCTCTATTGGAGTTTTTAGCCTTTGCAACAAGAATTATGCCTGTAGGCAGGATAATTTCTAGGAGGTTATACATGGCATTGTCAGGTTATAAATCCCCATTTTCCTATATTAGACTTACCGCAGACCTGAAGGAGGATGTGTTAGTGTGCTCACGTTTCTTAGATGGTTTTAGTGGGCGGTCTTTTTTCCAGGAATTTTGCAATATTGGGAATGATATACTTAACCTAGACTTTCAGTCTTGTATTGAGCGGGCCGCGGGCTTGGGGTAGGGCAGTCTTATAGCTATAAGCTGGTGGGGACTTATTTTCTGTATACTTATTTGCTTGAGTTTTTATGACTAAGCAAAGATATACAGTGGGGACGGAAAGTATTCAGACCCCCTTAAATTTCTCACTCTTTGTTATATTGCAGCCATTTGCTAAAATCATTTAAGTTCATTTTTTTCCTCATTAATGTACACACAGCACCCCATATTGACAGAAAAACACAGAATTGTTGACATTTTTACAGATTTATTAAAAAGGAAAAACTGAAATATCACATGGTCCTAAGTATTCAGACCCTTTGCTCAGTATTTAGTAGAAGCACCCTTTTGATCTAATACAGCCATGAGTCTTTTTGGGAAAGATGCAACAAGTTTTTCACACCTGGATTTGGAGATCCTCTTCCATTCCTCCTTGCAGATCCTCTCCAGTTCTGTCAGGTTGTATGGTAAACGTTGGTGGACAGCCATTGTTAGGTCTCTCCAGAGATGTTCAATTGGGTTTAAGTCAGGGCTCTGGCTGGGCCATTCAAGAACAGTCATGAGGGTTGTTGTGAAGCCACTCCTTCATTATTTTAGCTGTGTGCTTAGGGTCATTGTCTTGTTGGAAGGTAAACTTTTGGCCCAGTCTGAGGTCCTAAGCACTCTGGAGAAGGTTTTCATCCAGGATATCCCTGTACTTGGCCGCATTCATCTTTCCCTCGATTGCAACCAGTCGTCCTGTCCCTTCAGCTGAAAAACACCCCCACAGCATGATGCTGCCACCACCATGCTTCACTGTTGGGACTGTATTGGACAGGTGATGGGCAGTGCCTGGTTTTCTCCACACATACCGCTTAGAATTAAGGCCAAAAAGATTTATCTTGGTCTCATCAGACCAGAGAATCCTATTTCTCACCATCTTGGAGTCCTTCAGGTGTTTTTTTAGCAAACTCCATGTGGGCTTTCATGTGTCTTGCACTGAGGAGAGGCTTCCGTCGGGCCACTCTGCCATAAAGCCCCGACTGGTGGAAGGCTGCAGTGATGGTTGACTTTCTACAACTTTCTCCCATCTCCCGACTGCATCTCTAGAGCGCAGCCACAGTGATCTTTGGGTTCTTCTTTACCTCTCTCACCAAGGCTCTTTTCCCCCGATAGCTCAGTTTGGCCGGACGGCCAGCTCTAGGAAGGGTTCTGGTCATCCCAAACATCTTCCATTTAAGGATTATGAAGGCTACTGTGCTCTTAGGAACCTTAAGTGCAGCAGAAATTTTTTGGTAACCTTGGTCAGATCTGTGCCTTGCCACAGTTCTGTCTCTGAGCTCTTCAGGCAGTTCCTTTGACCTCAAGATTCTCATTTGCTCTGACATGCACTGTGAGCTGTAAGGTCTTTTATAGACAGGTGTGTGGCTTTCCTAGTCAAGTCCAATCAGTATAATCAAACACAGCTGGACTCAAAGAAAGGTGAAGAACATCTCAAGGATGATCAGAAGAAATGGACAGCACCTGAGTTAAATATATGAGTGTGATATTTCAGGTTTTTTTTTTTAATAAATCTGCAAAAATGTCAACAATTCTGTGTTTTTTAGTCAATATGGGATGCTGTGTGTACATTAAGGAGGAAAAAAAATGAACTTGAAATGATTTTAGCAAATGGCTGCAATATAACAAAGAGTGACAAATTTAAGGGGGTCTGAATACTTTCCGTCCCCACTGTATATTCTTATTATTTTATGACTGATGAGATTTAATCTATGGTTATTATTATTATTATTTACACATCCAAAATAAAGTGCAGCAGCCATACTTTTGCCACAATAAAGTCTGTAGTTTTCTTTGTTATTTATTGGTTGTCTTTGGGGAATGTTTTAATTGAGGGAGGTTTTATAGGTGCAGCCTGCATGCCCATGAAAATCCTGTTCAGTAAGAAAAAGAAAAAGGATCCAGTGCTGAAAGGAGAAGACAGTAAACTAAATGAATGAACACACACACAAGACAACATGTACGTGTAATAACAACTTTATCAATTGAGTTTAACAACACTTTAAGAATTACGCTCAACATACAGAACAAAAAAGTGCTACTGCTCAGCATCTCTTTATTCAGAATAAGAACAGGTACTGAAGCTTACACCAAGCATACAGAACAGTACTTCTGTGCAATGTCCATACATGTCAGGAATAAAAGTGATAAAATGCCGACAAATGATATAATACATAAAGTATTACATAAAATGTTCCCATTATAACCCGCATACAGCTGTCACCTCAAATCTTTCAATTCCATGCACCACCGCACCAGCAGGTCTCATACATTAAACGTATTTCATTTTCTTCAAGGACAGCCAGAAGAAAAAAGAAACATAGTCTAGGACTAGAGGTTTCTGCACGTCAGATGTGTGATGTGAATTACCAAAAGCACATTAATAGTGACCAGGATGTCAGATAAGTCAAAAAGGACTTGAAGCTAAATTATTAAAGTAACCTACTGTATATTGCAGGCAATACTGGGTTTTCATTGCATTTTTTACACATTGCTTATAAGGAGAACAATTACTGGCCCTGAATTAGAAAAAAAATGAGGTGAAGCTAAGCCTAGTAGGCAGCTATGGCTTCCATGGGAGGGTTCATGAGTTGCCATGAAAGGATACCCCTGCTGATGGAGGTGCTAGCAGTGTCAGCAGTTGTATTGTGTAGCAGTTGTGTATCACCATAGCCCTACTTTGTTGCTCTCTGACAATCATCACGCTAGCACCTTTTTCCTAACCAATCAAATCTGTGAAATTAGCTCTGTGCTTATTGCTTTTGCATTATATAACTCCACAACCTGGATTTGTCAGAGACAGACTTGTGGTTGGATAGTCTTGAATGTTCATCATTAAAAATACTTCAGTTTCTCCTAAAATCTAATTATAGTATTCACAACTTTTGCAGCCATCATGGATTGTGGATATATTCACTATAATAGGGGTGTTCAACCCACGGCCGCAGAGCCCTCTGATGTGGCCCATGACCTCATGCTCTGGGATGGCGGGTCAGCAAGCCCAGATCGAGATCAACAGGTTGCCATCCCAGAGCATCAGAGTGCATGGTACCGGTAACGGTACCGGTAGCCAATTCATCAAGATCTATCTATTACTTCTTGTTACTGTAAACCGTCCTTAATTGGAGATTTTGATGACTTTTGAAAGAAAACGGGCAAGCGTGTATAGTCCGGTACACGAAGACTTTGCTGTTTTGACACAACAGCGGGTAACTAGGAAAAAGTTGTCACCGCCGCAGAGGTGGCCATTTTGTTGGTTACTATCCGAGCGGACGAACAATCTCCGCTCATAATACCGTGTACCAGAGTGTATACGGTTGCCAGTGTTGTGTCAAAAGAGAAAGTCGTTGAAATCTCCAATAATCTCCAATTACTGGCGGTTTACAGTAACCGGGAGTGACATAATTGGACATCTTGATGAATTGGCTATTTTGACAGAACACCGGCACCGGCAGCAGAGGAAGGAAGCATCCGTGGATGGAGCAGGAGCAAGAGCTGCATAAGGTGGATTGATACCAAGTGGATTTCCTGAACCTCCACCCTTTGGTGCCTGGGAACCCATTGGCTCTCCACGCCGACTTGACTAACACTATCCCACCTCGCCTTACCGAATACTGGGAACTTAATGCAGGGTCCTCCTCCCCAGAGGTCATTTGGGACGCCTAAAGGCATTCACTAGGGGTCAATACATCTCCTCAATAGCTGGGATCCGTAGAGAACCGTAGAGAACAAGCTGCTACCACAACTGAGCTACAGAACAAGGTAGATACCCAGACTGAGGCCTACACGGCTGACCCCACCGACTCTGGCTTTGATGTCCTTAACGCAGTGAAACGGGAACTACACCTCCATCTAACAGAACTTACCAGACTAGATCTACCGTAACAAGCAAAGATTTTTCGAACAGGGGGACCGAAACGGACACCTCCTAGCAATGTTAGCACAACATGACCTGCACCTCATATAGGCCTATTGCCCTACTTAACACAGACTTCGAAATTCTTACCAAATTGCTCACTATGAGACTACAACCCCTACTGCCACTGTGATGGAGACTGACCAAACTGGTTTTATGGCTAACAGAGCCACTGATGTCAACCTACAACGCTTATTTACCAACATACATGCACAACACCTCAATGAGGGTTCCCGGGTGATGGCCTCCTTAGACATAGAGAAGGCCTTCGACACTGTGGAATGGACTTTTCTGTGGGAGGTCTTCCGTAGAATGGGGTTCCCCTTGCTATTTATTACGTGGTTACAGACACTCTACAAGCACCCCACATCAGCTATCAAGTTGGGGGGGTCTGTCACAGCCCTTCCCTCTGTCCAGAGGCACGCAACAGGGCTGCCTTCTCTCTCCGGCATCAAGGGCCTGCGCATTGGCTGGCTGGAGGAGAGGGTCGCCTTGTATGCGGATGACCTCCTTCTTTTACTCAACGATGCAGACTCCTCACTCAAAGGGGCACTGCAGATTCTGAACTCATTTTCCACTGTCACAGACCTCAAGGTTAACTGTTCAAAGTCTCTTTTGTTCCCTATAGACCCTGCAGCTCGTACCACCGCCCCCTCCGATATACCCCTATAATGGTAATGAGGGTGGAGAGCCGTGTAATCCTGGAAACCGGAGGGGGGAACGAGGCGCCCCTGATGTAGCTGCAGCCGTGGACGCTCGAACAAGATGCGTCTCTCTGTCCTCAGCATGGGCATACCCCAATTTTAAATTTTTTAGTGCCTATTTTGTTACCTGTTTTTATGCAATGTAGTATTTGTATGATTCAATATTTATATGTTTGTATTCCCTATACATGATTAAACCATACATGTTTTGATGTAAGCGTCTGATCACGCGCCTTCCATCCACCTCCTACCATACAGTCCTTTCCAGACCACCCCTGGTCAGTTAAGGCAGCGGGACACGCTCTATCATCTCCTCCAGTCCTTCCACTTTCTACAATACTACCCTTTTACTGCAGCAAACGGCCTCACAAGCGCAGGAGTATTTTTCACCATATCTTGCCTACATTTTGTATTCAGATTTCTTGCCCCTGAACCTATGCCCAGTGGTTCAGGAGACACGGCTGAGACTGAAGGCATGGGAGTCACTACCCTTATCATTGCTAGGTCAGATAAATCTGATAAAAATGAAAATCCTACCCAAATTTACCTACCTACTTCGCCAATCTCCACAATAGATTCCCAAATCCTTTTTTACCCAGCTACATAGCCTCTTCGCCTCCTTTATCTGGGGAACCCAGTCCCCCAGATACGGATGGTCAACACTTGTACGCCCGTCCTCCCAGGGAGGACTGGCATGCCCTGACCTATATAAATATTTCCTGGTGACCCAGCTACTTACAGCGGCTTGGTGGCTCACTCCCGATACGACAAACCCCGCCACCTTAGTTGAGGCGGCGGTGGTGAAATCGTGGGAAGCGCTGAAATTTTTACTTTCCCGTGGCCCATACCCATTGACCCCCTCCATGCGCACCACGCTGCGTGCATGGGGGGCGGGACTTAAAATTTAAAGATACCCTAAAAATGCATTTTCTCCAGTTGCCCCCTTGTGGTTGAACCCCACCCTGGAGCATATTTACAAATTGCCCGAACCCCACGCTTGGACTAAAACAGTGGACCAAGTAATCTCCAATAATCTCTGGCCCCACTCCCTAAATTGATCTCTGATTTCAACATCCCGCAGAGCTATTTTTTTAGATAGCTACAACTCTCCCATGCCTTCGGTCACCAATTCTCCAGTTCTCCCCTCCAGATCATCCAATCCACATTAGAAAACCTCCTCAGGTCCGGATGTGCAAATAAGCCCACCTTGCGACTTTACTCTCATTTGATAATGACCTCCCTCCCTACTCTGGAAAAACTCAGAAACAAATGGCTACACGACATTCCTGACTTTGACAATGACAATTGGGATGACATATGGGACTTCCCTTTCAGATCCCTGGTCTGCCTGAGAGACCGACTAATACAGTTCAAGATGGTCCATCGCGCATATTTTACCCCACACAGATTACACAAAATGAACCCCGCCTCCCCCCCAGGATGCTGGTGTTGTGGAATAATACCTGGTGACTTTACTCATATTTTTTGGACCTGCCCAGCAATTATCCAATATTGGAAGGAGATATTAAAGGTCAAAACACAGGTCACCACCATATCTCTCCAACCCTCCATAGCAATATGTATATTGGGCCTGATAGAACAAATAATTCCCACGGTGGCAAGCCACACCCTGGTCAGGCTACTTCTCTTTTACGCCCGCAAAGCCATATCCCTCAGCTGGCGTAAGCCTACTCCTCCTCCTTTCTTCCTGTGGAAACAATTGATCAACAACAGCCTGCCTCTTTACAAAGATTGTTATGCTAATAGGGGTTGCCCTCAATAATATGACAAGGTTTGGTCCAAATGGCTGGCAGATTCCTCCACAGCCTCAGACTCACACCCTACTTAACCCATTATCTTCTGCTAATGAATAGGAATCTGCAATTGTGAATGTAACATATATTTCTGAGATGCACGTTTTAGCTCCACGCTGTCCTGCCCATGGAGCCAGCCTGCTGCGACCATCGTGATAACTTAAGTTCCCTGCCGTGTTTCATGTAACTGTTTGCCTTATATCATAATTCTGTACGTACCAAAGTTAGCACTCGTCATGACCAGTGTATGTTGTTTTTCTGTTAAATGTTTTAAAACTCAAAAAACAGATTTGCAAAAAAATAAATAAAAAATGCATAGGTGTGAACCAGGCCTTAGAGTATCCAAAGAACAAAAATATAATTTTATATTGCAGTCTATTAGTCTTTGGATGGGGTGATTCAACTTATTGTCTTTTTTTCAGGCTGTTTCGTTCATTTTCACCAGTGGTCTTGCTTGTGATGTACCGTATTTATCGGCGTATAACACGCACCCGAATTTAAGAGGGAAGTTTCAGGAAAAAAACTTTTTTTTTAAATAAACCACTTTGAAGCAAAATAATGGTCAGTGAGCATCAATGCAGCCTGATTAGTGCCCATCTGCAGCTTCAGTGCAGCCTAATCAGTGCCCACCTGCAGCCTAATCAGTGCCCACCTGCAGCCTTGCTCAGTGCCCACCTACAGCCTTGCTCAGTATTCACCTGCAGCCTTGCTCAGTGCTCACCTGCAGCCTTGCTCAGTACCCATCTGCAGCCTTGCTCAGTGTCCATCTGCAGCCTTGCCCAGTGTCCATCTGCAGCCTTGCCGTTATATATGCTGCCATCGTTATATATGCTGTGGGGACGATCGCTGCCGAAATAGAGCCGGATCTCGTGTGTACTCGGCTCGGCGTCACGCCCAGTCCCTCCCTTTGGCCCGGATCCTATGATGGACATAACGCCGGTCCAATGCCGGGACGTCCATGCTAGGAGCCGTCCAAGGGGCAGGACTGAGCGTGACTGCGAGCCGAGTACACGCGAGATCCGGCTCTATTTTGGCAGCGCTTGTCCCCTCTTTCCCCTCGGTGGCAGCATATATCGGCATATAACACGCACACACAATTTTCCCCTATTTTAAGGGGAAAAAAAGTGCGTGTTATACGCCGATAAATACGGTACTTTCTGTCTTAGGGTGACAGAGCTCACCCACTGTACTGTGGAGGTACAGTATTGTCCCTCTAGGACAGAAAATACACCTTCACCCTTTCATCACCTCCAAAGCATTGGCACAAGGTGTTCTGTAATCCTAACACACTTTCTTATAACATTCAGATAACACTGCAAGGTGCATAGAACAAAGGACAGCACTGGATTTCTGATAGGATCAACTGTTTTTTTGGGAGCAAATAAGATTTTTGTTGTAGCTCACATCTTTTGAGTATCCAGAGATGAGAGATGTGTACTGATATTACATTTGACTAATAGAAGATACTGGCTGGCAGGATTGTGGGCAGTGTATGCATATCACCTAGGTTTCTCGCATAAGGCAAGGGGCTGTCTGCTATGGAGGAAGCACACTTTTCTCAGATTACAATAAGATATAATAAGTTGTGGTCTGAATCCTGGAACCCCTAGGCTTTGTAGAGGCTCAGCTGTTCCCGGTCTTTTTTTTTTATATGTGAGCTGACTGATATTTGGATCTCTCACTCTCTATTCTAGAGCATGCTGCTGGGTGAAGACTTAGTCCTTAGAGAACACCAAAAAGGTACCACATCTTCCTGTTTGTTTTGGGGAATCCATTAGGGAAAACCCTGTTAGTCAGTCACAGACAGTAAGTGGCTCGGACGAGCAGGTTTTTTGTTTTATGCTATGGACTTATCATTACAAAACATTCCTGCATTGATGATTTGTTTGTTTACTGCCTTGCAGAATAAAAATGCATGACAAACCTGCGTAGACTTTTACTGAGTGTTCCTGTCTAATGCATGTTTTGCCACTGCCAATACCAGTTGAGCCAGTCCCACTTACATTACATACTGTATTAAAAGGGAAATATGTTTTTGGGATACATTTTATTTTACGGTGTAAAATAATATATGCTTTTAAACTGATGTTTTATTTTTTTTAGCTACTTATATACTTAATTTTATCAATGAGCATTTATTACCATGTGCAGTCATAACACAGGACTTACAAAGCATTACAGATTTTCCAAAAAGACTGCACAGCACAGGGTGTTTGCCTTTAGGCTCTCTCTCTGCATAAAACTTCAGTGCAGGCCTAATATAACTAACTAAGCAGGCAATGGGGGGGGGGGAGGAGGGGAGAGCCACTACTCATCTTGGGTTATTGAGCTCTGTACACAACAGGCTTTTTTCGGGAAAGCAAATACAACAGCATGTAAATGTGTGAAAATTAGCCTAAAGCCCCACCTGATAGCTGAAAATTAAAGTACTAATATTTACTTAATGCTTATTATTTATGACTATAATGGAAAATAAATATTGAAATATAAGGCTTGGGGCACCCTTCCATACATGGGAGAAATAAAAGCTTGCCTGATTTAAACATGAAAATGTATCATATCACAGAGTGGTACTGTGGATAGATAGCCAGTAGGCAAGTGCCACGTCCTGAATTTAGTATATAAAGATGATGGGAGGGGACTTTGGACTTTGGACATCCCCTGGGGATGCTACTGACGGTCGTGGGTCACGTCCAGCTTACTTTATCTACTGCCTCTAGGACATTCATCCATTCTCTCTTCATTTCTCCCCTCCCCCATCCCCATTACTCCTGGCTTACCTCCTGGAAGGCCCTTTATATACCTATATCCAGCATGTTTCATTGGATTCCTACTTGATGGATTCCTGCTACGCTATTTTATAGTATTCCAATTGAGAATTTCCTATTCTCAATCACCTCAGCCCTCCAGCTTAATATTCTTAACGTTATTTTTCATTTGGCAAGCATTATACCTATGCTAAATCTGGACACCGCGTACCTTATACACTACAAGACTGTCCCTGTCCTAACTATTATGTTTTACATAACATTGATACTTTGAACCACATTATATACCACAATAATCTTTGCTCCTGAAGAAGCGTGAAAACACGCGCAATATTGAGCATATTCTCTAGTTGAAACAATTATCGCATATCCACTGCCCAGCCTTATCCTCGGATTTTTATTTATTTTGAATTGATGTTCAGACTTCCGGTTTTGTATATTTATTTATATGGCTTTGTACAGTGGTAAATTTTATTGAATATTTATGCATCTAGATTAGTCTGTGGTTTTTAATAATCGTATTGTATATGTTTTTTCAACCAATAAAAAAATCTTTTTTTTTGTAAATTACTTTGTATTACTGTGCCTAAAAAGTCCAAAGTTCCCTCCCATCATCTTTATAAAAGCTTGCCTGAGGGCAATCAGATCGGGCCTCCATGATCAAACACCTTTTTTCAAATTAACAGCTGATTTCCTCTTCATTCTATTTCACAATGGTGAACTTGCTACCTTTTAGTGATTAGTAAGTGGAACTGCTATAGTAACTAAACTATGCACAAACCTCATAATCTCTACAAAGTCTTTAACCTCTTTTTTTACACTAGCTGGGGGCAACTTTAATTCCTTCAGTCTGGTCCATTAGATGCTTTATGACTCCCCTACCTAAAGCAGTAGCTCAAATGCTGGGCTTCTTCCAAGACTATTGCACATTTTGTTGGATTGTTTTTTTCCCCAGCCTTATGGATGGAATCTAAAACTGCCTGGACCTTCTTGTATTCATAAATCCTAATCAAAACTTAAAATGACAACATCACCTAGATATGCCAAAGCTTATGGTTTCTGGGGCTTAAGAATGTGGTCTTTCAGTTTTTGGTATGAGGTTGGGGCTCTATATGAGCTAAAAGGTTTGCACATGCACTGGCACAGCCCAACTGGTGTCACAAAAGCTGTCTTTTCTTTTGCCCTGCCTTTTAAGGGAGCCTGCCTGTTTAGTAAGCTTGAGGGTGGTAATGTACCATCCTCTGCTGTGGGAACTTGCTTCTGGATGAAAAGGCCAATGGCTGACAGAATGCAAAAAAGGCAAAAGAGGTGCCTGTGTGTTTTTGGGGAACCCCTTAGGATGCACCCTGTTAGTCAGGAGTTTACTTAGTGGACGAGCAGATGTTTGTTTAATGCTATGGACTTATTGTACAAAGTCCCTCTGACTTAAAACTATGTGCCAAGTGCCAAACCTGTACACAATTTGATATATTTAACACTTTTAAAAGTATGCTGTGAGGTCTACATGAGATTAAAAAAATATGATTTTCCTTGCTTCAGAAGAAGGTAGAAAAAGCACACATTCTTTAACTGCGATGAAAAGGGGTAAACTTTTTTTTGTCTCCTTTTTTCAATTTTTATTATAAAAAAAGCAGTCAAACGTGATGCAAAAATAGCCACCCACGCATCAATTGATATTTTTTTACATCTAAATGGAATATGAAATAAAGAAATTATTGTTATAAAAGGAAAGGTTATTAGTGTCAGTTTTGTCACTTGCAGGCTATAATACTGCATCAGTTATTTCTCCCTAGATTAGTTTGCTATGACAACCAAGGCCATGAAGGATAGTTTGAGCTTTTCAAACTACTGCATGTAAAAGTGATCAAACTATCATTTTATAACATATACTTTGTAGCATTTATTGAACTTTAAAACAACTGCTACAGCGGGTTACAACTTAACTGGTTTGATGCATTTCACACTTTAGCATGCTTGGTAATAAAGGCTTTATGACTAGGCATGCTAAAGTGTAGATCATGTCAAAGCACTTAAATGGCAGACTGCTAACAATGGATTCAAATTTCAATAAATGCTCTTAAAATTGTCCAACATAATGTGAGGATTTCTGGTGTGGATGGATGTGTAAGTTGGCTTGGCATACTGTGTTCCAGGTCTAGGGCAATTAATGATTTTGAACATTGCTATTGCTAATTAAATTAATCTGTAATATATACCATGAATTACACAACAGTTACATTTATATTGTTAGCAGCAGCCTTAGGGCCTGTGTTGACAGGCTTTGTGCTTGTGTTGACATCACCAGAGTACATTGACAAGTGCATTTGACCTGCTGTTAAGCTAAACCAACACAATAAAATAAAAAACAAAATAGATCTCCACACACCTACATGAGTTAAACTACAATGATTTTATTATCTTAAAAAAGATACATAGAAAAAAGCATTAATCCCTATATCTCCCTGTAGCACACTACTCCCTTGGGAGCTGCTGTTAGTTCATACCTTTCTGTTAATGGATTCCGTTTTCCTCCCCTGCATGAATAACATTAGCAGACAGTCCAATAATTTTAAATAGAACTTTATTTCTCTTATTTGCTGAGTGTTACAAGATTTCTTAAGGAAGTATGGGCTGCCTCTTAATTTCCGGTTCCATATGTATTCACCGTCCTTTCCCATAATGAACTGACCAATGCCCCTCTGAAAGACATAGTGGTATATGGATGCTGGAAGCCCCAGGCCTCACCTGCCTTTCTTGACTCCTGCAATCCTCCTGCGTCAGTTCAGGAAAGTCCTGGATGAATGAGTACTGCTGGGTCCCCCCCCCTTGTTCTCTCCCACCGACAGTCCATGGTTAACACAGAAAGCCGATCCCAGTCTACCCCAGCATTTAGCAGCTACTTCCCGCTCCGCATTTCCAGAACCATCCCAGCTATTGCATTTCTCCCGGAATCTCCTTCTGTTGCTGACTGATGTTGCTGAACCATCCAGCACTGAGGTCTCTGAACCCTCAGGCCTTCAGGTTCAGTTCTTTTGCTATCCAGCACTGAGAGCATTACACCCCCAGGCCTTCAAGCCTGCTCCTTGCTGATCACATCTTTGCAGCCTTTCTGAATTCAATTCCCATCTCCAACCACACCAGGAAACATGTGACCTTGATTTTTATAACAGTCCCGCCTCTGCCCAAACAAAACAATGATTGGCTCAGAGCGGTCTCCAAAAACTACCTGCCACTCTGCTTCCCCAGTCCACCCACCTTCCAGAACCTTTCAGGGAAAGTAATGGAAATCTTGCAGGGCAGAGTGTAGGTGGCCACACCCTCCTCTATTCTATCAAATCTCCCAACCAAATTAACCAACCAGCCTAACCAACAGGGTAAGACACTGGCACCTATCACTTATCCTAACTAACTAATTAGCATCCACCTAAAGGTGGTGGGCGCTAAACCCCTATATATTAGGCCAGAGGAGAAGGCCCCCAAGAAAAAGGAAAGGGGGTCCTCCCCAGTGGTCTAACCAAGCCCAAAGACTAAAAGACTGAAAAACACAAACTGTGTAAATAATGTATTTAGAAGAGACTCCCTCGCAGGATAGGAGGGGACAAATAAATCACACAATCTGAAGACCTAATTCCTCCCCTAGTATAAGAGCACCCCCTACGTATACCTGATAGAAACACATAGATTACCCGTAAGGCCAAAGTCTTACAAATGATTCCTAGTGTGGGGTAGTGTATTCCTGAAAGCAGGTTGTATCTCACTGTCCCACAATGGAATAAGACATAGCTAAGGCAATGGTTGAAAACCACCCGAAGGACTCCCAGTCGTCAGTCAGTCAGTCCGCAATTGAATGTGTATGTTATACATCCTACTAGTAATCTTGTCCTGATCAGTTGTAAATGGTTTGAAGAAAGGAAAGATATTGAAGTGCTCTAAGGACTGTATACAGTAGCAAGTTGTTCAATTATCACCAAGTGTGAAGCTATAGTACTAATTCCTCATTTTGAAATTATTGCCACAGCCTGCAGGTAATTTTCATAATTAGTCATTGGTCACACAAATGGCTGTATACTGACTTAACAGTCGCTGGTTTGTACAAAGTTTTCCACAAAAATAGATCAAAATCAATCAATCAGTGTGTGTCCTTTTCAAATTACCAGTCGAGGTATAACGGTATGCTATGTGGGACAATCATCAAAGATACATTTAGTGTAGCCACAGAATGGGATTCCTGCAAGCTGCAGGTAATTTCCAGCTGGTAGTATTAAATAATACAACTTATAGTGTGGGTTACTCACAGATCTGTTGGTTATACAGAGATCGCTCAACGGATGAATCGGGATCAATCTGTATATATGTATCCAGTTGATTTAGATGTCCAACACACGGTTGATTATACAGAGATCACTCAGAGATTGGATCGGGATCAATCTGTATATGTGTATCCAGTTGCTTTAAGAGTCCACCACACCGTTCCTTATCAGCTAGTTATTTCCTAATGTTCCTTTTCTGAAGTCCTTCAGGGGATAATAAAAAGTTCATCCAGGTGGAGATTTCTCTTCAGATTTCTCTGAAGTCTATGGCAACGCTCCACAACTGCTCTAGCAGGCGTTTCAGGGGCGGTTGCGGTGCTTTAAAATGATTATGAAAAAAAAACATGCAGGAGGAATATGATGTCCACAATGCCCTGTAATGTAATATATGTGCCACCGGTGCACAATTTGTATGTGCTTCAATGTGAATTTCAATAATCAAAAAATTTATATAAATTGTGAAAATTTCAAAGAAACCCCTAGTTGCTGCAGTCAAAAAAACTATTCCTTCAACTTGAGAAAAAATGTGTAAATATGTGTATATCTAGTGTTGACTGCGCTACCATCTAAACCAATCTACATATACATCAGTGATTTTCATTAACTATTAATATCACCACTCTAAAAAACATAAATAAATTAAATTGTATATAAATTACATTTATAAAGTCCAGCTTAAATACACTTGTGCTGATAAAAACGTGGGTCCCTAAGTGGGTTCTCCACTGCCATTGTGTTGTTGTGATGCTCTATTTTCTCCTTAGTGCTTATAGTGATTTTCAGTGCCCACACCACCACCGCATATACCGGTAAATTGGCCACTCACCAGATACAAATACATACAAGCCCTCGGTTCATTAAGGAATAACCAATCCACTTTAAGCTGTCACCAATGCCGTTTAGCATGTTAATCCATCCTCATAGAAAACAAATGGCATACATAGTGCAATATGCTAAAACTATTTATTAAAGATTAAGTAAAAACAAAAGGCTATGCAACTCACATGTTGCCGGTGCCCATATGCCGGCACCAAGCTTATCCAGCAGTTTGCAGCCAAGTGGTTCTGCCGCAAAGCAAGTGAAAAAACACCAACTGTTCAATGAGCTTTAGTTTTTGAGGGCTGTAATGAACAGGAGACAGTAAGTGCACTTCCCCATTGATTTTGCCATGATACAGTATATGTGAAGCTGCCTATTAATTGTCACAGAACTTTTGATTTTCTTTTCCTTCACACAGAACCTCAGGAAATATATCTGACAGCAGTGACAGTGTTGATGCCTCCACGCCAGAGCTTGAGAACCTGGAAAATACAGACCTGTGAGATTCCCAGGGAAATTCTCCCAATGTGCCCTCCACCTCCTCTGTTCCAAGTGTCAGAAACCATGAATCAGACCGAGACAGAAGTACAGTTAAATCACACTTGTTTAATAATAAAAGTAAATAGAACAAACGTAGTCAAAACATAGCCAAAGTTCGGTAATCGGAACGGGTAGTCAGACAAGCCAAAAAGTCAGGAAGCCAGGAATCAGCGTAGTGGAAAAGCAAGCAGGATCTGGAGCCAGAAGGAATGTCAGCTAAGCAAGTCTTTAACAGGAGCGCAGGAGAAAATCTCTGTGATGTTGATCAAGGCAAAGGCAGAGATCATCTGGGCTGGACGGCTTAAGTAAGCAGGACTGATGAGCAGGATATCATCAACAAGTCACTGTGGAGAGATAGCAGCTGGCAATTAGCCGACAGCTGAGCGGCCAGCTCAGAGAAGGAAGGGCTGAGCCCAGCCTTGACAGTACCCCCTCCTCAACGACCCCTCCCCCTTGGAGGACCACCAGACTTGAGGGGAAAACGTCTATGGAAATCACGAAGGTGGACAGGGGCATGTATGTCCGAGGATGAGACCCAAGAGTGCTCCTCCAGACCGTACCCTTTCCAATGAACCAGATACTGTATCCGCCCACGGAACCTACGGGAGTCAACAATGTACCGTACTTCATACTCCTCATGGTTCTCAACCTGTACAGGGTGAGGACGTGGCACGGTGGTGGTAAAGCAGTTGCAGACCAAAGGTTTTAATAAGGAGACATGAAATACATTTGAGATACGCAAATCTCGAAGTCGGGGGTTGTGAGATGACAGCCAGACCCTGTCTCCAGCCTGGTAGGAAGCGCAGGCAGGCGTCTGCATGGAGTCTGTACCTATCATTAGCATGTCGCAAAGCCTCCTGGACTTGTGTCCAAATGGAACGAAGACCATGGAGATGCTCCTCTAACGCAGGAATACTCTGCGGAACAAATGAGTCAGGCAACATGGAAGGTTGGAAACCATAGTTTGCCATAAACGGGGACAATCGGGAAGCAGAATTCAAGGCACTTTTGTGAGCAAACTCCGCCCGTGGTAAGAGGTCTGACCAGTTGTTATGATGATCAGAAATATAGCAACGTAGGAACTGCTCCAAGGGCTGATTGGCTCGTTCTGTGGCCCCATTAGACTGCGGGTGATACACAGAGGAGAAAGCAAGCTGAGTTCCCAGCTGTGCACAAAAGGCTCGCCAAAACCGGGACACAAACTGACTACCCCTGTCCGAGACGATCACCTTGGGTAGCCTATGTAAGCAAAAGATCTTCCGAGCGAAAATGGAAGCCAGTTCCTTAGAAGTGGGCAATTTCTTAAGTGGAATACAATGAGACAATTGAAGCATGACAAGAAAAGAGCCCATCAAGCCCTTCTGGGAAAGGCGTTTAGCCGGACTCAATTGTTTCTCTCAGAAGTGCTCTTGTCTACAATCACCTCAAGGGTTCTAACACTCTAACCAAATAAAAAAAATGCCTAGAGTTATACTGTTCGAATTGTAGGGCTTCCCCATTGGGGTGCTCAGTGGGTCTTTCTGCTGACTTGCATTTGACTACTATATCCTACAATGAGTGGAGGTCAACAGTAGGAATTGTAGGCAATCCAGGGGTCACAGAAGATCAACAATCCTAGGAGTTTGTCTCATTATAGAGAATTATTGTAAACTGCATTTGCAATCTTTTGGTTTGTTATGCATACGTGTCTTTATATTAATATTAAGAATTGCCTACTATGTTTTGTAACAGCAAAATGTTGTTTACTATTTTATACAGTTTATAAGCTATTGAGTTTTGGATATATGTTACTATGTGAAAATTGTTCATGCAAAATTTGCGACTGAAATAAATGAACAATGTTTCAGTACCATATCTTTATTTGTTTTTCATTTTTAATACATACTTTCCACTGGTAATAAATATGCACTTTTATACACAATTTATATGAAGTATAGGGTTCAAAAATTTGAACAACAAAACGCTTCAACCAACAAGGAATAACAATTAAAAATTGAGTTTTATTGCATAGCAAACATGCCTCCATTTCATCACATCAACTTAGCATCTGGTACACCGCTACATGAAAGAAATAGTGCTGTTGTGTGACATAGCTAATTAATTTTCGCTATTTTCACACTAATGTTCCTCCCTGCCAATCAGCAGGCAGGTCAGAGAGACCTTTCTCCCGATTGGCCAAAGCATTAGGTGATCCTATTGGATGCCTAACGCTTTGGCGGAAGAGGAGACACGGGGGAGGAAGCCTGAGGAGCCGAGCGGATACAGGAGCCACAGCCGCCGTTTTCCTGCCACTACAGAAGAGGAAGAGGAAGCCCCGTCACTCAGTAAGTGCCGCCGGACCGGCTGCTGGGCGAGTTAGTGAAGTGACAGCCGAGCTGGGGGATGCACCCGGCTGCATTTGATGGGGCCCTAGTGACTGCATATACTGGGCACAAGTGGCTGCATTTGATGGACACAAGTGGCTGCATATACTGGGAACAAGTGGCAGCATTTGATTGGCACACGTGGCTGCATATACTGGGCAGAAGTGGCTGCATATGATGGGCACAAGTGGCTGCATTTGATTGGCACAAATGGCTGCATATGATGGGCAAAAGTGGCTGCATTTGATGGGCACAAGTGGCTACATATACTGGGCACAAGTAGATGCATATGATTGGCACAGGTGTCTGCATATACTGGGCACAAGTGGCTGCATATGATTTGGTGGAAGAGGAGACACGGCGGAGGAAGCCTGAGGAGCCAAGCGGACACAGGAGCCACAGCCGCCGCTTCCTGCCACTACAGAAGAGGAGGAGGAAGCCCCATCACTCAGTAAGTGCTGCCGGACCGGCCGTGGGGGGGAGATAGTGAAGTGACAGCCGAGCCAGGGGACGCACTCGGCTGCATTTGATGGGCACAAGTGGCTGCATATACTAGGCACAAGTGGCTGCATTTGATGGGCACAAGTGGCTGCATATACTGGGCACAAGTGACTGCATTTGATTGGAACAAGTGGCTGCATATACTGGGCACAAGTGGCTTCATATGATGGGCACAAATGGCTGCATATACTGGGCACAAGTGGCTGCATTTGATGGGCACAAGTGGCTGCATATACTGGGCACAAGTGGCTGCATTTGATGGGCACAGGTGGCTGCATATACTGGGCACAAGTGGCTGCATTTGATGGGTACAAATGGCTGCATATGATGGGCCCAAGTGGCTGCATTTGATGGGCACAAGTGGCTGCATATACTGGGCACAAGTGGCTGCATATGATGGACACAAGTGGCTGCATATACTGGGCACAAGTGGCTGCATATAATGGGCACAAGTGGCCGCATTTGATGGGCACAAGTGGCTGCATATACTGGGCACAAGTGGCTGCATATACTGGGCACAAGTGGCTGCATTTGATGGGCACAAGTGGCTGCATTTGATGGGCACAAGTGGCTGCATATGATGGGCACAAGTGGCTGCATATGATGGGCACAAGTAGCTGCATATACTGGGCACAAGTGGCTGCATTTGACGGGCACAAATGTCTGCATATGATGGGCACAAGTGGCTGCATTTGATTGGCACAAGTGGCTGCATATGATGAGCTCAAGTGGCTGCATTTGAAGGGCACAAGTGGCTGCATATACTGGGCACAAGTGGCTGCATATACTGGGCACAGGTGGCTTAATATACTGGGCACAAGTGGCTGCAAATGATTTGGCAGGAGAGGAGACACGGCGGAGGAAGTCTGACGAGCCGAGTGGGCACAGGAGCCACAGCTGGTGCTTCCTGCCACTACAGAAAAGGAGGAGGAAGCCCCCTCACTCGGTAAGTGCCGCCAGACTGGCCGCGCGGGGGAATTAGTGAAGTGCCAGCCGAGCCGGAAACGCGCCCGGCTGCATTTGATGGACACAAGTGGCTGCATATACTAGGCACAAGTTGCTGCATTTGATGGGCACAAATGGCTGCATATACTGGGCACAAGTGGCTGCATTTGATTGGCAAAAGTGGCTGCATATATTGGGCACAAGTGGCTGCATATGATGGGCACAAGTGGCTGCATATACTGGGCACAAGTGGCTGCATATACTGGGCACAAGTGGCTGCATTTGATGGGCACAAGTGTCTGCATATACTGGGCACAACTGGCTGTATTTGATGGGCACAAGTGGCTGCATTTGATTGGCACAAGTGGCTGCATATACTGGGCACTAGTGGCTGCATATGATGGGCACAAGTGGCTGCATATACTGGACACAAGTGGCTGCATTTGACGGGCACAAATGGCTGCATATGATGGGTACAAGTGGCTGCATTTGATTGGCACAAGTGGCTGCATATGATGGGCACAAGTGGCTGCATATGATGGACATAAGTGGCTGCATATAATGGGCACAAGTGGCTGCATTTGACTGGCACAAATGGCTGCATTTGACGGACACAAGTGGCTGCATATGATGGGCACAAGTGGCTGCATATACTGGGCACAAGTGGCTGCATTTGATGGGCACAAGTGTCTGCATATACTTTGCACAACTGGCTGTATTTGATGGGCACAAGTGGCTGCATTTGATTGGCACAAGTGGCTGCATATACTGGGCACTAGTGGCTGCATATGATGGGCACAAGTGGCTGCATATACTGGACACAAGTGGCTGCATTTGACGGGCACAAATGGCTGCATATGATGGGTACAAGTGGCTGCATTTGATTGGCACAAGTGGCTGCATATGATGGGCACAAGTGGCTGCGTTTGATGGGCACAAGTGACTGCATATACTGGGCACAAGTGGCTGCATATGATGGACATAAGTGGCTGCATATAATGGGCACAAGTGGCTGCATTTGACTGGCACAAATGGCTGCATTTGACGGACACAAGTGGCTGCATATGATGGGCAAAAGTGGCTGCATTTGATGGGCACAAGTGGCTGCATATGATGGGGCAGAGTGGCTGCATAGTATGGGCACAAATGGCTGCACATGAGGGGCACAGTGGCTGCATATGATGGGCACAAGTGGCTGCATATGATGGGCACAAGAGGCTGCATTTGATGGGCACAGTGGCTGCATATGATGGGCACAAGTGGCTGCATATGATGGGCACAAGTGGCTGCATATGATGGGCACAAGTGGCTGCATATAATGGGAACAGTGTCTGTGTTTGATAAGCACAATGGCTGCATATGATGGGCACAAGTGGCTGCATGTGATGGGGCACAGTGGCTGCATATGATGGGCACAAGTGGCTGCATATGATGGGCACATGTGACTACATATGATGGACACAATGGCTGCACAAGATGGGCACAGTGGCTACATATGATAGGCACAGTGGCTGCGTTTGATGGGCACAATGGCTGCAATTGATGAGCACAGTGGCTGCAATTAATGGGCACAATGGCTGCATTTGATGGGCACAATGGCTGCATTTGATGGGCACAGTGAGGCTGCAATTGATGGGGGGGGTTCAGTATTTTTCAGTTTTTTTGCGCCCCTCAAAAATTTGGAGCACCAGCCGCCACTGCTGTCTATGTACACAAGACAGAGCTGTCCTGTCAGCAGGGATGTGCTGGAATAAAAACCAGCATATCCCTTAGTGAAAGCAGCACATAGTACACACATAAACACTGGCTAGGCACACGGTTAAGACCCCTTTCACACTGTTACAACACGACAGTCATACGACAGTCCGACATGCGTCCGATTTCAAAGAACAGGTATCCGACTTTGATCCCTGACAATACCAGGCACTGTCTGGTATGAATCTTTAGGGGGAACTCCACTCACAATGTAAAAAAAAACGGCATGGGTTCCCCCTCCAAGAGCATACCTGGCCCTTTGGTCTAGTATTGATTTTAAGGGGAACCCACACGCTGAAAAAAATGGTGTGGGGTCCCCCCCAAAATCCATACCAGACCCTTATCCAAGCACACAGCCTGGCAGGTCAGGAAAGAGGGTGGGGACAAGCGAGCGCCCCCCATCCTGAACCGTACCAGGCCGCATGCCCTCAACATGGGGGGGTGGATGCTTTGGGGCAGGGGGGCCCTGTGCCCCCCCCGCCCCAAAGCGCCTTGTCCCCATGTTGATGAGGACAAGGGCCTCTTCCGACAACCCTGGCTGTCTTTTGTCAGGGTCTGCGGGCGGGGAGCTTATCGGAATCTGGAAGCCCCCTTTAACAAGGCGGCCCCTTTATCCTGGCCCCACCCTATGTGAATGAGTATGGGGTACATTGTACCCCTACCCATTCATCTAAAAACAAAGTGTCAAAAATAAAACACAGTACACTGGTTTTTAAAGTAATTTATTAAGGCAGCTCCGGTGTCTCTTCTGACTTGTTCTCCCCTCTCTGACTCTTCTGCCTCCTCCGCTGATGTCTTCTGCCTCTGCCGGTTCTTCTCCCCTCTTCAGGTCTTCTGCGCTGATGTCATCTAGCCCTCTTCAGTTCTTCTCCCTCTGTCCACTGTCTCCTGCCTCTACCGGGTCTTCACCGCTGTCTTCTCCCTCTGTTTTTCTACCAATGTTGACTCAACGCTCTCTCCTGCTCTAATGCTGGGTGCGCGGTGTGCCACTACTTATATTGACATGGGGCGTAGTCACCGGAGGTCCTCCCCTTATGATGTAACAACCAATCATGCCCCAGGCGGTGACATCATAAGGGGCGGGCATTCAGATGACGTCACCCGGTGACCCAGCCCTATGCCAATATAAGTAGTGGCACACCGCGCACCCAGCATTTGAGTGGGAGACAGTGTCGAGTCAACATCGGAAGAAGAACAGAGGGAGAAGACAGTGGAGAAGACCCAGCAAAAGAGCGGGAAGACAGCGGAGAAGACCCAGCAGAGGCAGAAGACATCGGACAGAGGGAGAAGAACCAGAGAGGGCTAGAAGACATCAGCGGAGAAAACCTAGAGAGGGGAGAAGAACCGGCAGAGGCAGAAGACATCAGCGAAGGAGGCAGTAGAGCCAGAAGGGGTTAACGTCTAGGGCTTCCAGATTCCGATAAGCTCCCTGCCCACAGACCCCAACAACCTACGGCCAGACTTGTCGGGAAGAGGCCCTTGTCCTCATCAAAATGGGGACAAGGTGCTTTGGGGTGAGGGGGCGCAGGGCCCCCCCTGCCCCATAGCACCCACCCCCCCATGTTGAGGGCATGCGGCCTGGTACGGTTCAGGAGGGGGGGCACGTGCAGTTTTTCAGCGTGGGGGTTACCCTTAAAATCCCTACCAGACTAAAGGGCCTAATATGCTCTTGGAGGGGGAACCCATGCCGTTTTTTTTTTTTTTTAATTTGGCATGGAGTTTCCCTTCAAGATCATCAGAGCACAAGTCGCATGCCAAAGTTGGATCAGTTAAGATGGCGATCCGACTTTGATTCGACTTCAGTGATATTCAACGAGTTAAAGTAGGATCAAAGTCGGACCAAAGTAGTGCAGGGACTACTTTTGAAGTCGGCACGACTTGAAGTCGTACTAATATGAATAGTTGTCATTGGAAATCATGGGGAACAACTTGTCATGCTACTTTGCAGTCCCAAGTTGTAGGACAAGTCATACAAGTGTGAAAGGAGCTTAACCCTTTGATCGCCCTAGACGTTAACCCCTTCCCAGCCACAGTCATTAGTACAGTGACAGTGAATATTTTTAGCACTGATCACTGTATTAGTGTCAATGGTTCCCACAAAGTGTCAGTTAGGTGTCCGCCGCAATATTGCAGTCCTGCTATAAGTTGCTGATTTATGCCATTACTAATATAAAACAAAATGAATTAATAAAAATTTGATACGATAACTTTTGTGCAAACCAATCAATATACGCTTATTTGGATTTTTGTACCAAAAACATGTAGCAGGATATTGGCCTAAACTTATGAAGAAATTACATTTTTAAATGTTTTTATTGGATGGTTTTATAGCAGAAAGTAACAAATATTGTTGTCTTTTTTTCAAAATTGTTGATTTTTTTTTTTCAATAGCGCAACAAATAAAAAACGCAGGGGTGATCAAATACCACCAAAAGAAAGCTCTATTTGTGGGGAAAAAACAATATCAGTTTAATTTATGTGCAGCATTGCATGTACACGCAACTGTCATTTAAAGTAACGCAGTGATGTATAGCAAAAAATAGCCTGGTCATGAACGGGGGGGGGGGTAAATCTTCCAGAGGTCAAGTGGTTAGCACACATAAAAACGCATGTTAACGCACATAAAAATGCATGTCAATGGAAGGCAATGCACATCCATTTTTTTAAACACTTTCAGGGTCAGTTCACACCCTAGAAATGCGTTCCAGATGCTTTTCTGCGTGCGCGTTTTTAATGCGTTCCAGTGCATTTTTGATGCAGTCCAGTGCATTTTTTCCCATTTCTTTTTTCTTAACCTTAAGCCTAGGTTCACATTGCCAAATTGGCAGCAATTGCCAGCAATGACACTGTGCCACTGCCTGAATCGGTGCAACGCGGCATTGATTCCCAAAAATAGTTTCTGTACTACTTTTGCTGACTTCGGGGTGCGATTTCAATAGACATCTGTGCAGCAACCCGCACAGATGTTTCTGAAATCGCCCCCGAAGTTGGGACTGACATGCGGTAATTAAATTGTGTGAGTTCAGCTGAACTCGCATTATTTGATTCCCGCTGTCAGTGTGAACCTAGGCTAAGGGCCAGTTCACACCATGTGCAATCCAGTGTGTTTTTTCTGCATCAAGAATGCATGAAAAGTAGGTTATATGGTTTTCAATGGCATAGTTCACACCAGTGCTTGCAGCTCCAGGTCGTTACAGTTCCAGAAAATAAAAGTAGAACATGCTGCATTTTTCCTGCACTGGATTGTACTGGAACGCTGCAAAATGCATCCAAAATGCACTGGAATGCAACAAAAAAAAGCACTGGAACACACATGTCCTTATTTAAGGTTAAGGGCCAGTTCACACCATAGAAACGTGTTCCAGGTGCTTTTCTGCATGTGTGTTTTTGATGCGTTCCAGTGCATTTTTGAAGCGGTTTTGGTGTGTTTTTTAAGCAGTCCAGTGCTCCCCCCCTTTTCTCTAAGGGCCAGTTCACACCACATGCAGTCCAGTGCATTTTTTTCTGCATCAAAAATGCATAGAAAATAGGTTACATGGTTTTCACACCAGTGCTTGCAGTTCCAGAAAAAAAAGTAGAACATGGTGCATTTTTCCTGCACTGGACTGTACTGGAACGCTGCAAAAACTCACAGGAACGCACCTAAATGCACCAAAAACGCACTGGAACACCCATGTTCTTATTTAAGGTTAAGAGGAAAAAAGGGGGGGGGAAATGCACTGGACTGCATCAAAAACTCACCAAAAATGCATCAAAGACGTGCACGCAAAAAAAAGGGCCAGTTCACACCATAGAAATGCAGTCTGGATGCGCTCCAGATGCTTTTTTGCATACACGTTTTTGATGCGTTCTAGTGCGTTTTTGATGCAGTCCAGTGCATTTTCCCCCCCCTTTTTTTTTCCTTAACCTTAAATAAGAACATGGGTGTTCCAGTGCGTTTTTGGTGCGTTTAGGTGCGTTCCCATAAGTTTTTGATGCTTTTTACAGCGTTCCAGTACAGTCCAGTGCAGGAAAAAATGCAGCATGTTCTACTTTTTTTCTGGAACTGGAACGCACCGGAACTGCAAGCACTCTTGTGAACTATTCCATTGAAAACCATATAACCGACTATCCATGCGTTTTTGATGCAGAAAAACCCCCCACACTGGACTGCACGTGGTGTGAACTGGCCCTCATGCATTTTTATGCACATTTATGTGTGAACAGGTCCTCACTGAATCCCCCCTATAGTGTGAATGAGCCCTGTGTTCTTCTTTTCCATCTCTGACTGAAGTATACAGAATGCTATGTGACATGTGACAATGCTGTAACCTGAACACTGCATTATAGATAGTGGTGCTGGAAAAGCACAGCACACCTCCCAGCAATCCATTTATGTTTATGTGCAGTCAGCCCTGTGTTCACAGACAGCACCATACACCTTGCAGCCTGACCCCGCCCCTCCCCGGCTCCGCCCCTCCCCTCCTCAGCCCCTCCCCTCCCCGGGGTTTGTTGTGTCCTGGATGTACTTCCATGTGACGGTTGGAGGAATATGGCCACCTTAGCAACCGCAGAGGAGAGGGAAGAGGGCAGCCAGCAGGTACACACCGTGTAATGATAGTAATAATTAGGGTGTGGGGGCTCACACTGATAGCAGAGAGCACAGGGTGACACCCCTGCAGCTGCACACACTGCCATGTCTGTGTATATAGGGAATGAATGGAGCAGGCAGTTTTCATGGCACTGTTTAGTAAACAGACCAACACAGGAAACTTGATGGTGGGATGGAGCACTGGGGGGACATTCACATTGTAAAGGTGATGATGTGCTTTTTACATGCTTTGCATTTTTGTTTGTTTTTTTTTCAGGGCCAGTTCACACCACGTGCAGTCCAGTGCATTTTTTTTTCTGCATCAAAAACGCATAGATAGTACGTTATATGGTTTCCAATGGCAGAGTTCACACCAGTGCTTGCAGTTCCAGGGCGTTCCCATTCCAGAAAAAGAGTAGCATATGCTGCATTTTTCCTGCACTGAACTGTACTGGAATGCAGTAAAATGCATCAAAAACTCACCAGACCCCAGTACAGTAAAAAAAAAAAAAAAAAAAAAAAGGAACAAGTAAGAAAGCATCTGGAATGCATTCGCAAACACACATGCAGAAACACACCTGGAGTGTGTTTTTGTGGCATGAAGCAGCCCTCAAATGATGGCTGGGTGGTGCTCTCATTCTGAGTGGACATCATATGACGGCCTTCCAGAACGACCCCTCTCAAGCGTGGCTCTTTAACCATGTGATCGGCTGTGTCCAATCACAGCCGGTCACATGTAAACACAGAGATGCCGGTAATCGGCGCTCCTCACCTCACACTGACAGAGTGTGAAGAGAGGAGAGCCGATCAGCGGCATCTCCTCACAGGGGACAGCTAGGTATGTAATCGGGGCAGGGCTGATCATCAGTGCCCTGATTACAATTAAAGCGGAGTTCCACCCAAAAGTGGAACTTCCGCTCATCGGATTCCTCCCCCCCACCGGTGTCACAATTGGCACCTTTCAGGGGGGAGGGGGGTGCAGATACCTGTATGATACAGGTATTTGCACCCACTTCCGGCATAGATATCCGCAGAATCTGCGGGTATTTACGCCACTTCCCGTCTCTACTCCCCCCCCCCCCCACGCGCGCGGTCTGCTGGGAAACGCACAGGTCCCAGAGATAGCAGGGACCATCCATATTGCGCTGCGCGACTTGCGCATGCGCAGTAGGGAACCAGGAAGTGGAGCCGCAAGCCTTCACTTCCTGATTCCCTTACCGAAGATGCAGGCGGCAGCACCCGAGGACCGAGAGACGGTTTGGCCTCGGGTGCCAACATCGCGGGCGCCCTGGACAGGTAAGTGTCCATGTTTTAAAAGTCAGCAGCTGCAGTATTTGTAGCTGCTGACTTTAAAAAAAAATTTTGGCCAAGCTCCGCTTTAAGTGCCCACCAGTGCCAGCAATGATTGCCCACCACTGCCACTAATCAATGCCCACAAGTGCCAGCAATCAGTGGCCATTAGTGATGCCAGTCAGTGCTGACTATCAGTGCTGCCCATCAATGCTGATCACTGCTGCACATCAATGCCCATCAGTGCCACCTTTCCGTGCCGCCTATCTGTGCCCACCAATGCCACCTATCAGTGCCCATAAGTGCGACATATTTGTGCCGTCTATCAGCGCCCATCAGTGAAGGAGAAAAACTTAATTTTTTGTTCAAAATTCTTGGTCTTTTTTTTTTTTTGGTTTTAGGAAAAATTTAAAAAACCCAGGAGTGATTAAATACCACCAAGAAAGCTCTGTTTGTGTGAAGGAAATAATAAAAATTTCACATGGTTGCAGTGTAACATGACCGCACAATTGTCATTCAAAGTGTGATAGCACTGAAAGCTGAAAAATGGCCTGGGCAGGAAGGGGGTGTAAGTGCCCTGTATTGAGGTGGTTAAAGCAATCTTTGGCGTAGCAGTGCATTTATGCACGCTTGCACACACTGCGTTGCAATGAGCTGCACTAAAAAAAAATGTAGTGTATGCTGTACTTTTTTCAGCACTGGACAAATGCAATGCAGCACACCGGTGTGGGAAGTGGGCCGTATAAGGTATTTACTGGCAAAAAAAAATGTTTTACTATCCAAAGTTAAAACAACAAGGGCAGAGGATTTAATATATGGAAAGATGAAAAAATGATTGAAGTTCCACTTTAAAGTAGAACTAAAGGTAAAACGTATTTTTTTCATGTTGGACATAGTAAGGGAGGGTTATAACACGTCATTTAATTTTTTTTTTGCCATCTATGTTGCATTGGGGAGATTTCCTCTAACTTCCTATCCTGTAGCCGGGGAAGCTTGACTGCCTTCCGCCCGCTATATAGACAATTGACTTGGATACGGCGGGACCCCGTTCTCGGTAAAGAGCCGCGGCTCTTTACCCATGTGATCGGCTGTGTCCAATCACAGCCAGTCACATGTACACAAGGACATGCCGTTTATCGGCTCTCCTCGCCTCACACGGACAGAATGTGAGGTGAGGAGAGCCGATCAGCGGCATCTCCTCACAGGGAAGATGTGTATAGGTAATCAGTGCTCTGATCACAATGCAGCCCCAAAAAGTGCTCATCAATGATGCCACTCTGTGCTCATCAGTGCTGCATATTAGTGCCACCTCACCAGTGCAGACTCATCAGTGAAGGAGAAAAATTACTTATTTCCAAATATTTTTCTGACAGAAACTAAGAAAAACTTTTTTTTTTTTTTTCAAAATTGTTGGTCTTTTTTAATTTTTTTTTAATCAAAAAAAAAAAAAAACAGCGGCGATTTATATACCACCAAAAGAAAGCTCTATTTGTGGGAAGAAAATGATAAAAGATATATTTGGGTACAGCGTTGCATTACCGCGCAATTGTCTTTTTTTCTTTACGTATGTAAACATTAAAAAAGGGAGGACAGACTATATTGGGGCCCATGAAGAATGAGGAAGGACATCTGGTTACAAAGGATGGGGAGATGGTGTAGGTATTGAATTTATTCTTCTCCTCAGTCTTCCCGGGGGGAAAACTGCAGTGTTTGTCCTCATGACACATCACAGGAAGCACCTCCATGGTTAACAGAGGACAGAATTAAAATTAGACTTGGAAAACTTAACATTAATAAATCACCGGGACCAGATGGCTTGCACCCGAGGGTACTTAGGGAACTCAGTCAAGTAATTGCCAGTCTACTGACTGGAATGGTACCAGCTGATTGGAGAAAAGCCAATGTAGCACCAATATTTAAAAAGGGCCCAGAATACATCCCTGGGAATTACAGACCAGTTAGCCTAACATCAATAGTATGCAAGCTCTTGGAGGGGATGATAAGGGACTATATACAAGATTTTAGTAATAAGAACGGTATCGTTAGCAGTAATCAGCATGGATTCATGAAGAATCGTTCTTGCCAAACCAATCTATTAACCTTCTATGAGGAGGTGAGTTGCCATCTAGATAAAGGAAATCCCGTAGATGTGGTGTATCTAGATTTTGCAAAAGCATTTGACACAGTTCTCCATAAATGTTTACTGTACAAAAAAGGTCCTTTGGCATGGAACATAGGGTAAGTACATGGATTGAAAATTGGCTACAAGGGCAAGTTCAGAGGGTGGTGATAAATAGGGAGTACTCAGAATGGTCAGGGGTGGGTAGTGGGGTCCCCCAGGGTTTTGTGCTGGGACCAGTCTTATTTATTTTGTTCATAAACGACCTGGAGGATGGGGTAAACAGTTTGATCTCTGTATTTGCGGACTATACTAAGCTAAGCAGGGCAATAACTTCTCCGCAGGATGTGGAAACCTTGCAAAAAGATCTGAACAAATTAATGGGGTGGGCAACTACATGGCAAATGAGGTTCAATGTAAAATAATGCATTTGGGTGGCAAAAATATGAATGAAATCTATACACTGGGGGGAGAACCTCTGGGGGAATCTAGGATGGAAAAGGACCTGGGGGTCCTAGTAGATGATAGGCTCAGCAATGGCATGCAATGCCAAGCTGCTGCTAACAAAGCAAACAGAATCTTGGCATGCATTAAAAGGGGGATCAACTCCAGAGATAAAACAATATTTCTCCCGCTCTACAAGACTCTGGTCCGGCCGCACCTAGAGTATGCTGTCCAGTCCTGGGCACCAGTCCTCAGGAAGGATGTACTGGAAATGGATCGAGTACAAAGAAGGGCAACAAAGCTAATAAAGGGTCTGGAGGATCTTAGTTATGAGGAAAGGTTGCGAGCGCTGAACTTATTCTCTCTGGAGAAGAGACGCTTGAGAGGGGATATGATTTAAATTTATAAATACCGTACTGGTGACCCCATAATAGGGATAAAACTTTTTCGCGGAAGGGAGTTTAACAAGACACATGGCCACTCATTATAATTATTAAAAGAGGTTTAACCTTTAAACTACGTAGAGGGCTCTTTACTGTAAGAGCGGCAAGGATGTGGAATTCCCTTCCACAGGCGGTGGTCTCAGCGGGGGGGCATCAATAGTTTCAAAAAAACTATTAGATAAGCACCTGAACTACCACAGCATAAAGGGATATACAATGTAATACTGACATACAGTGGGGACGGAAAGTATTCAGACCCCCTTAAATGTTTCACTCTGTTATATTGCAGCCATTTGCTAAAATCATCACCCCATATTGACAGAAAAACACAGAATTGTTGACATTTTTGCAGATTTATTAAAAAAGAAAAACTGAAATATCACATGGTCCTAAGTATTCAGACCCTTTGCTATGACACTCATATATTTAACTCAGGTGCTGTCCATTTCTTCTGATCATCCTTGAGATGGTTCTACACCTTCATTTGAGTCCAGCTGTGTTTGATTATACTGATTGGACTTGATTAGGAAAGCCACACACCTGTCTATATAAGACCTTACAGCTTACAGTGCATGTCAGAGCAAATGAGAATCATGAGGTCAAAGGAACTGCCTGAAGAGCTCAGAGACAGAATTGTGGCAAGGCACAGATCTGGCCAAGGTTACAAAAAAAATTCTGCTGCACTTAAGGTTCCTAAGAGCACAGTGGCCTCCATAATCCTTAAATGGAAGACGTTTGGGACGACCAGAACCCTTCCTAGAGCTGGCCGTCCGGCCAAACTGAGCTATCGGGGGAGAAGAGCCTTGGTGAATGAGGTAAAGAAGAACCCAAAGATCACTGTGGCTGAGCTCTAGAGAGATGGGAGAAAGTTGTAGAAAGTCAACCATCACTGCAGCCCTCCACCAGTCGGGGCTTTATGGCAGAGTGGCCCGATGGAAGCCTCTCCTCAGTGCAAGACACATGAAAGCCTGCATGGAATTTGCTAAAAAAAAACATGAAGTACTCCAAGATGGTGAGAAATAAGATTCTCTGGTCTGATAAGACCAAGATAGAACTCTTTGGCCTTAATTCTAAGCGGTATGTGTGGAGAAAACCAGGCACTGCTCATCACCTGTCCAATACAGTCCCAACAGTGAAACATGGTGGTGGCAGCATCATGCTGTGGGGGTGTTTTTCAGCTGCAGGGACAGGACGACTGGTTGCATTTGAGGGAAAGATGAATGCGGCCAAGTACAGGGATATCCTGGATGAAAACCTTCTCCAGAGTGCTCAGGACCTCAGACTGGGCCGAAGGTTTACCATCCAACAAGACAATGACCCTAAGCACACAGCTAAAATAACGAAGGAGTGGCTTCACAACAACTCCGTGACTGTTCTTGAATGGCCCAGCCAGAGCCCTGACGTAAACCCAATTGAGCATCTCTGGAGAGACCTAAAAATGGCTGGCTACCAACGTTTACCATCCAACCTGACAGAACTGGAGAGGATCTGCAAGGAGGAATGCAGAGGATCCCCAAATCCAGGTGTGAAAAACTTGTTGCATCTTTCCCAAAAAGACTCATGGCTGTATTAGATCAAAAGGGTGCTTCTACTAAATACTGAGCAAAGGGTCTGAATACTTAGGACCATGTGATATTTCAGTTTTTTTCTTTTAATAAATCTGCAAAAATGTAAATTCTGTGTTTTTCTGTCAATATGGGGTGCTGTGTGTACATTTAATGAGGAAAAAAAATGAACTTGGGTATATACTTGACATACTGTATACTGTATATCAGATGTTCATGTAGATAGGTTTTGGTTTTCTGTCAAACCATTTCAAGAGACTCCCTGATTCTTTTCATAGGTGACAGATCTTCAGGGCTCATTCAAATTTTATCAATCTGTTGCTGTGCTTTGATGCATTAAGGTGGCCAGCCCATTCATTATAAATAGATTGCTAACATATCACACTGGATCAAAAATACACATGCACACTATTATCAGGTGACTTTAGCTTATTTTCACTCCATAAAAGCAACACTTTATTAAACCAAAGCCTTTTTGCAACCACGTCTGCTTTAGCTCTACTCTGGCACCTCAGGGGGCCTGAGACTGTCACCCCGACCTTACTACACCCTTATATACCCAGTTTTGTTAACTTCTGCACTTCTTGTTGCTCAATTTTTTCTGGAACTCAAATGCTGTTGATTTTTTTTTTTTTTTTTACTTCAATATAAATCATTTGAAAAAAAAAATACATTTTTTTTCATTTTTTTTTAGCAACCTTGCACACCATATCCCACAGGATGTGTGCATTGCATTCTACTGCACAGTGCATTAGGGTGCCATTTAAAATGAAGGACACATAGAGCAGGTGTATTGCGGGATTGCATGATAATGCCCTTGTTTTACCATGCATTGTCACAACGCAGCATTGTGAGTGTACCTTGCGGGTGGAAATTTCTGGGTGCCAGGCTGGTCCAGCACACATTAAAGGCTCTCTAAGCCCATATGCAACAGTCACATTATTTTATTAAGTACAATTTAAAAAACAATCAGCACAATAATTGACTCTAGATAGACCTTAAAAACTTGGCAACTCTGTCTGGACCATTATGGAGATCTGGTAGCACCTGTTGTATAAGACCAGTGCATTCCTTTTGGTAAGATGGTGGTTTCCAGATTTTAAATATCCCTGGACATGAGGTGTGTGTTAATATACATAAACCTGTCATAAAACAGAATATGGGGTCTGCTATTGCTGACTTTTTTCTAAAAATGCTAGCCACATTAGTGCCTTATCGTGATTATTAATATGTGGTTTACACAGGATGACGGGAGTTTTTTCAGCAGTGCGGAGAGAGATTATAATGTGCAAAACTGGAAGATTAAAGCGGAGCAAGCAAAAAAAGCAGAATTCTTCCGTGAAGCTGAAAAACTTAAACATCAGTAAGTGATCAATTTGGTCTTGTATGGAACTTGAAATACATTAAAACGTGTCTATTTTCACTTGCTCATCATGTATTTACAACTACAGTGTTGATAGCTAGTAGCTACAGAGTACATAGAGAATGTTGGCAAGTATGTTCCATATCCTTTTGCCATGTCAAGTCAAACCTTTGTGGTGATGGCTATGTCCAGTTGGTTGTGCATACGTTATCTGGCTAACAAACAGACTTTCAAATGAAAGATTGTTATACAAATGTGTGTTTCTGGCAGCTGGCCACCTGCCCCGAGACTGACAACTCGTGATGCTGATCCAGGGCAAACTGGGTCCTGTGCTTGCGGTACCCCAGGGAAACTGCTTAATGTAAGGGCTCTTTCACACTGGAGTACTCCGCCAGCAAATCTGCCTGCTCATCATCGGAGGGGGGGGGGGGAGCGATCTACTGATCCCCGCTGAGCAGGTGGATGACAGGGCTGTGTCCGCTCCGGTTATGCAGAGTGGACACGGATACAGCCCGTATTAATCTATGGGCGGTCAGATGTAAATGGACCGCCTGTCTGTTTATATCCCACTGTCATCCAATCTGATTCGCCAGACAAATGTAGAATGGATCCCCCATCTCTCTGTTTTTATTGGATCGGATGTCGATGGGTGTAAACGGACACATGTCCGTTTACATCTGCTGCTTTATAGAGGACAGTGGATGGTCCAATTGGGTTCACCTAAAAAGCTGACAGGTGGACCTGATCAATCCGCCCCTGTGAAAGAGGCCTTATACTTGTCTCTTGCACTGTTCCCTCTTGAATTAATACATTTATGGTACAAACAAAAATTTATGTTTGATTCTGTGATTGCTGAATGAATGCTGTTCTGATCATCAGGCAGGAGATCAGTTGAGTCCTACTGCAGTGTAATCAAGTATCTGTCTTTTTGAGAATGCCAAAATCTCACTGTAGTACTGTGATCAAGCCCTCTGAATATATTGACCTGTGAAAGAGGGATGATAGAGGTATGCAAAGGCATCTGTCTTTTGCAGATTTTCATGGGGAAAAAGATTTTGTTGCTGTGACAAGTCTCGAGATGTAAAATTTCTGGAAATTTTGAAGCTCGGAAAAAACCCGTTTTTTTTTGTTGGGGTAAAAACGGAAATTTTCGAAAAAATTTAAAAAAAATGCTACATTAGCACTTTTTTGACTTTTTAAGATTGAAAGTCATTCTGTTACTTTAGGAACATGAAATATGACTATGGACAATTTGACTTGGCATAAAATTATCACAACTAGCATATTAAAAATATAGTGTAGCCAAACAATTATCACAAACAGAATTTACTTTTTTATAATATTTATTTGTAACAAAGGGAGCAACAATCTCCTGAACTGCTTACTAGTTTATGTGGAAAAGCCAAAAAGCCTCCACAAAACAATTTTCAAAACCAAAAGTAACAATTTTTCATATTTCCTCTCCACAGTATTAAATAAAAATAAAAACCCCATTCTCATAAAAAGAATTGAAGATGGGGGGAGTGTTAAGCAGAGAGTGGGACTAAGTTTCAATGGACATTTAATCAGAATCATTTTCTGAGCTGAAATTGTCAGTATCCGTCTCTTCTGCAGCTACTCCTTTTTTTTTGTCCGTCATCACAATTAGGAACCTCTAAAAACTTAAGGTTTGACCGGACCCGTTCTTGTTACAATAGCAATAGCAGAACAGCACCTCCTAAAGGAAGAAATGCATACTGTTCTTGCATTGGAGGGTTCAGTTTGTTACCTAGGACTTGCTTGTCCTCACTCGGTGCACAGAAATTAGAATAATCTGATATACATTTTTTTTAGAAATGACTTGGAAAATATTTGAACACCCTGTCTTAAAATATTTTATTCATCATGTTAAAATAAAATATTCCACAATTTTTTTTTTCTTTTTTCAATTTTCCCAATTTTTTGGAAAAAAACAAAAAAGCCTTCAGGAAAAAAATGGAAAAAAAAAACGTTTTTTTTTTTCCCGAATTTTTCCATTTTTTTTCGGGGTTTTCACATCTCTAGACAAGTCGATGATCTCCATTAGCTGCTGTCTCAACTTTGCTTTGGAAACAAAGAGGATTTTAGAAACAATGAAAACTTCATACCGATTAATACCCTTATCCTATTGAAAGTCAGAAGTATAAAATGGGTTTTTAATGGAATATTTGTTATGTACACATTACTGTTGTTTTTGTGTCTATAAGGAGATTTCTTTTTTCAGAATAACGCTTATTGAGAAAGACCGAAATGGGCTTCTCTCTAACAAGAAAAACGACTTCTGGGCTGAGCACGGCACGCTTGAAGAATATGAGCAAAAGCTGACAAATGGCAGAAGAGTAGAAAGTAAAGTGTTATCTTACTCTTGGTCTAAAACGCTTATTTTCTCCTAATAGTTATAAGGGATGGGTTCATTCAACTCTAAAGTTGTTGTAAACCCTTACATATACCCAGTGAAGTGATTGGCCTTACGTTATACACAGAGATAAAAACTAAAGTTGTACCTGTTTATCTACAGCCCTTTCCTCTTTACAGTATAATAAAATACACCGATCGGGCTTTTTATCAACTCTAGAAGGCAGAGGACGGGCATCTGATGTCACACACTGCACAGCATAGAGTAGGGAGTTTAGTGTAATCTGTGAACTGAATGGAGGGAATAGACACCCCCCCTCTACACAGTCTCATAAGAAAACATGCATAATGGAGGCTGTCAATCACCTACTGTGTGCTGCAAGGGGGGCATCTCCCATATTGTGTCCACATAACCTGTCAGAAGTGACACCTGCACATAGCAGAGGGAGGAGAGATCTGATCTGAACCACATTAGGTGCTTTGGATCAAGGCAAGTACACACTATAGAGGGATATGCTATGTTCATTTTTCACAAAACCACTTTAAATAACATTTCTTTGACAAATACAGCCAATTCTTGGTTGCTATGCTGACCCCCTGGTTCCAAAGTATTATGAACCAATGACTAAGCATGCAAATCATTAGTTCTGACTTCAGTCTGAATTTGCGCACTGCATGATCATTCCGTATCAGTGAGTTTAAGTTTTGAGGCAGGCAGCTATCATTTGCAGAAGGAGGTCCGTAGTTGCAGCCTACTCAATACAAGTAATGTTTAAATGCTACTAATAAAATATAGTAAACCACCCAATATTACGGTTTCTCTTTGTGGGTATTTTATAGCAATTATCATATAAATTGCAAGCCTTTTTATGGCACTTCCCCTTTGAATATTTTATTTTACTTAACAGAAATGAAAACTCAACAGCATCTTTCAAAAATTCATAACCATGTAAAGCGACTCCAACTCCAATTAAAAGATGTGAAGCCCACTTCAGAGTGTAAGTATATTCTTTACGTAATTTACTATATTTTTATAAAAATACAGATTAGCACTTATCTCTGAGAGTAGCTGAAAGGGGAACTGCTTTCCCTATAACTAATCAGCTTTTCCCTGTCACTTCCAGCGTATGCAGAGAATTAAGGGGGTAATCTGTTTAACTGGTAGGAGCAGCACTTGCATGTCTTCATTTTAGACATTTTTTAAATGAGGACATTTCCGTGTCTTTTTCTTTTCCCACGTTATTTTGTTCTGGTAATAATACATTATGCCCAATTAAAGTGTTTCCAACCCCTTATTCGCTCTTTTTGGTCTGTTCAGTAAACCACTGAATGTGTTTTATTATACCTGTTGATTATGTTGGAAATTCAGAGCTGTCTTGTGCTCTGTTCCTGTGTTATCTCAAGAAGTCTACAAATAATAGTTATCACAAGACTACAGAATGATTACACTCTTTGTTGTAAATAATAAGATAGGATGGGGTTGAGAAATTTAGGGAAAGACATTTGAGCTGAGCTGATCACGTTGAGCGGAGTGCGTTTCTGGCATATCAATAGGTATTTTTCTGTGCTTGCAGGGTCTTTAAGGGAATAAAACTCAGGTAATGTGTATGTATTGCGCATGTATTTTTTATTTGGCCATGGCATACATTTTAAATGTGTACTTGATCAGTATTAATGATGCATTATATTAATACTGTACCTATTTTTATAGTAGGACTTATGTTGCTTTTTTTTACAGTTGTAGAGAAACTTAGAGAAATGATGGAAGAAGTAGACAACGCTATCAGTGCCTTTAAAGAAGAACAACGAATAATGTAAGCTATTTAATCTTATCTTGTAGACAGATTCAGATTTTTTTTTTTTTTTTTTTTTTTTTAGAGATACAAGTTTGATTATTTGTATTTATTTCTTTATACAGGCCTGTCCGTTGCAATGACAGGCAGCAAAATATCCTTTAAATGCATTGCATGTGCAGTGGATTGTGGTGCCATTCATTTTGCATCCCAAAGCCAGTGCACCACAATACACACCATCTGAGCATTGTGGTGTTCAGTGAAAAAAATAATGCACGTCCACCTGTGTTGTGGTGCATGGCAGCCTATCCATATTAAAGTGATTTGTAAAGTCTCTTTTTTTTTTTTTCTATTAAAATAACAAACATGTCATTGATACCTGCTCTGTGCAGTAGTTTTGCACAGATCAGCCCAGATGCTCCTCTTCTCGGGTCCCTGACTGGAGCAACTGGCCCCTCCCTCCTGTTGAGTGCCCCCACAGCAAGAAGCTTGCTGGCACCTGAGCCACAGCGCCGTGTATCCATTCAGACATGTAGCTGTGATTTGGCCCTGTCCTCTCTCTCCCTCTCTCTCTTATCATTGGCTGAGTTTGATTGACAGCAGTGGGAGCCAATGGCGCTGCTGCTGTGTCTCAGCCAATCAGTAGGGAGAGTCCCGGACAGCCGAGGCACTCGTGGACATGGCTGGATCGAGATGGGTCTCAGGTAAGTATTAAAAGGGGGGGCTGCTGCACACAGAAGTTTTTTTTTTTTTATCTTGATGCACAGAATGGTTGGAGCCACTGTACTAACAATCCAACGTTAGTACAGTGATCTCCCTCGCTGAGCTTTTGTGTTCTTACAGGGGGACACCAACCCCTCCCCGCCAGAACACTCTGATCAGTCATTGGCTGAGACCGCTGACTGGGAGTTGGTCGGCTGCTGGATTTCCAGCATGCACGTCCGACAGAAGCCGGCCGAACAGACTGTCGGACTGGCTGGCATACACACAGACCGAATGTTGGCTGGTTTTTATTGAACCGGCCAATGTCTCCCGACATTTGGCCCCTATGTATGGGGCTTAACGAATGTGTGATAATGCACCACAAAGCAGCAAAAGGTGTTTTTTTTTTGTTTGTTTTTTTTGTTTTACTAGCAGTGATTGCACCAGCTGTCAGTATTCAGGTGAATACATTGGGGTTGATTTACTAAAGGCAAATATTCTGTGCAGTTGCTCCAGAGCTTAGTAAATGAGGTAAAACGTCACTTTGCAAAGAATAGTCAATCACTTGCAAGGAAAAAAAATAAACTGCATTTTTGCTTGCACATGATTGGACGATAGAAATCAGTAGAGCTTCCCCTCATTTCAGAGCTCCCCCTCAGATCAAGAGCAACTGCACTTGCAGTGCACAGCATATTTGCCTTTAGTAAATCAACCCCCTAGTGATATACACGTATATGTGTGCAGTCAGAGCAATATGCTAAGAGATGTCCACATTGTGGCACCATCCCAAAAAACGTATAGAAGAAAAAGGGGGGAGGAGGGAAAAGGGGGAAAAGAATGTAACCACAAATCACCCAAAAAGGGGGAGGTAAGGACAAACAGATCCCCTTCCTCCCACCAACAAATAAAGGGACTTTAAATGTGCCAAAACAATGGGAAGAAAAGACAGAAAAAACTAAACTCAGTTAAAAAATTTTATTAATAAATTCTTTAAAACCATAGGGGTGTCTTTTAAAAGCAAATTGACAGGATATACTGGTTACACTAAACAGGTAGCATTGGTAAAACCCAAAATACTGTGCAGGTAAGCATATCGATACATTTCGTAACAAATTGCTTCTTCGGGGATCACACTTGATGATGACCAGCTAAAATATATGAGCTCCCAGAATAGGCTGGGATAGAATGACACTCCCCAAACTCAAGGATGGTTTAGGCCTACCGGATATCCACAAATATCATGAGGCCTGCCAAATCTCCAGAATGATTGATTGGCACATCCACACACAATCTAAAGATTGGATTTCCCTCGAAGACTGTTGTAACCAAATTCCTCTTTCTCACACACCATGGATTAGCAACTAAGGAACTCTCCACACATCCACTGGTAGGATCTACCTTGGACAGCTTCCAAAAAGTGTGTCACTCTCTCAAATTAACACCTTCGTCAGGCCCAGTGACTCCCCTGAATGGCAATCCCGACTTCCCCCCAGGCCTTTTGGAAAACAATGCACTCTTCGCAAAAACGGGTCATACTCTAAGAGCGCATCACCTTTTTCACACCAGCTCAATCATCTCATTCTCTGACCTGCCCTGTAAACTCCCAGATCACAATATCCCATTCTTCACATTTCTACAATTAAGACATTTTCTCACTAGCAACAACCCCATCTCTCAATGGTGTAGAGACCTAAACCCTTTTGAAGCCCTGTGCTCCTCTACTAGTCCTCAAAATCATCTAATTTCGACAATATACTCCTTACTCTTCGGAACGATAGAACACAAATTGATGTCGGTCAATCAGAAATGGGAAAGTGAGCTTAACCTAAACCTCAATAAAGAGGATTGGGAGAGTATACATGAGCATATACACAAAGGCTCTATCAACGTCACAGCACAGGAAAACAACTATAAATTGTACTCTAGATGGTACCGCACTCCCGAACGTCTACATATATTTCATCCTGCTATCTCTTCGATGTGCTGGAGATGTAACTCTGAAATAGGCTCTCTTCTCCATATCTGGTGGGACTGTCCCCACATAAAACCGTTTTGGGAAAAAGTACATGAAATGATAACTCGCATTACCACCTACATACTAAACTTTACCCCCGCTTAATACCTGTTACACCACACATCTGTACCACAATCCACCTACAGAAAATCTTTAATGCTCCACCTCATCAATGCGGCTAAACAATGTATCCCATTACGTTGGAAAGACGCTAATCCTCCCTCAATATCTGATTGGCTGAAACGCGTAGGGAAAATAGCGGTAATGGAAGACTTAATTCACCAGGCTAAAGATAATCCTACAAAATTTCGTACTACTTGGGCTTGTTGGTTGCATTTTTGAGACTCCCAGGAATTTAAGACCTTAATGATAGACCCACAACTCAGTCCCTCTTCTAAAACCCACTGATACTTCTAGATTTCTAACCCTGAATAAGAGTTGGAGTGTCTACCTTTTTCCTTATTTACCTCTCCCACCATACCCTAGTTCATACCAAACCACTCCCGTGTCATACCCCTCTTCACCCTCCTCTTGACTACATCTGACACCCTCAGATCTAGTTCTATACCCTCAGGGAACTTGCGGTCACACATCCTTCTCACCAGGCTTCAGATTTACATTTGGATTATTATTTAAAACTTGCGACTTCTCTACCCCCCCTCCTCCCCTACAGAAAATTACCCCCTCCCCAAATTTTCATGAACTTTAGACACACCACATGCATTAGAATATATAGACACCATTCTACCCAACACAACGGACCAACACTGATGATAATTCACTACAAGTACTTATCACCACCCCCCCCTCACACAGTTTGATCCGTTTGGGGTGCAGGGGATAAGAGTGGTCATACCTTGGTCCCCATGGTGATAAGGGATATTCCCTCTAATCTACCACGCCGGTTAGTCTATAGTATCATCAGGCACATCTCAATCTCAGAAGGTGGTTTCAGTCAACTTTAAGCTACTAGATCCTTCATGTTTTTAATCATTTTCACTCTTATAGATTGATGAATTTACCAATACCTCATGCATGACCGCTCTAATTGCAAGTTTTATCCACATAAACCAATTGCTTATTGATCCTCTTTTCAAATATTTCGATACTGTTGTACTCAATATTGTACCTGTTAAAACTTAAGGTGTATTGATATGTATCTTTATGTCATGTATACGATACATGTATTTCTATTACCTTGAATAACATTTTTGAAACAAAAAAATATATATATTTGAGAAAACCTCAAACTCAGAATAACATAATGGAATACATGCACAATACAATATATTAAAAAAATACCTACAAAATACTATTCATTTATCTTCTACCAGGTACAAAAAATGCAAATCGATATAATGCAGAGGCGGAAAAAAAATTAAAAATATAAAAAAAAATGGAAAGAAAGGAACCTCCTTAAGGATATAAGGAGAATAATTTATTTTTATGCTGAGGCATTAAATCACCCACCATTGTATTTTTAAAATGGTTTAGTTATTATGGATATTTTATAGTTATAAAAGGATAATGGCCGGCCTACACCAAGCCCAGGCTACACGTACAGTTTTTCCGGTGTAAGCTTTGCAACCACGTTTGTGTGCTATACATATTGGTTGGTGATCACAACCTTCTTCAGTCACGGCATTCTCCGTGTTATAGCATAGTACTTAAAGCGTATATTGTCCCCTGGTTATCCACCATCTTTATTTTTTTTTTAACTTGAACACGTGGTAGCTTTGTGCCTCACAGACGGGTTCAGGCATTTTTATAAATAAGACCTTTGGAGTCCTCAGGGAGATTGCATATCAGAATTGTTATACTCCCTACCTGTTAAACCTACCATTTCCATACAATGAGTCACATTGTGTTAGGCATCCCATTAAAAATGAATGGGCTGCAATTCACATATTATCTCTCACACCCCTCCAACATATTATCTCTGTTTCTTTTACTTTTATTGACCCACTGCGATTAGATTGTAGACAGGTTGTGTATGTGTTCTGTGTTTACTGCTTTTAAAAAATGTAATAAAAAAATCTGATTTAAAATAAAAAAATGTCAGTGCATGCTGCATTTTTCCAGTTCACAACAAACCTTGTGCAAAACAATCAACATAAATGGCACTGCAAATCACTGACATGTGCATTACCGCAGCATGCTGGTGTGAACAAGCCCTTAGTTTAAACCAGAGCCAAAACTAGGGGGACCCGGGCGCTGCATTGAGAGAGGCGCTGCTGACAGGAGCAGTGACAGCAGTATAACTTCTCCTGTCAGCCCAGTGCTGGGAGTGAGGAGTAGAGAGAGCCAGAGGCGGTGAGGACTGTGTTCTCTCTCCCCCTGTTATTCCCCGGAGGATCTGCAAGCATGCAACACAGGAGGAGGGAGCTGAGGATTCCTTTCTCCTAGCCAGGACAAAGTGGGAGGAATGCACTAGGAGCTTCTGGTTTCTGCCTTACTGACAGGCAGGGGGTTGGTATTGATGCGGACCATGAAGCTATCTATTTTTGGGTCTACTCACAACCTGTAGCCAGGGGTAAACTTCAGGCACTGCCTGGCGGGAGGGTGAGGGGAGCTCAGTATAGGAGTGGAGGAGAAAGCAGGACAAGCAGAGGACTGACGGTGAGGGGAGTGGAGGAGGTGGCATCACCCTACCCGATGCCGGAATTAGCTCACCTGTGAGCGCTGTATGCAGCTGATGGAGCCAGCGGGCAGGTGAAAGGAGTCCGTGATATTAGATGATATGACAAACCACTGACTCCTTCTCCACAGATAATGAAGTGATCAGAGAACCCTGCTGATGGCATACAGGTACATTGCAGGCATCTGAAAGCTGTAATTGTGGGGGTCTCCTTGTGTAATATGGGGGAAAGCGAAGTAGTCTCTTTCTCTCTCTTTCTCTTTCTCTTTCTCTCTCGTAGATTTTACAAAGTAATAAAAATTAAAAACTACTGACAGTGTCCAGTGCCCTACTGACACCAACCTCTGCCCTATTGACACAGAGTCTTTGCCCTGGGTGAAAGAATGTCTAGCTTCGCCACTGGTTTGAACTTCAAAGAAAACAACATTAATGGGTGGTTCTCAGACCAAGTTATTGTTTACTAACATTTCAGATAAACTGTATCTTTGCATATGTACCTAGCTAAGTGGCTGTAAAAATGAATTTATATAAGCAAAATGTAATTATCTTGGATGGCTTTAGTTATGAAGACCTATTAAAGGAAGAAAAGACAACCTTCATTGAGCTGACTGCCATGGAGAAAAAAATAGAGGCATCATTCATTAATCCACCTGAAAGATCCTTCAAGGCTCCTTCTGGAAAAGCCCTGTCGGGTGGCATTCTCTCCAGCCAGCTCCCAGAAGAAGTGGTGGCTTTTGAAAAATTTCTGCAGCAGACTGGAGGCCGTCTGGGAGGATGGGATGACTATGACCACCAGAGCTTCCTGAAAGTTTGGACCAAACACAAATGTAAGCCTGGTTACTTGGAAGAGGCCCTGGCATACTTGCCTAGCAGGACACGGGAGGACATCCAGCAACATGAGGCCTGGTATCAGGAGCTTCTCTTTTTGGAAGAAAAGAAAAAGGAAGTGAGCAACATTTTACTTTTTATAAAATTCTGTTACTGTATATTGTACAGTGTGTGTTGCATTTTTAAAGTGTGTTTTATTATAAACCGAGTTTTATATTAACTCAAATGTAGTACTGTAACTGTGCAAACATTTTACCATGCAAAATGTGTTAATTTTAGGAAAATATTCAATATCGGAAATGTAAGATTAAAGTTTTGTAGCATATCTGTGCATTATAAAAGTCTAGGTACTCAGTGTTGTAAATAAGTTTTTTACCTAAAGGGCTTAAAACACTAATGCCCCGTACACACGATCAGAAATTCCGCCAGCAAAAGTCGGATGTGAGCTTTTGGTCAGAAATTCCGACCGTGTGTATGCTCCATCGGACTTTTGCTGTCAGAATGCCAGCCAGCAAAAGATTGGGAGCGGGTTCTCTATTTTTCGGTTGGAAAAAGTTCCTATCCTAAAATGCGTTTGTATGCAATTCGGACGCGCAAAAAAATCTCACGCATGCTCGGAAACAATTCGACGCATGCTCGGAAGCATTGAACTTCATTTTCTCGGCTCGTCGTGGTGTTGTACGTCACCGCGTTCTTGATGGTCAAAAGTTCAGAGAACTTTTGTGTGACCGTGTGTATGCAAGCCAAGCTTCAGCGGAATTCCGTCAGAAAAACCATCCAAGATTTTTCTGACGGAATTTCTGATTGTGTGTATGGGGCATGAGGCTCGGTTCACATCTATGCGAATTGGATGCATTTTGAAACACTTCCAATTCGCATGGTGTGAGACAAACTGGCTCTCTATGGAGCTGGTTCACATATGTTCGGGCCCACTGTAGTCCTTTTTTTTTAAAAAAAGAGTCCTCTATATTTTTCTGTCTGGTTCAGGTGGGATTTCAAGTAAAAATTTGCACCTGAATTACACCTTAACCAGTGAACCAAACTGCACCAGACGTGTGAACCGAGCCTAAATTTTGGCAGGTTTGTTTACTGAACTTTGCATTTTTTTTCTTTGTTTTGTGTTTTTTACTGTTAGGCTATTCACAAGTGGAAATCTAGGAAACAGCAAGAAAAACAAGAAATATCAAAAATTCAAGAAAAGACCAAAGAAATAACAGAATCTGATAAGCAACAAAAGGATGAAGCTCAGAAGCAGAAGTTAGAAGAAGAAAGAAGGAAACGGCAGCAGGAAATAGAGGCCTGGAAGAGGCAGAAGGAAATAGAGGCTGCCGCAAAGCTTGAGGCAGAGCTAAAAGAAGAGGAAGATCAGCAGAGAAAACAGAGAAAGGAGCGCCAGCGGCAGCTTGAAGTCAAACTCATAGTGGAAGAACATGCAAGAATTAGGAAGGAGCAAGAAGAGTTTCTACAGCTGGAAAGAGAGATGAGGGAAGAAGCTGAGAGGGAGGAGAAGAGAAGGCTGGCTGCAATGGAGATCTATAGATTTCAGGACAGGGTAAATTCTTTACTTATACAGTACCAAAAAATATTTTATAGTAGAATTATGGATCATATATGTTAAAGGGGTATTCATTTTGGAAACCAGTTCACTGGCACACACCCCTGTGGAAACACATGTATTAGAGCAGATAATTCAGAATTTAACTCCTTTTGTCACAGTGCCTCTATGGTTCTAGAAACCCCTGCATTTCAGTAGACTGTTAACAAAATGCCCTATTGTCATTTATAGTTGTTTGTGTTAGTTTATTTGGATAAGCAATAGTTAAAATGAGACAAAATGAAACTACAGTGAAATTTTAATAGTACTGAATTTGAATACATATGCCAAATCAAACGAGCAATCCCTCTATTTTATTGGCTAAGTGAAATAAATTGTATTGTGTTAAAGCAGCCCGTGTGTTTGTAAATTTAGTACAGGACACAGACCATAGACAGAGATTTTCAACTAGGCAATACCAATGTAATGTTTATTTCAACTATTTAACATTCTGGATAATATTAATAGCAATTTGCAGCATATGTTTGGCTATAGTGTACATAAAGCCAAAATTTTGTTTTTGTTTTTTTTAGTTTTGACTAGAGTAGGATGAAGACCCCTGTACATTTTCCTTTATTGTTGTCTGTGTCCCCATTAAGTAGATTTACTCTGTTTAGTGACCATTATCACCAAGACAGAAAATGATGGAAAATCAAATTGTTACATTTGTCACCAGGACAAGAGTTGAGGGTAAATCCTGCAAAGGGATACTTGTTTGGTAACAACTGGCTAAGAACCTGTGTTTAAGGGCTTTGATGGGCAAATGTAGCTTGCTTTTGGCAGCCGTTTAAAGGAGAAGTTCAGCCAAAGCTCATTTAGCTATACTTCTCCTGTGGATCACAGGAGTGCAGATCCTTTCACACTCCTGTGACCCGTTTTCAGCAAACAGTGGGCTAAAGTCTGCTGTCGGCTGACATCACAGAGCCAGTCCAGGCTTGGGAAAGATGGCAACCTTATGGTTGGGATTTTCCCACATGCCTGGTGCGGCAACCAGCTTAAGCTGTGAGTGGCCAATCCCGCCCCCTCCACAACCCATCGCTCCATTGAGCGCCGAGGGGGCAGAGCCTGGATGACTGTGGGGCACTGACAGAAAAAATAAACCAACAAGTGTTTTTCTGGACATCTAAGACTAATCGCATCTCTCACTGGGATATTTTAGTTTGTAATAAGTAAAAGGTGCATTTAATTTTCTTCTGCCACAAAGCGTTTGCATTTTTCTGAATTTTAATGACTGTTATGTAACCCTGTTTCAGGATCAGAGAAAAATTGAGGAAAAGGTGCAAGAAAAAAGAGCCAAAGAAGAAGAAGTGAAAGAAAAAGAGAAGCGACTGGAGAAATTAAAAGAAAAGGTAACCTGATTATAAAGTTAGTGATTGTAAAGTCTCCTTTTTTTTTTTCTCTAAAAATAATAAACACTAATACGTACCTGCCCTGTGCAGTGGATTTGCACAGAGCAGCCCAGATCCTCCTCTTCTTGGGTCCGTCTTCTGTGCTCCTGGCCTCTCCCTCCTGTTGAGTGCCCCCACAGCAAGCAGCTTGCTATGGAGGCACCTGAGCTGAGTCACAGCTCTCTGTGTCTATTCAGACACGGAGCCCTAGTTCGGCCCCACCCATTCTCTCTTCTTATTGGCTCTGACTTTGACAGCAGCGGGAGCCAATGGCGCCTCTGTGGTTTTTATTTATTGCGCTATAAACAAAAAAAGAGCGACAATTTTGGAAAAACACAATATTTTTTACTTTTTGCTATAATAAAAAATCCAATTTTTTTTAATAAGCGTATATTGATTGGTTTGCGCAAAAGTTATAGTGTCTACAAAATAGGGGATAGATTTATAGCATTTTTATTTATTTATTTGTTACTAGTAATGGCGGCGATCTGCGATTTTTATTGTGACTGCCATATTGCAGCGGACATATCGGACACTTTTGACACATTTTTGGGACCATTCACATTTATACAGCGATCCGTGCTATAAAATGCATTGATTACTGTGTAAATGTGACTGGCAGGGAAGGGGTTAACACTAGGGGGCGATCGAGGGGTTAATGTGTGTCCTAGGGAGGTGATTCTAACTGTGGGGGGAGGGGACTGACTGGGGGAGGTGACCGATCGGTGTCCCTATGTACAAGGGACACACCATCGGTCTCCTCTCCTCTGACAGGACGTGGTCCTGCTCTGTTACCCGGCAATCGCGGGTGCCCGACGGACATCGCGGCCGCTGGGCACGCGTACCAGGTCCTGAGCGACGCAGCGGGCACTCGCGCGCGCCCCCTTGTGGCTCGGGAGGGCGATCACGTCATATGACGTCCATCCAGAACAAGAGCTGCCTCGTCCCGCCGTCATATGATGGTGGGCGGTAGCCTAGTGGTTAAAGGGGAGCTTTAGAGCTTATGAGAGCAAAAATTGTAGTTGCTGACTTTTAATAAACAGACACTCACCTGTCCAAGGATCTAGCGCCCTCTTCACCTGGACCGGTTCTTCGCAAGTTTTCGAGTCCTCTGCACTGGGCAGTCACTTGTGACTCCTTACAGCCGCTGCCCACTGCGCATGCGCAAGCTGCATTTTGTGAATGGTCCCACAGCCTTATGAGACCTGTAACATGTCCCAGAAGGTTGTGGTTGGGGGTGGGTGTACTTCTGCTGGAATTGCTTTTGCAACCTGGGCAGAAGTGAAAGTGGTACTTGTCAAAACCTAGGGGCAACTCTCCAGTTTTTATTTTAATCCACATTCTAAAATTCTATTTTTATTATAGGTACAAGTTCATGTTGATAGAGATCCTTCCAGGCTATGTAAGCTTACAAAAGGATGGGAAGAGCGCTTCAAAAATACAGGGCCGTCGGGAGCAACTCCACTTTTACACATTCCTCATCGGTAATTGTATATATAATTAATAATCTATGGCAGCTGACATGTTAAACCATAACAAAGTATTTATACAGCTGAACTGCAAGTGCAACAATTAACCTGTTCCCGCCAGTTGTATTCATATATGTGGAGTATTGACAGGTGGGCTTTAACACATAGAGGCCACATATATGCATCCGAAATGTAAACAATTCTGTGCTAAAAGCGCACTTATCGGTTTGGAAATGGAAAGTCCTAAATGCCTATTTGCACTCAGGAGCTTTCCGGTCATGTGGTCACATGACCGAAATGCCTGCCCCCGCCTCCCGGCATTTAGAACTCGTAAAGGCCGGGGGCGATCGGCAGGAAGGGGTTAATGTATGTGTGCAATAGTTCTCTCATAGCCTACTTGAAACATGCTCTGCTTTCTTCAAAAGTGACCATAAATCCATTAATGTAGATTAAATATTTCCTCTGGCCCTGCATTTCTGCTTGATACGACTGGCTGCCCCTGCGCTCCCCTGAACAGGGCGACCATGTAACAACCCCTTGTAGTCCCACAATCTGCAGCAATGATGTCATGGATGCTTTCTTCAGAACCCTCTGTCTTTCCCCACCCATGAATCTAATTTCATAGGCAGCTCATGAACAGTACAGGCTAGTTTTGCTGCACTGCACCTGCCAGCAACAAAGCACCATACACAAGCCCTTCCACTGTTAGTCTGGCAAGATAGAGCATCAGTCATGCATCCGTGGTGTGTGACACAGGGTACCTTAACATGCACCCCCCCCCCCCTTGTGGCCAGAGATAGATTTATAGTTTGCAGAGGCTGCGGCCATCTTTCCACATTGAGATGTAATCTTGGAACGCTCGTTTTTTGCATTTGTTGCAAGTGCTGGATTTGTGAGTTTCTTTTACCCTTTATTATAACCAATGGCCGCGGGTGAGATCATTGGCGGCTCCTCTCCCGTACACGTTACGTCCTGGGTGGACTTTTATTTTATCCCTTATTATATATCGATTTTAGCAGAGAGCGCTATATGTGGTTCTGTTTGTTTTATATATACTGCAAAGGAACCGTTACTTTTGACTGCTTCTTAGCATCAGAGGATCCTTATTGCCCCATAGGGCAAAGCGCATGTTGACCATCCTGATTTTAGGGGTCATATCCATAAGGTGAGCGGCCAAATAGTTTGATGGTGGAGGTGCTGCACTGATTTGAACACCTGCACATTTTATTTGGAAACACACCTTCACAGTGGCCGATATTCATCGGTTTCTCCATTAAATGGACTCTGTTTTTATTTATATATATATATATATATATATATATATATATATATATATATATATATATATATATATATATATATATATATATATATATATATATATATATATATATATATATATATATTATTTATAGACTTTTTGATGATCGTGCTGCACTATTATAGATCTTATGTTTCAGATCTTTAGACCAAAAGCGCATAACATTTCTCACATAATATATATTTTTATTTTACTCCATATATTCAATAAGCCACTGCATACATAGTTTATGCTTGACACTTTTCCTTTCTACAATACAACAAACAGTCAAACTTTTTCATCAGTGTGTTTAATGTATATTTAGTTTATCAATATTCATTTCACAGGTATATAAGGGAGCTGTTTTACCTGCCAAATAATTAGTATTTTTATTCATGCAATCCTGAGTTATACAGCCCTGCCACACAGAACAACCAACAGGATAACACTACTTTCTGTTACTCTTAAGAAATAACAATGGAGTTAACACACCAGCCTTCTAACTAAACATTGCAGGTGCAGCAAGGGACTGACCAGATCATCACTGTGCTCGCTCCTATCTGTACCTTGTTGGCACATTTGTATGTAGCAACCCTAATTGGCTCCCAGTGCCTTTTCCTCTTCCAGTCTGCTGGGAATGCAAGGGGTTGATATCAAATAAATTCTGGTACTTTTCATTAGTTGCATTTAAAAAAGTGCATTCAAGTTTTAACTACAGAGCTATATTAAAGTGGTTGTAATCCCTCGCATATACCCAGTGAAGTGACTGGTGATACACAGAGATTAAACAAATCCTCATACATAGGTTATACCTGTTTATCTGCTGTCTTTCTCTTCTCTACATCACTTCAAAGTCCATAATTTATAAAGTGTCTCTGAGCTGTCAGAAAAAAGGAGGGGAGTGGAAAGTTGAAGTTGCTCTGCAGAGCACAGTGAGGATAACTCTGAGAGCTGATTGGAGGGAAGGGACATACCCCCTTCTCACAGTACACAGGAACAGAGCTGAGGCTGTCAATCAGCTGGAGCTCCCTCCCCTGTCACCATTTTTCTCTTGTTGTCAGGAACACATGTTAGTAGTGATTCATGCTGATAGCAGAGGAATGAAGCAGCAGACAGAAAAGACACTTAGTGCTTCTGATTGAGACCAGAACACACTATGGTGGGATATTCTTTGGTTAGGTTTCATGTCCAAGATTTTTTAACCACTTTAATTTATCTCTTTTATATCTGCCTGCAGTCCACGTTTAAAAGACAAGTATGGGAATTTTGTATTTTAGTCATATTTACCTGGGTGGATGCAGCATTGGTCCGATGCTGCATCTGTCCCCCGCCGGCTCTAAGGCTGAGAACCAAGCGATCTAACACTGCTGATTACTCGGTTCCTCAGAGTCCTATGAGCAGAGAGAGGGTGTCAGTCACCGGCTCTCTGCTCTGCATCCCAACTAACCCCCCACCCCCACTGGTGCTTTGTGCTGAGGAGGGAATGGGAGCGGCCGGTTTAGGCTCTCAGAGGCTCGCTGAGAGCCTGACCCGGGTGCCGGTCCAGGCATGTGGGCAAATCCCAACCATATGTTCGCGATCTTTCCTGAGCCTGGACCGGTGCTGTGATATCACCCCGACAGTGGACTTTAGCCCACTGTCTGCTGAAAACTGGTCACAGGAGTGCGGAACAATCTGCACTCCTTTGATCCACAGGAGAAGTATAGCCAAACAAGCTTTGGCTGTACTTCCCCCTTAAGAATTCCATGTAATGGTTGTGGGAAATGGAGAAATGGCAAAGTCCAGCAGGTCTAAAGTAAAATTGCACTCTTCTGTATGTCTACAAAGGTTCTCTTTTATCCAAGATCTAGTAGTAGTTAGTCACATTTAACTGGACTAAGACATTTCTTAGCTCGTCCCAGCCACTTCTTCAGTTCAACGTTGCAGAACAAGTCCAGTTGAATGTGAATAACTACTAGATATTTGCAGTCTTGTGCTGTAGGAGATTGGTAGCATAAACTACTAATCTCAATGCTGTATAACCACTTGCCGACCGCCGCACGGCGATGTACGTCGACAGAGCGGCACGGGCAGGCAAAAGGGCTTACCTGTACGTCCTTGTCTGCCCGCGGGTGGGGGGTCCGATCGGACCCCCCCCCCCCGGTGCCTGCGGCGGTCAGCAAATGTCCCCCGGCGATCGGTGGTGAGGGGGAGGCCATCCATTTGTGGCCCCCCCCTCGCGATCGCTCCCAGCCAATGGGATCATTTCCCTGCCTCTGTATTGTACACAGAGGCAGAGGAAATTATGTCATCTCTCCTCGGCTCGGTATTTTCCGTTCCGGGCCGAGGAGAGAAGACTGTACTGTGAGTTACACAAACACACACACAGTAGAACATGCCAGGCACACATTACACGCCGATCACCCCCCCCCCCCCCCCTGTCACAAACTGACACCAAGCAGGTTTTTTTTTTTTTTTCTGATTACTGTATTGGTGTCAGTTTGTGACAGTTACAGTGTTAGGGCAGTGAGTGTTAGGCCCCCCTTTAGGTCTAGGATACCCCCCTAACCCCCCCATATAAAGTTTTAAACCCTTGATCACCCCCCGTCACCAATGTTGCTAAGCGATCATTTTTCTGATCGCTGTATTAGTGTCGCTGGTGATGCTAGTTAGGGACGTAAATATTTAGGTTCGCCGTCAGCATTTTATAGCGACAGGGACCCCCATATACTACCTAATAAATGTTTTAACCCCTTGATTGCCCCCTAGTTAACCCTTTCACCACTGATCACTGTATAACCGTTACGGGTGACGCTGGTTAGTTCGTTTATTTTTTATAGTGTCAGGGCACCCGCTGTTTATTACCGAATAAAGGTTTAGCCCCCTGATCGCCCGGCGGTGATATGCGTCGCCCCAGGCAGCGTCAGATTAGCGCCAGTACCGCTAACACCCACGCACTCAGCATACGCCTCCCTTAGTGGTATAGTATCTGTACGGATCAATATCTGATCCGATCAGATCTATACTAGCGTCCCCAGCAGTTTAGGGTTCCCAAACACGCAGTGTTAGCGGGATCAGCCCAGATACCTGTTAGCACCTGCGTTTTGCCCCTCCGCCTGGCCCAGCCCACCCAAGTGCAGTATCAATCGATCACTGTCACTTACAAAACACTAAACGCATAACTGCAGCGTTCGCAGAGTCAGGCTTGATCCCTGCGATCGCTAACAGTTTTTTTGGTAGCGTTTTGGTGAACTGGCAAGCACCAGCGGCCTAGTACACCCCGGTCGTAGTCAAACCAGCACTGCAGTAACACTTGGTGACGTGGCGAGTCCCATAAGTGCAGTTCAAGCTGGTGAGGTGGCAAGCACAAGTAGTGTCCCGCTGCCACCAAAAAGACAAACACAGGCCCGTCGTGCCCATAGTGCCCTTCCTGCTGCATTCGCCAATCCTAATTGGAAACCCACCGCTTCTGCAGCGCCCGTACTTCCCCCATTCACATCCCCAACCAAATGCAGTTGGCTGCATGAGAGGCATTTTCTTTATGTCCTCCTGAGTACCCCTACCCAACGAACCCCCCCAAAAAACATGTCGTGTCTGCAGCAAGCGCGGATATAGGTGTGACACCCGCTATTATTGTCCCTCCTGTCCTGACAATCCTGGTCTTTGCATTGGTGAATGTTTTGAACGCTACCATTCACTAGTTGAGTATTAGCGTAGGGTACAGCATTCCACAGACTAGGCGCACTTTCACAGGGTCTCCCAAGATGCCATCGCATTTTGAGAGACCCGAACCTGGAAGCGGTTACAGTTATAAAAGTTAGTTACAAAAAAAAGTGTAAAAAAAAAAAAAACACAAACAATAAAAAAAAAATAGTTGGCGTTTTATTGTTCTCTCTCTCTCTATTCTCTCTATTGTTCTGCTCTTTTTTACTGTATTCTATTCTGCAATGTTTTATTGTTGTTATGTTTTATCATGTTTGCTTTTCAGGTATGCAATTTTTTATACCTTACCGTTTACTGTGCTTTTATTGTTAACCATTTTTTTGTCTTCAGGTACGCCATTCACGACTTTGAGTGGTTATACCAGAATGATGCCTGCAGGTTTAGGTATCATCTTGGTATCATTCTTTTCAGCCAGCGGTCGGCTTTCATGTAAAAGCAATCCTAGCGGCTAATTAGCCTCTAGACTGCTTTTACAAGCAGTGGGAGGGAATGCCCCCCCAACGTCTTCCGTGTTTTTCTCTGGCTCTCCTGTCTCAACAGGGAACCTGAAAATGCAGCCGGTGATTCAGCCAGCTGACCATAGAGCTGATCAGAGACCAGAGTGGCTCCAAACATCTCTATGGCCTAAGAAACCGGAAGCTACGAGCATTTTATGACTTAGATTTCGCCGGATGTAAACAGCGCCATTGGGAAATTGGGAAAGCATTTTATCACACCGATCTTGGTGTGGTCAGATGCTTTGAGGGCAGAGGAGAAATCTAGGGTCTAAAAGACCCCAATTTTTGCAAAAAAGAGTACCTGTCACTACCTATTGCTATGATAGGGGATATTTACATTCCCTGAGATAACAATAAAAATGATTTAAAAAAAAAAATGAAAGGAACAGTTTAAAAATAAGATAAAAAAATAATAATAATAAAGAAAAAAAAAAAAAAAAAGCACCCCTGTCCCCCCTGCTCTCGCGCTAAGGCGAACGCAAGCGTCGGTCTGGCGTCAAATGTAAACAGCAATTGCACCATGCATGTGAGGTATCACCGCGAACGTCAGATTGAGGGCAGTAATTTTAGCAGTAGACCTCCTCTGTAAATCTAAAGTGGTAACCTGTAAAGGCTTTTAAAGGCTTTTAAAAATGTATTTAGTTTGTCGCCACTGCACGTTTGTGCGCAATTTTAAAGCATGTCATGTATGGTATCCATGTACTCGGCCTAAGATCATATTTTTTATTTCATCAAACATTTGGGCAATATAGTGTGTTTTAGTGCATTAAAATGTAAAAAAGTGTGTTTTTTTCCCCAAAAAATGCGTTTAAAAAATCGCTGCGCAAATACTGTGTGAAAAAAAAAATGAAACACCCACCATTTTAATCTGTGGGGCATTTGCTTTAAAAAAAATATATAATGTTTGGGGGTTCAAAGTAATTTTCTTGCAAAAAAAAATTATTTTTTTATGTAAACAATAAGTGTCAGAAAGGGCTTTGTCTTCAAGTGGTTAGAAGAGTGGGTGATGTGTGACATAAGCTTCTAAATGTTGTGCATAAAATGCCAGGACAGTTCAAACCCCCCCCAAATGACCCCATTTTGGAAAGTAGACACCCCAAGCTATTTGCTGAGAGTCATGTTGAGTTCATGGAATATTTTATATTGTGACACAAGTTGCGGGAAAGAGACAAATTTTTATTTTTTTTATTTTTTTTTGCGCAAAGTTGTCACTAATGCCATGGGGATATGTGAAATTACACCCCAAAATACATTCTGTTGCTTCTCCTGAGTAGGGGGATACCACATGTGTGAGACTTTTTGGGAGCCTAGCCGCGTACGGGACCCCGAAAACCAAGCACCGCCTTCAGGCTTTCTAAGGCCGTAAATTTTTGATTTCACTCTTCACTGCCTATCACAGTTTCGGAGGCCATGGAATGCCCAGGTGGCAACCCCCCCCCCCCCCCCCCAAATGACCCTATTTTGGAAAGTAGACACCCCAAGCTATTTGATGAGAGGTATAGTGAGTATTTTGCAGACCTCAGTTTTTGTCGCAAAGTTTTGAAAATTGAAAAAAGAAAATAAAAATTTTTTTTTTCTCGTCTTTCTTTATTTTCAAAAACAAATGAGAGCTGCAAAATACTCACCATGCCTCTCAGCAAATAGCTTGGGGTGTCTACTTTCCAAAATGGGGTCATTTGGGGGGGGTTTGTGCCACCTGGGCATTCCATGGCCTCCGAAACTGTGATAGGCAGTGAGGAGTAGAATCAAAAATGTACGCCCTTAGAAATCCTGAAGGCAGTGATTGGTTTTCGGGGCCCCGTACGTGGCTAGGCTCCCAAAAAGTCCCACACATGTGGTATCCCCATACTCAAGAGAAGCAGCTAAATGTATTTTGGGGTGCAATTCCACATATGCCCATGGCCTGTGTGAGCAATATATCATTTAGTGACAACTTTGTGCAAAAAAAAAAAAGAAAAGAAAAAAAATTTCTCACTTTCCCGCAACTTGTGTCAAAATATAAAACATTCCATGGACTCAACATGCCTCAAAGCAAATAGCTTGGGGTGTCTACTTTCCAAAATGGGGTCATTTGGGGGGGTTTTATGCCATCTGGGCATTTTATGGCCTTCAAAACTGTGATAGGTAGTGAGGAGTAAAATCAAAAATGTACGCCCTTAGAAATCCTGAAGGCGGTGATTGGTTTTCGGGGCCCCGTACGCGGCTAGGCTCCCAAAAAGTCCCACACATGTGGTATCCCCATACTCAATAGAAGCAGCTAAATGTATTTTGGGGTGCAATTCCACATATGCCCATGGCCTGTGTGAGAAATATATCATTTAGTGACAACTTTTTGTAATTTTTTTTTTTTTTGTCATTATTCAATCACTTGGGACAAAAAAAATGAATATTCAATGGGCTCAACATGCCTCTCAGCAAATTCCTTGGGGTGTCTACTTTCCAAAATGGGGTCATTTGTGGGGGTTTTGTACTGCTCTGCCATTTTAGCACCTCAAGAAACGACATAGGCAGTCATAAACTAAAAGCTGTGTAAATTCCAGAAAATGTACCCTAGTTTGTAGGCGCTATAACTTTTGCGCAAACCAATAAATATACACTTATTGACATTTTTTTTACCAAAGACATGTGGCCGAATACATTTTGGCCTAAATGTATGACTAAAATTGAGTTTATTGGATTTTTTTTAGAACAAAAAGTAGAAAATATCATTTTTTTTCAAAATTTTCGGTCTTTTTCCGTGTATATAGCGCAAAAAATAAAAACAGCAGAGGTGATCAAATATCATCAAAAGAAAGCTCTATTTGTGGGAAGAAAAGGACGCAAATTTCGTTTGGGTACAGCATTGCATGACCGCGCAATTAGCAGTTAAAGCGACGCAGTGCCGAATTGTAAAAAGTGCTCTGGTCAGGAAGGGGGTAAAACCTTCCGGGGCTGAAGTGGATAATTTATATTGAATTCATTATAGTGCAGAATAATTATGTAGTACTGTACAGAGTACGTAAATCATTCACATCAGATCCTCAAGGAGCTAACAGGATAATCTTGCTAAGGCAAACCGATATGCACACCATGATTAAAGCTGCATTATCCTACCAATACTGGTAGGAAGACAGTCAGAATACGTGGATTAAATCCACGCTACCAATGGAGAGAACATTCCAAGTCCATGCAGATGTTTCTGGTGTAAATTAAATCCTAGCACAGCAAAGCAGTTCACTTGCCTATCAGGCTGCCTTGGTGACAACTTAATGCTGATTAAGCTTTGTTATAACTGGACATTTTTAGATGGTGACATACAATTAAATCACATGTTTTTTTTTAATCAAAACTTTATTAATAAATTGCTCTTTCTTTACCTGCTGCAAACATTGTATGCATTGAAAAACAACACATATAGAACAGATTGTATCAGGCATCCATAGAACATGAGCAATGACAGAAGGCAATACAGATATTGTGATTTAATTAAATCACATGTTGATTATTATTAACTATACTTTCTGTATTTTTTTTCAGGGCTGTCCCATCATGGAGGCAAGGCTTATAGTTAGAACTGTGCCTAACATGTGATCCCCATGACTAAGCTCTGAGGGGCAAAATGAAACGCATTGAGGACGTGACCTGGTTGGAGTCCAGGCAGAGGTTGCCATTCACATACCCAGCATCGGGACCGACAGGACGGATGTGCGGCTCCAGGGAATCCTTTCATTTTCACCTAACATTTGATATTGTTCAATATATGACTATTATAAGTGCCATCAATCCCTGCCCTGATGTTGATGCAAATGAATGGACTTTTGTTGACTGCATTTGTAAGTGGCTTGTTTGTGAACTCTCTTCCTCTGTGCTTTCACCAGACCAGTTGGCACTACTTTACTAAGGCTCCATTAACACTTGTACGACTCCAAATCACGCATTTTATGGAGTGCAACTTTGAAACCCCATTCACACTTGTGTGACTTGTCATGCAACTTTGGACATCAAAGTCAGATAACAAGTCATACCCCGTGTTTTCCAATGATAACCATTCATATACATGCCTTATAAAGTTGCAGCAACTTCAAAGTAGTTCATGCACTACTTTTGATCCGACTTTCATGCAACTTGAGGGCCAAACACTTCAATATTAAAGGGGTTATAAACCCTTGTTTTTTTTTGTTTGTTTTTTAATAACAAACATATCATACTTGCCTCCACTGTGCAGTTTGTTTTGAACAGTGTGGCCCGATCATCGTCTTCTGGGGTCTCCCAACGATGCTCGCGTCTCCTCCTCGCATCGGTAAACCCCCTAGGAGAAGTGCTCTTCCTGGGGGTTACCTCGCAGGCGCGCTCCCGAGTCCAGCATTAGCGTCCATAGACACAGAATGCTGGCCCTGCCCCCGGAGCCTGCGTCATTCGATTTGATTGACAGCAGCTGGAGCCAATGGCTGCGCTGCTATTAATCTATCCAATCAAGAGCCGAGAACCCCGGGCAGAGAGGTACAGCACGTCTCCGCCGAGGGAACGAATGGGCTCAGGTGAGTAAAACGGGGGGGGGGGCTAGAGGGCCGGTCAGTGTCAGAAGTTTTTTCACCTTAATGCATAGGATGCATTAAGGTGAAAAAACACGAGAGTTTACAACCCCTTTTATCCCTCAAAAGTTACATGAAAGTTGTACTTGAATGTTTTACATGCAACAGTGGTGCAATAGTGGGTCTGACTTTGGAGAGGGACAAGTGTAAATGGAGCCTAATATCTAAAGGAAAACTTTAGGGTGCAGAAGATGAAGACTTATGTTACTTTGACCTTTGCTGAGATCTGCCAACCAGAAGAGCTTATGGCAGGCACTTGGAACATTACGCCTGCCGAGCTTGTCTAGAATATATCAAAGCAGTCCTCTCTAGACTTAAATAGGAAAATCTTCTAATGTGCGCTTAAAAGGTAGACAAAATATGCAGTGAAAACACCTAGAGAGGGACTTGCATATTTCAATAACAGAGGCAACATGTATTTTTAAATCATCTTTGTCTTGATGTCCCCCCCCCCCCCCAACACCTTTGCAGGGAGAACTCCCAGCCACCAGCAAATGAACTTTAGTGACTTATTGCTGCTTTTAAAGCAGATTAACCCTTTAACTGCCAAGTCCCTACGGACCTACAGAAGTGCCTGCAGGTGGCCAAGTCCGTATGGACCTCATTTCTCCCTCTCCTATAAGCTTATGGTCACTTCAATGACCATAAGGTTATATCAGAATTGTTCAGACTCTGCTGAACAATTCTATAACTGATCAGCGAATTACAACCTGCTGATCGGAGTTATTAACCCTAAATGTTAATAACCATCCCTCTATTTTTAGCGGACTGGACTTGATCGGATGCAGGCGGGTGTAAACGGATACATGTTCATTTACATCAGCCTCTCCATAGAGAACAATGGGTGGTCCGATTGGGCCCGCCTAAAAACGGACAGGCAGATCCGATCGGTGTGTTTGTGTGAAAGGGGTCTAAGGCCTTGTTCACACAGGGCATACACAGCTTACTTTTACAGGGATGCACAGGTGTTCCGTGCATCTCTCTGCAGGCCATCCCATTGATTTGGGATGTAGCACCTGGATGAACAGAGCCGTTGCTCCCAATTTGACATCCATGTAGGTCCGCATGCATGTCCCTGAGCTCACACTGTCTGCGTTCGGGGTCATGTACTCACACCCACACGGATGTCAGATTGGGAACAGCAGCTATGCCTGTGCAGCCGTTGCATTCAAATTTACATAAATGGGACTGCCTGTACGGGAATGCATTTTTAGCGAAAATATTGTTTTGATAAACCTTTCTTTTGCAAATATTGTGCTGCCTTAAAAATCAGTAGTGCCTTCTTTTTATTCTAGCCATGTGCTTTCAGAAAATGTATGGTTTGGGGGGTCTTTTACAAATTCTGAAAGCTGTAAGTGAAAAAGGAAAACCTCCAGATTTTCTAAAACTTGTGTACCTCCGATTTTCATTATTTCTCAAAAAGGCGCAATTTAAAATTTACGAATATTTGTTATTAACTCAATACAGGTTAAGCTTTTATATTTAGTAGGAATTTAGCAGGAATTGGTAAAATTTGCTGTGTTTGTATCTGCTAATAATGATTTTAGTGTATTTTTAGCGAAAATATTGCTTTGGTTAACGTTTGCGCAAATATCGTGGGGCCTTTAAAAATCAATAGCACCTTTTTATTCTACTAGTCCTATGCTTTCAGAAAATATATGGTTTGGGGGGGGGGCGGGGGGGGTCTTTCACAAATTCTGAATACTGTAAGGGAAAAATGAAAACCTTCAGATTTTTAGAGAAATTTGTATATTTACATTTTTACGTAAGTTCGATTTTAACCAATTTTGCAAAAAGGCGCAATGTAAAAATTGCAAATATTTGTTATGTATTAACTCTATACAGGTGAAGCTTTTATTTAGTTGGAATTTAGCAGGAATGTTGTAAAATTTGCTGTGTTTTTATCTGCTAATAATGAGTTTTAGTGTATTTTTAGCAAAAATATTGATTTGATAAACATTTGCGCAAATACCGCAGGGCCTAAAATCAGTAACACCTTTTTTTTATTCCAGAGGTCATATGCTTTCAGAGTATATGTGGTTTGGGGGGTCTTTTACAAACTCTGAAAGCTGTAAGTGAAAAATGAAAACCTTCAGATTTTTTGAGAAATTTTTGGGTACGTTCGATTTTCACCATTTTGCAAAAAGGCGCTATTTAAAATTTACAAATATTTGTTATTTATTAACTCCATACAGGTTAAGCTTTAATATTTAGAAGGAATTTTGTAAAATTAGCTGTGTTTTTATCTGCTAATAATGGTTTCAGTGTATTTTTTGCGAATATATTGGTTTGATAAACATTTGCGCAAATACCGCGGGGTCTAAAAAATCAGTAGCACTTTCTTTTTATTCTAGAGGTCATATGCTTTCAGAAAATATGGTTTTTGGGGGTCTTTCACAAATTCTGAAAGCTGTAAGGGAAAAATTAAAACCTTCAGATTTTTAGAGAAATTTGGATATTTACACTTTTGCATCTGTTCAATTTTCATCATTTCGCAAAAAGGCGCAATTTAAAAGTTACAAATATTTGTTATTTATTAACTCAGTACAGGTTAAGCTTTTATATTTAGTAGGGATTTAGCAGGAATTGACTGCTAATAATGGTTTTAGTGTATTTTTTGCAAATATATTGGTTTGATAAACATTTGTGCAAATATCACAGGGTCTAAAAAATCAGTAGCACCTTCTTTTTTATTCTACGGATCATGTGCTTTCAGAAAATATATGGTCATTAGCTTTCAGAAAATATATGGTTTTGGGGGTCTTTTACAACCTCTGAAAGCTATAAGTGAAAAATTAAAAAAAGCAAAGGAAAAATTGCAAAAAATGGTCTGGCCACCTGAGGGTGCAAAATGGAGCACAGGGCCTGGCAGTGAAAGGGTTAAACATAAAAGCAAACATTTATTGCAGCTTACCAATTCTTACATGTGATGGCTGCATTCATTTTCTTTTTTAGTCTTTTTTTCCTTTATTTTCACCTGGTAAAGTCTGATTTTTTTTTTGATTTTTTTTTTTAAGAACAAGCTTTCTTCCAGATGCATGAGTTTACAGGGATGAGAAAAGCCATTTAACACTGACAGGGGTGCTTACATTGATCAGCTTTTATTTATGTAAACATTTATCATAAAGGGAAAAAAACACAGCTGTAACTGATTATAAAGTGTTAGCTGGAGTTTGGCCTCAGTTTGATGGTGTATTTGAATCTGCTGGTACATTTAAAGGCTAAGTTCACTTTTTTTTTCTAAAATCCAGCTCCCCTATGTACCAGTATACCAGTAATGTACCTCTGTTTTACAAAAATACAAGTTTTCTTTGGTTTTGAAGACCGGGCCTCACCCCCATCCAGGGCTGTAGTTTGCAGATCACTTCAGAAACTTCCTGGTAGACAGAGGACAGACACACAGGACAGACCAGCCAGTATAACCCAGGAAAGAGTTTACCAGCTGTTCTCTTTAGCACACCTTCACAAATCAACTAAGTTTTCACGGCACCCCCGGCATTCCTCCATGTGTGAATTTGCCTGACTTCCCCAGCGTCCCTTTGGACGGGCTCAGGGTGCATGCTAAATTCCCTGGGGCCACATGCAGCCCACGGGACATCCCTGATGTAGTGCAAGTGCCTGCCTGATTGGATACAGAGTGATTGAATTGATGGTGTCTCCTCCTATTACATAGTTTTGGTAAATCTAAAGGAGATTGTAAAGAGATTGGTTTAATCAGATTGTATAGTGTATGGCCACATTTATACACCTAAAATTACCTAGTTGCGCTTTCAGTGTCATTAACGGCACACCAAACAGAGGAAAACACACATTTTGCCACATGAAAAAACAGGTGACAAATGCAGTAACAAATTTACAAAAATGTCCTATGAGCTACTTTTCCAGGTGGAGCGCAGCCCATTAAAATCAACTGGCTGCCCTATGTGTGTTACTGGAAAAACGAGCCAAAAAACATGCACTCCCACTACTCTAGGTGTAAATGGGGCCTGAAAGTGAAATTGGTGTGTTTACAGAAGAACAATGAGGCTCCGTTTACATCTGTGTTTCCAAACGCATGTGAAACTGCACAGAAAATGTGCACTTTGCCATGCGTTTCATAAATACTGCAAATGTACATCGTGTTTGTGTTGTCATCACATGTTAAAGGCTCTCCAAGTGCGAAAAACACATTGAAAACTGCGGTAACGCACCATGCACTGCTCCAAAAATAGTTTTGGAGCTTCTCTGGGGCGATTGTTGCGCGTAGAGCAGTCTATTCAAGTGAATGGGCTACCCTATGCGTGACGAGTGAAAACACTTCAAAACGTACAAAACAAAAACATGCGGGAATGTGAGTTTTTGTTAGGTGGAGATGTGAATGAGGCCTCATGACTGAGTGTCTCAGTCCACTACCTCCTATGTATAAAGATGCCATACACTATGCAATCTGATTGTACAATCTCTGTACAATTACCTTTTAAATTTACCAGAACTATGGAGGACACACCTTAACAGTCCATTCAATTTGTAGCAAATCAGGCAGGCCCGTGTACTACATAGCTGAGGGGAGATCTAAAGGAGATTGTACAATCAGATTGTATAGGAAGTGGGTGGAAGGTGGTATTGTAATGAGGGAGGTGTGGTCCAGAGTGGTGAACACACCCTATCACGGCCTCTTCTGTGATGCAACAAGGAAGTGATGGCTTCTGGGAGATGACCTAACAGGAAGTGAATGCTGATACAAGCTACAGGAAGTGATGTAATCTGAAAATCCATTCAATGATACAAGACTGATAAGATTCTAAATACATACCTCCCAACATTTTGAGATGAGAATGAGGGACAACTCCTAACAAACGTATATTGTCATAGGACACGCCCCCTGTCACACCTTCTTAAAAAGAGAATTAACCAAAAAAAAAAGTTTAAACCCACAAGGGCTTTTTTTACCACTACTATTCCTTTATATTGGCTTTTAAAATGTACAAATGCAGCAATTTCGAAATTGGGTGAAAGGTTTAGCACTGGGAAACACTTTTTGAAAGATAAAAAGTGCATTTTATATACAACTATATGGATCAGACCAAAATGAGTGGGAAGAGGGAAATTGCTCCAAATCAGGGACAGTCCCTTGAAATCAGGCACAGTTGGGAGCTATATATAAATATGTTTAGCTATGTGTAAATATCGTGTGAATGAGGTAAGTGATAGAAAAGCACATTGGGAGGGCTGGGTCAGGAATGGCATTAGAAAACGCTTCTATTTATTATGAAAAGTGATATCCTGCCCAAAAGGTGAACTTATCCTTTAACACTACCCTCCCCCCAGACTAACAGTGCTGCTGTCTGCTGTGCCATGCTCATTCATCCAGAGTGGGGGCACTCTAATACAGGAGGTGTGTTACTGGCCAGATCAGGTGAAAACGGGGAAAAAAGCCTAACAAGATAAAACGAATGCAGCCACCAAATCTAATGATTGGGTATAATACCATTTTAAACATGATTTGTTTTGCCATTCTTCTATCCAGCAACATTTGAAAGAGGAAAAATTAAATAAAATGAAATATGATGTTATGAAAATGTCTTATTTTATCATTACATTTCTGTATAATGTTTTAATTTCTGGGAATTGTCCTGAGTGGTATATTATTAAGGCACCTTTCACACATGTGCGACTTGTCCTGCGACTTGGGGCTGCAAAGTTGCATGACAAGTCGTACCCCATGATTTCCAATGAGTACCATTCATATCTGTGTGACTTCAAGTCGCACCGACTTCAAAGTAGTCCCTGTACTACTTTGGTCCAACTTTGATGCGAGTTGAGATCCATAGACCACAAGTTTACACAGGCATTCCCTGAAATCGTGGCAAAATCACGCAACTTTCAAGTCGCAGCAGTGTGAAAGGGGCTTAACATGCAACAATAGTTGTTAGGAACATTCTTTTTCTACAGTAGCTTAATGCTTTGTGTTTTTTCAGACAAAATGAATTATGTTTATTCTCTGTAGCAGAATATCAGTATCACTGATCAAAAGTTCTAAAATGTAAGGAAATGGGGACAAGCTTGTTTCAAGGCCCCCTTCTGCATTAATGCTAGGGGAAGCTTAAGATAGGTCAATAGAGATCATATGACCCCCAGGAATCTTCTAGAATCAAGATGGGTAATTTAAGGTCATCTGACCTCCATGAATATTCTGGAATTGCTGGGGGTTCCTATATAAAGGGTCTGTTCTGCAGGTCTATCACTATTCGCCTGAAGAGGGATCACCAGTGGAGCTTGACCTTTAATACTGACTCTGGAGCTATAAAATGGGAGCCTAGTGGTAGTTTCCTCTTCAGCAACACGACACTCCTGCAGAGGCTGTTAGAGCAGGCCGAAGCCAAGAAGGGAGACTCCTGGCTGAAGTAGTGCCTCGGCTTACCGTCAGATCAGGAAGTCCCTGGCATCGCCAAGGAAGAAGCTGGCTGGATGGTCTGCAAGAAATGAAAAGGAGCTGCCAGCAGAAGTCTTCAATCAAATGGCGGATGCAGGAACTCACTGAAGAGGATCTGGATAAGAGCAGCGCTGTCACTGAGGAGGGCAGAGCAAAGGCTTCCAGGGCGGCCAAGAGGAGCTGCCTTCAGTGACGAAAACTCAGCCCATCGACTCCCAGAGCTGGCCTGACCTCTCCAAGGAGGCGGTGACCAGAAAATGTAGAGGCGGTGGGTGGAGAGTGTGTGAAGCAGAGCTCGTGGCAGCTGGCTTCTCAGTTAAGAACTGGCCGAGATTCAAACCATGTATGGGCAGGCTGATTGTACCCAAGTTGATCGATCAAATCAATTTTGTTACAACCGACCTGTCTGATTTTTCATGAGATTTGTGGCTACAGCCTCTAGCCATAATGGCTATATGTTCTCCCGGCCGAGACGGCTTCTCCTGCCCCCCCCCCCCCCCCACCTTCGGGAGAACACAATAGCTCAGTGGGAAGGATTTTCCCATCAACATTGACTATGTTGTGGGAATTAAGCGATTTTCCTTTCCTGCAACAAATCGCACCATCTATGGCTGACTTAGCGATTTTGGCTTTGGCTTAACCTTTTTATTCCGCAAAACTATCAGCAGCAAATCGGTTACAAAACAAAGAGCCTTTTCTTAAAGGCAGCCTCACCTGTGAGGCTGTCGAAAATACTCTCATGGTTTAATGGCTTACCCAAAGCAGCAGACAACATCTCTTCTAATTGACAGGACTGCAGAAGGTTTTCTTCTCCCTGCCTTTCAGGGTTCTGGTTGTGGTGGTATTTAATTACCACTGAGTTTTTTATTTTTTGCTAAACAAAAAAAGACTGAAAAATAAAGTTATTGTTAGTTTCTGTTACAAAAATGTGTAATTATTTAACCTTTTCGCTGCCAGAGCCATTTTTGCACACGTTTAAAAAATAATTTCTTTCTCGAACATCACGGGACACAGAGCCACAGTAATCACTGATGGGTTATATAGGGTATCACTGGTGATTGGACACTGGCACACCCTATCAGAAAGTTCAACCCCCTATATAATCCCTCCCCTTGCAGGGATAGCTCAGTTTTTATGCCAGTGTCTTAGGTGATGGACGTGTAAAGATGTCCTGTGCTCAGCTCCAAGGGGAATATCCCATATCCTATACTGGGGCAAGCCAGGTGAACCGGATCCATTCAAAGTGTCCTTTCGTGGCCGAATTGGATGGTACCCGGGCCTCGTGTCCGAAGAAACAAGGTTTTACCTGTAACGCTTCTCTTTTTAGAGAGCTGGACCCCGCATATTAGAAAATGTTTTTCTAGCCTAATTTCTAGCCGGGTGCTTTACAGGCCCAGAACTGTGGATCCCCCTATTCTTAGGGGGCCCCAGTCTCTGACGGTTTTTCCAAATGGAGCACACCGTGAGAGGTGAAGATTGGGTCTGTACAACAGAACCCTGCGGCTGGATAAGGTAAGAGGAGATTCCACAGAATTTTTTAATTCTTGTAGGTTTTCTCCTTTAAGGTAAATACATGCTATGCCTATTGTGACCACCGGGGGCTGCCAAGAGCACATACCTTCACATGCTGATGTCGGTCTCGGTGTTCTCACGCTGCACATCGTCTCCGGCCAGGTCCAGGTAGGATGGGATGGGGGGATTTCTCCTGCATGAATGTTCCCCCCAGGCTAGGGGGAGGCCACAGGGGTCTGAAAAGCGGTTGTACACAGCTCGAGCACCACCGCCGCTATTGCTGCTTTTACAGGTCAGGCCCCATCACTACCGGCCTCTCTCCTTCCTCCCCCTCCCCCAGCCTTCCTCCATATTATTTCCGGAGGGTCGGCCAGTGTGGGAAGCGCTCGTTTTTTTCGAAATTCAAGGAGGGGAGCGGTAGAGGGCGGTGCAGGGCGTCAGCACAGGTGCTTAGACGCCCACTCAGGCCAGCTGCAGGCTATTTAAAAGCGCTCTGTACAGGTGCACACAGCCTTTGCAGGGACACAGAGCTGACGGTCCCATGTGAGGTGGGACACAGGCATTCTCCTAGGCAGCATTTACTAAGGTAACACCAGACTGGGCATTTGGTAGCAGGGCTTTTAGCCGGACTACATCGCTCAGCAGTCAGTGTTCATTTTGTGATACCTCCACCTTGTTGCTTTGCACTATGGGTAGAAGAGGTTCAAACACCCCAAGAACCAGAGACTCTAGGGGATCTCGGTCGGGTTCTGAGGACCCCCTTTCTGCAGCATCCTCCCCCCTGAGGGGTCAGGGACGGCTAGCCAGGGGGAGCCATTGGGGTCAGGGGCTATACCTGCCTCCGGCACTTCAGCCTCTGTATACATTACACAGGAGGTTTTTTTCCTCAACCATTAGTGGTTTAGAGGAGAGATTAATGGCCGTGATTACATCTTCACTCAGTGGAAGAAAACGCACTAGGCCTTCCTCTGTTTCCCAAGACCCTCAGGAAGAGGAGCCCTGGGATAAGGGAGACGAATCTCTTTCAGAGGATCGGGATGGGACGGATGATTCCTCTTCGGAGGAATCAGGTGGAGAGGGACCCTCTGCGACTTCTCAGGAGGAGAAGGTCTTAGTGCAGATCCTTACTGGATTGGTCTGCTCCACATTCAAGTTGCCCGTATCTGAATCAGTTAAAGAACCCTCTTCTTCTTTGGGGTCACGGAAGCCTCCTCAACCAGCACATGCTTTTCCTGTTCATAATTTACTTGAAAAGCTCATTTATTCTGAGTGGGATCACCCAAACGTTTTTTTCCGCCGAAAAAGTTTTCAACACTTTATCCGATGGAAGAAAAGTTTATTAAAATGTAGGGAATACTGGCCATTGATGCCGCCATTTCTTCCGTAAATAATAGTCCGATTTGTTCTGTAGACAATGCTCAGATGCTCAGGGATCCCGTAGATAAAAAGATGGAATCCCTATTAAAGGATGTTTTTCTCCTTGGCAGGTTCAGTGGCTCAACCTGCAGTTGCAGCGATTGGAGTCTGTCAATACTTAAGACACCATGTTAAGCAGGTTATCAAAGTATTACCTGAACAGCAGGCCCAGGGGTTGGCTAACCTTCCTGCGGCCTTATGTTACGTTGTTGACGCCATCAGAAATTCTATCGTGCAAACCTCACGTCTTTCACTGGGGTTGGTGCATATACGTAGAATCCTATGGTTGAAAAATTGGTCAGCCGAAGCACCATGTAAGAAGCTGCTGGCTGGGTTTCCGTTTCGTGGTGCAAGGTTGTTTGGAGAAGACTTGTATGACTATATCAAGAAAATCTCTGGTGGGAAAAGTACTCTGTTACCTGTTAAGAAGAAGAGTAAGCATCCCTCTTTCAAACGGACTCTTTCCCCAGCGCCAGGGGCTTCAGCCTCCAGGCAGTCTCGATGGCCTCCTCCGTCTGGGTTCAGAAACGAGAGTCAGCCCCAGGAACAAAAGAAGTCCTGAGGGAAGAAGCCTACTAGGCAAAACACTAAGACCTCTTCATGAAGGGGCGCCCCCGCTCGCTCGAGTGTGGGGAAGACTGCGACAGTTCTCAGAGCTCTGGCAGGAGGACTTCCAGGACAGATGGGTAATCTCCACAGTAACCTTAGGGTACAAGCTGGAGTTTCAGGAATTTCCCTCTCCTCGGTTCCTCAGATCAAGTGTTCCCAGAGACCCAGAGAAGAAGCAGTCGCTCCTTCTAGCGTTAGAACGACTTTTGTCGCAGGAGGTCATTATGATGGTTCCCGCAAAAGACCAGGTATTGGGTTTCTATTCCAACCTTTTTACGGTCCAAAAACCAAGTGGGGATGTCAGACCCATTCTGGATTTAAGGGATCTGAACCGATTCCTAAGGATTCAGTCCTTCCGCATGGAATCAATTCGGACAGTAGTCTCCACCCTGCAGGGAGGAGAATTTCTGGCATCGATAAACATCAGAGATGCATATCTGCATGTGCCCATTTTTCCTGCTCATCAGAAGTTTCTGCGCTTTGAGATAGGAGGGCGCCATTTCCAGTTTGTGGCTCTGCCTTTTGGGATAGCCACTGCACCTCGGGTGTTCACAAAGGTCTTGGCCCCTCCTCTGGCCAGATTAAGGGCTCAGGGTATAGCTGTCATAGCATACCTAGACGACCTGCTACTGATAGACCGGTCGGTAGCCTCCTTGAACGGGAACTTGAGAACCACAGTCAAGTATCTGAAACATCTAGGTTGGATCCTCAACCTAGAAAAGTCTTTCCTAAAACCAGTAAGAAGACTGGAGTATTTAGGTCTGATCATAGATACAAGCCAGGAGAAAGTATTTCTACCTCAGGCAAAGATCACTGCTTTAAGGGAGCTGATTCTGGCAGTCGGGACCAAGAAGGATCCTTCTGTCCGCCTTTGTATGAGGCTGCTAGGGAAGATGGTGTCTTCATTCGAAGCAGTTCCTTATGCTCAGTTCCATTCAAGACTACTGCAATACAGTATTCTGTTGGCCTGGAACAAGAAGGTTCAGGCGTTAGACTTTCCGATGCACCTGTCGCATGTGGTGCGTCAGAGCCTCAATTGGTGGCTCATACCCGAAAACCTGCAGAAGGGGAAATCCTTTCTACCGGTTACTTGGACGGTGGTAACAACAGATGCAGTTCTGGAACAGTCTGCGGTTCAGCGGGTATGGTCCAAGACAGAGAGGACCTTACCCATCAACATTCTGGAAATCCGTGCGGTAGGTCTAGCCCTAAAGGCCTGGACTATCAGGCTACAGGGTTGCCCGGTCAGGATCCAGTCCGACAATGCCACAGCAGTGGCCTATGTCAATCATCAGGGAGGCACCAGGAGCCGAGCTGCTCAAAAAGAGGTGAACCAGATCTTAGTCTGGGCAGAGAAGCATGTGCCATGTATATCGGCAGTCTTCATTCCGGGGATAGAGAACTGGCAGGCGGACTATTTGAGTCGCCAGCAGTTACTTCCAGGGGAATGGACTCTGCATCCCGACGTCTTTTGGGCCAATTGCCAAAGATGGGGAGTTCCAGATGTAGATCTCTTTGCATCCCGATTCAACAAAAAGATAGACAGATTTGTGGCAAGGACGAAAGATCCTCTTGCATGCGGGACGGATGCGTTGGTGACTCCGTGGCATCGGTTCTCACTGATTTATGCATTCCCGCTTATTCTGCTACTGCCGCGACTTCTTCGCAGGATCAGGCAGGAAAGGAAGTCAGTGCTTCTGGTGGCCCCCGCTTGGCCCAGAAGGACGTGGTATGCGGAAATAGTAAGGATGACGGTGGGTTCCCCGTGGACACTACCGGTATGCCCAGACCTGTTATCTCAAGGTCCAGTGTTCCATCCTGCCTTACAAATGCTAAATTTGACGGTTTGGCTATTGAGACCCACGTTCTGAAGAGTCGTGGGCTTTCAGGTTCTGTGATATCTACCTTGATCAATACAAGGAAGCCAGCTTCCAGAATTATTTATCATAGAGTCTAGAAAGCTTATGTAGCCTGGTGTGAATCCAGGGGTTGGCATCCCAGAAAATATGTGATAGGTAGAATTCTTGATTTTCTACAATTGGGTTTAGAGATGAAGCTGGCCTTGAGTACCATCAAGGGCCAGGTCTCGGCCTTATCAGTATTATTTCAACAGCCACTTGCTTCGCATTCTTTGGTCCGAAACTTTATCCTCCGGTCAGGGCGCCCCTAAACCCCTGGGACTTGAACTTAGTCCTGGCTGTGTTACAGAAACAGCCTTTTGAACCAATAAGTCAGATTCCTTTGGTCTTGTTGACAAGGAAGTTAATTTTTCTGGTAGCCATCTCTTCTGCTAGAAGAGTTTCAGAATTAGCAGCCCTTTCCTGTAAGGAGCCTTATTTGATTGTACACAAGGATAGAGTGGTACTGCGCCCTCATCCTAGTTTTTTACCAAAGGTGGTTTCTAATTTTCATTTAAACCAAGACATTGTTCTGCCTTCCTTTTTTCCAGATCCCTGTTCTCCGGAAGAGAGATCACTACATTCGTTGGATGTAGTAATAGCAGTCAAGGCCTAGCTCGAGGCAACTGCTCAGATTCGCAAAACGGATGTTTTGTTCGTGCTGCCAGAGGGTCCCAATAGAGGACAGGCAGCGTCAAAAGCTACCATTTCTAAATTGATTCGTCAGTTGATTATTCAGGCTTACGGTTTGAAACAGAAGATTCCTCCGTTTCAGATCAGGGCACATTCCACAAGGGCTATTGGTGCTTCTTGGGCAGTGCATCACCAGGCCTCTATGGCTCAAATCTGTAAGGCCGCAACCTGGTCTTCAGTCCATACATTCACCAGATTCTATCAGGTGGATATGAGAAGGCATGAGGATATCGCCTTTGGGCGTAGTGTGCTGCAGGCAGCGGTACAGGGTCCTCAGGTCTGATTACACCCTACTTGGTCGTGGTCAGATGGCATTGCTCTGGGACATCCCATCAGTAATTACTGTGGCTCTGTGTCCCGTGATGTTCGAGAAAAAAAATAGGATTTTTTAAGACAGCTTACCTGTAAAATCCTTTTCTTTCGATGGACATCACGGGACACAGAGGTCCCGCCCCTCTTCTAATACACTATATTGCTTGGCTACAAAACTGAGATATCCCTGCAAGGGGAGGGATTATAAAGGGGGTTGAACTTTCTGATGTGGGTGTCCGTGTGTCAGTGTCCAATCACCAGCGATACCCTATATAACCCATCAATAATTACTGTGGCTCTGTGTCCCGTGATGTCCATCGAAAGAAAAAGGTTTTACAGGTAAGCTATCTTAAAAAAATCCTATTTTTAGCTCTAAAGATGATGTAAAGCCTCCAAATGTATTTTCTGAAAGCAGACACCCTAGAGAATAAAATAGTGGTAGTTACAACTTTTTATGTCACACGATATTACCACAAAGGTCTAGGAAATGCAAAATTTCAGTAAAAAACACAACAAAGTGAATTTTGGGGCAAAGCAATCCAAATTTTTGGTAAAATATAAAAGATGAGATTACGCAGAGTAAAGAGATACCCAACATGCCAAACCTTAAATTTGTATGCGCCCGTGCAATTGCGACAAACTTCAGTACCCTTTCTCTAGGCGACGCTTCAAAAGCCCCCTATATGTATCGGTTTAGTGTTACGGAGGAGGTCTTGTGCTAGACCTATTGCTCTCACTCCAGTGTGCGCGGCGATATGTAACGTGTATTCCAATCGACGTTTTGAAGCATAGGCGCCCCCAACACATGCGTTTAAATTCGTATATGTGGAGGGGCCTCAACATTTTTTTTGGGGGGGGGGGAATTTATGTGCTTGGATGTAACTATTTTTTTGCAAAAAAAATGTATTTAATTTTTTTTTCATCACATAGGGGACAAAAAGTCCCCTATGTGATGATTTTTAGGTGACACAAGCCACCAGATTTTGTGTTTAAAGCGGTGTTTCACTTAAAAAAAAAAAAATTAGATGTCAGCAGCTGCAAATACTGCAGCTGCTGACTTTTAACATAAGGACACTTACCTGTCCCGGGGTCCAGCGATGTCGGCACCCGAGACCGAGCCGTCCCTCGATCCTCGGGTGCTGCCGCCGCCATTCACATTGAGGGAATCAGGAAGTGAAGCGTTGCGCTTCACTGCCCGGTTCCCTACTGCGCATGCGCGAGTCGCGCTGCGCTTTCTCAATGGTCCCCGTTGTGTTGTGGGAACTGTGTATTTCCCACAACACAACGGGGGTGGGCGGGGACTCTGCGGCTAGCTGCGGCTAGCTGTACCCGGAAGTGGGTGCAGATACCTGTATTATACAGGTATCTGCACCCCCCTCCCCCCTGAAAGGTGCCAATTGTGACACCGGAGGGGGGGAGGAATCCGATGAGCGGAAGTTCCACTTTAGGGTGGAACTCTGCTTTAAAATGGCCCCCCATCCCCCCCCACTGCTATCAGACCCGTACGACGTACGGACCTGGCAGCAAAAGGGTTGAAATTAACATTTTGTAAGTCATTTTTCAACTTCACTGATGAGACTGTACTGAGGAGGCTGCACTAACGGGCACCAGTGAGGAGGCACTAATATGCAGCACTGATAGGAGGCACTGATAGGCATCAATGATGGTCACTAATTGGAATCACTGGTGAGCATAGGTGGGCATCACTGGGAGGCACTGGCAGGCATCGCTGATAGGTCTTCACTGATAATTAATGCACTGATTATCAGTGCAGACCCTCCCTGTCAGGAGAGCCGCTTATTGGCTCTCCTTACTTATGCCCTGTCAGTGGGAGCAGAGGAATGCCGATAACCAGCATTCCTATTTACACTGATCAGCTGTGGTTGGACACAGCTGATCACGTAGTAAAGAGTCTATGTCATAGGTTCTTTACCTGGGCCCAGGCAACACATCACACCACTGATTGCTGCACGCCCCGGGGGGCACGCACAGTGGCTTGTTCCATAGGACGTCTATGATGTCCAGTCAGGACAATGGAGCCCCCGCCCAGCCGTCACTCTGCTATAGGCCGGAAGTGGAGGTGTTACGTTTTGGGATTGGTTGACAGCACACCGGAAGTGATGCGGGAACAAGCTTGGCGCTCGTGGATGATACATTGTTTCACCTTTGAGTGTTTTAGTGTTTAGTTTTTATTCAATAAATATTTTATTACATACTACACTATCTGGGCATTCCCCTTTTTCCCTATACATATCCCTCCCCCTCCGGGCGAGAGTGAGATTACACTATAGAGGAATCACTGTCCACTACCCAGCATAGATTCTTGGGACAACGAGAGGAGAACCCCCAAAGGAAATTGAGATTTTTATAAACCACCAGCCACCTATGTAAGGACCCCCAGAAGATATTGGAACCACTAGTTTTCCTATGCTGTTACCTTACAGCAGTAAGGTGAGAGGCCACTTCACACAGAGGTGTCACTGCATGGAAGAGACACCCGTTTTATATTTATCAGTTTGCACGGTTAAGACTGTAGCACTATACTGCACGGTTTGACACCTTAATCCCAAGAAGATTGCTTCAGAGACTTGTTACTTGTCACATCTTCACTTCACCGCTCAGTACTATGTCGATCATCTTAATGAGCACTGATTAGTCACCCACTTTTGTTATATATGTCATTTGGTTTGTCATGAAAATCATTCGTTATTTACTTTATTGTAAGGAATCTAATTGAAGACTTTATTTGCACGTTTGGTTCACACTGCTTTTATTATTTTCATTATTAGTACTTGCGTCAATTTGTGACACATTGGTTACACTGTTCAACAACAGTGCAGCATCACTCATTATACACATACACCTATTGGTTATGGATTCATCTATCGGTGCTTGCAGCAGTTGGTGTTGCATAGTTTTTTGGGGTTTCTTTCCACTTCCATTGATAGCGCGGGAATATTCCTTCATCAGTCAAGGTGTTAAATCAAACTTCTGGACTCTTACCAATTCACTCTAGTTGTTTTAATTCCCTGAGTTTTTCTTTCAATAGTAAAATGTATCTTGAACGCTGCCTACCCATGGGCTGCTCCCTGTCCTGGTTTTATTTTTAAGCTTTCTTTTATTGAGTGAGTTGCTATTCAAGTGTCAGGTTCTTACTTTTTAATTCATTATCTGGGCAATTTTTTTATTTATGGGTTCAGCTGATTCTTCTCAATACCTGTCTTTTATTGCACACCTTTTTTAATGTGTGTGACTTTTTGGCATTCTTTTGGCTCTGAAAAAAGTGTGGGCTACCACATGTATTGACTTCCTAGTCTGTCAGAGAGGTTACCTGGTTGGGCGTCGCTGGGCGCGTTGGTGCGCGCGTTCCTGTGGGTGCTCGGGCGCCTGCCTCCATGGGCACTGGTGTTGGCGTTCCGGCTGGCCATGGTGGATGCGGTGGTGCCCGGGCGTGTGCGCGATTGCATTAGCGTGCGTCCGCCTATGGGGGCTGTTATGCGTTTGCCTGATGGTGCTGGTGTGCGCGCCGCTGTCCGGGCAGCGGCGCGCTCGGGCGCGTGTGGGTGCGCAGGCGCCTGTGCGTAACGGCACGCACACGTGCGCGGCGTTTGGCGCCAATCAGCCTATTTAGGCTTTCCTCTCCCTCTGATCAGTGCTGTCTGATCAACAGCTACCGTGCCTGATTCCCGTTGCCTGTTCCTTGTTCCTGTGTTCTGATCTGTTGATGACCCGGCTTGCCTTTTGGACTCTCCTGACTTCCGCCTGCATCCGACCCCGGCTTGTTTGACCCTGCTTCTGCCTGCTCCTCCTGTACCTCCGCTGCCTACCTGTTGCCGAACCCTGCCTGTGTGTGACCAGTCTATAGCTCCTGCTCAGCATCCGTTGCCTGTGCCTTTTGATTACCATCTGCTGTTTGGAGACTTCCTGCTTCCGGAATCCGGACCCCTACACAGGCTCTCATACCACTCCGCACTCGTGTGCTTCCTGTCTGCTCTACCAGGGGCCGCGAGTCAGATACATAAGGGAGCCTACCCTCTGCCCAAGCGGACTCACCGGTCTGGTAAGTGAGAGACCTGACAGTATCAGGCAACCATGACCGAGTCCGGGCAGGGGGCCTCCCCCATGGATGAACTTTGTAGGCACCTAGCGGGCCTTACCCAAGCAGTTAAAAAGTTTTAACTTTACTGGAGATCATTGCAACTACTGGGCCTTCCGTAATGCCTGTGAGCTCTATTTTTCTTTACAGCCTTGCACGTTCTCTCTGGATGCCACAAAGGTGGGATTTGTCATTTGTCCGGCGAGCCTCAGACTTGGGCTCATCATCTACTGGAGCAGAAATCTAGGTCCTTGGATACCCTGGATGCTTTTTTCATAGCAATGTCACAGTTATACGAGGACCCCCAACTAACTGCTACTGCTGAGGCAGCCTTGCACTCCCTGCAGCAAGGTCGCAGAGCGGCCGAAGATTACGCAGTTGAGTTCCAACGTTGGAGCCCTGATACAGAGTGGAACGACACTGCCTTGCGTCATCAATTTCGGATGGGGTTATCTGATCCCCTTAAAGATGAGCTGGCACGTGTTGGGATACCTCGGACTCTGGATGAACTCATAAACCTGTCCATTCAGATTGACCGTCGTCTGATAGAGAGACGTTCTGAGAGGTCCTCTAGTCATCCTCGTCCCATTTGGATGCTCCCTAAGGTTTCCAGTTCCCTCAACCAATTGCCTCCTGTCTCCTCTACTCCGGTCACGGAAGCACCCGAACCCATGCAACTTGGTCTGCTCCGGCCATCCCTTACCCCGGAAGAGAAGATGCGCAGACGTACTCACAACTTATGCCTGTACTGCGGGGAACAAGGACATTTTGTGAGGGCCTGCCCCAACAAGATACGTAAGTGTCTGACGTCTTCTTCCTTTTGTGCACCTGTTTTGTCCAAATCTGGTAACCATTTGACACTCTCTTTTATGGTACAGCTTCCCGGAAAGAACATCCCGGTGACGGTCATTATTGACTCTGGAGCATGCAGCGGCTTCATCGACCATACCTTCGTTAATAATCATGGCTTTCTTCTACCTAAAACCCAGGGACTTGCAGTATTCTTAGCAGATGGCTCTACCCTAAGTTCCGGTCCAGTCACCTAGGAGACCGTCCCACTACTGGCCACTATAGGCTCAGAACACCAGGAACTCTTATGCTCGGATGTCATCTCCTCTCCTCTCTTCCCAATCATCCTAGGAATGCCCTGGCTACAGGCACACAACCCCAGCATTGATTGGTCTACGGGAAAGATCCAATTTATATCTGACTACTGCAGGCAACACTGCTTACATGGGACACCCGTGACTCCGACTCAGTGTCTTTGCTTGGATTCCGATACCAAGCTTTGCCAACCCCTTCCTGAGGCCTACCGGGATTTCCAGGATGTCTTCAGCAAGAAGGAGCAGAGACCCTTCCAGTGCACAGGCTTTATGATTGCCCAATAGAACTCTTACCTGGTACCAAAGTTCCCTTCGGGAGAATTTTCCCACTAACTGAGCAGGAGCTGGGCACCTTGAAAAATTATATTGATGAGAACTTAAAGAAAGGGTTCATTCGCCCCTCCATGTCTCCAGCTGGTGCAGGCATCTTCTTCGTGGAGAAGAAGGATCACTCCCTACGCCCCTGTATTGACTACCGGGAATTAAACAAAATCACTATCAAAAACAGATACCCGTTACCCTTACTACCTGAATTATTTCAAAGACTGGGAACCGCAAACGTTTTCACCAAGTTGGATCTCCGCGAGGCGTATAACTTAATTCGCATAAGAGAAGGGGATGAGTGGAAGACGGCTTTTCGTACTCGATTTGGGCACTTCGAGTACCTTGTCATGCCCTTTGGCCTGTGTAACCCACAATCTTCCAACACTTCGTCAATGACGTCTTCCGTGACTTCCTGGACCTCTATGTCATAGTCTATCTGGACAATATCCTGATTTTTTCCGCTTCTCTGGCCGACCACCGCAGGCATGTACGAAATGTTCTCACCCGACTTAGGCAACATGGACTCTACGCCATACTCGAAAAATGCGAATTTGAGCTTCAATCCATTCAGTTCCTGGGCCTGATCATCTCCCCTGAGGGTATCAAGATGGATCCCCAAAAGGTATCTGCTATCCTGGACTGGCCTGCACCCGTAGATAAGAAAGGGGTACAACGCTTTATTGGTTTTGCCAATTTCTATAGGAGATTCATAAAAGGATTCTCCTTGATAATCGCTCCTATTACTGAACTCACCGGACAAGGAAGCCGGTTTTGCTGGACTCCTAAGGCACAGTCGGCCTTCGAGGAACTCAAAGCTCTATTTACCTCAGCCACCATTCTGAAGCATCCCAACTAAGCTCTACCGTTTTGTGTTAGAAGTTGACGCATCCGAAATTGCGGTAGGAGCTGTGCTCTCACAACGACAAGGCACCAAAGCTCTTCTGTACCCTGTGGGGTTTTTCTCACGTAAACTTTCATCTTCTGAGAGAAACTACGATGTGGGAGATCAAGAACTTCTGGCTATTAAAGCAGCTTTAGAGGAATGGCGTTACCTTCTGGAGGGTGCTGCTTATCCCATCCTGGTCTACACGGACCATAAAAACCTAGAATACCTGAGAACGGCTAAGAGGCTAAAACCCCGGCAGGCCAGATGGGCACTTTTTTTTTCTCGATCTCAGTTCCATATCACCTTTCACCCCGGATCCAAAAATGTTAAGTCTGACGCACTTTCACGTATGTTCCATGATTCGGAAGAAACCTTACCTCCAGATACCATCCTTCCACTGGGAATTTCTTGCTTCTACAAGAAGATCTAGTCTCTCAAATCAGACGGGCTTCTATGGGGATGACGCTACCCGTTGGGGCCTGTGCCAAGGATGGCCTGTTTTGGCATGAAAACAAGATTGTGGTCCCTGAAGAACTAAGGGTACAGGTATTGGAACTTTGTCATGATCATAAACTGGCTGGACATTTCAGCACACGAAAAACAAGTGATCTGGTACAGCGTACCTTCTGGTGGCCTCACCTTATTAGGGATTGTAAAGAATTTGTTGCTTCCTGCAATACTTGCGCCAGAAGCAAGAACAGCCGGGCTAGGGCCTGGGGACTATTGAAACCTCTCCCAGTCCCAGAGAGACCATGGAGTATGATCTCAATGGACTTTGTCGTTGAACTCCCCCCATCAGAAGGCTTTTCCTCCATCTTTGTCGTGGTAGACAGATTGTCTAAAATGGCTCATTTCCTTCCAATGAAGAGTACTCCATCGGCCACGGAGACAGCCAATATTTTCATTAAGGAAATTGTCAGGTTACATGGAGTTCCAAAGAATGTAGTTTCTGACCGTGGTGTCCAGTTCACCTCCAGATTCTGGAAGGCCCTCTGTGGCTCCTTGGAAATTGAATTGGCGTTCTCCTCAGCCTACCATCCCCAATCAAATTGGCAAACTGAGAGGACGAATCAAACTCTGGAGCAATGTTGGGCCTCCCTACTCCCTATTGCGGCGTTTTCCTACAATTCCTTGCATTCAGCTACCAACCAGACTCCATTCTATGCCAACTATGGCTTTTACCCGTCCTTTTTGCCTGGGTCAATACCTGACTGCTCTGTTCCTGCAGTAGCTGAAACCCTGAATTTCTTCTCAGTAAACATACTATTACAGGAAACCATGGCCAAGGCCCAAGAAGGTTACCAGAAAATGTTTGATAAAAAGAGGCGTGGAGAACTTGTGTTGGAACCCGGCAACCCAGTATGGTTATCTACCGCCAATCTGAAGTTGGCGTGCCCGTCTAAGAAACTAGGCCCTAAGTTCCTGGGTCCCTTCCTGGTAAGGAGGAAAATTAACAATGTTGCTTACGAGCTTGACCTGCCTAATTCTCTGAAGGTGCACCCGGTCTTCCACGTGTCTCTCTTGAAGCTGGTTACCCCCAATTCTTTTGTTGGCCGTAGTGTCGGTCCACCCAAACCCATCCTTGTGGACTACGAGGAGGAGTTCGAAGTGGAAGCAATCCTAGATTGCAGAAGGAGGCGTAATCAAACCCAATACCTCATAAAGTGGAAAGGATACGGCCCTGAAGACAACTCATGGGAACCAGAAGACAATTTGCATGCCAGAGAACTCTTGCAGGCTTTCAAAGACTCGCATGCCTCCAAGTTAGCCCAATTGGGCATCCGGTGTCTGCCCTTGAGGAGGGGGCACTGTCAGAGAGGTTACCTGGTTGGGCGTCGTTGCGCGCCGGGGCGCATTGGTGCGCGCGTTCCTGTGGGTGCTCGGGCGCCTGCCTCCATGGGCACTGGTGTTGGCGTTCCGGCTGGCCATGGTGAACGCGATGGTGCCCGGGCGCGCGCGCGTTCGCCCGCCTATGGGCGCTGTTATGTGTTTGCCTGATGGTGCTGGTGTGCGCGCCGCTGTCCGGGGGCGTGCTCGGGCGCGTGCGGGTGCACGGGCGCCTGTGCATAACGGCGCGCACACGTGCGCGACGTTTGGCGCCAATCAGGCTATTTAGGCTTTCCTCTCCCTCTGATCAGTGCTACCTGATCAACATCTCCCGTGCCTGATTCCCGTTGCCTGTTCCTTGTTCCTGTGTTCTGATCTGTTGACGACCCGGCTTGCCTTTTGGACTCTCCTGACTTCCGCCTGCATCCGACCCCGGCTTGTTTGACCCCGCTTCTGCCTGCTCCTCCTGTACCTCCGCTGCCCGCCTGTTGCCGAACCCTGCCTGTGTGTGACCAGTCTATAGCTCCTGCTCAGCATCCGTTGCCTGTACCTTTGATTACCATCTGCTGTTTGGAGACTTCCTGCTTCCAGAATCCGGACCCCTACACAGGCTCTCATACCACTCCGCACTCGTGTGCTTCCTGTCTGCTCTACCAGGGGCCGCGAGTCGGATACGCAAGGGAGCCTACCCTCTGCCCAAGCGGACTCACCGGTCTGGTAAGTGAGAGACCTGACAAAGTCATTGCCATTGACATGGTTCAAATGGAATTTAGACTCCCCATTAAAAAGTTGACCATACTTAAATCACACCTTTTGTCTTTTATCTGGAGGAAAAGGTGATATTAAAAGGGATGCGATAGTTGCTTGGCCTTTTAGCATTAGCTATTACATGTAAGACTTACAGCCAATATTTAAGAAGATATGCTAGTCTGGCTTAAATTTTTAGAAAATTGTAATGGTAAAACTATTTGGCAAGCCAATCTTATTTTAGATAGAGACGTTTGTCTTTTTACAGCATCAGTGGGCTCTGCCATTATTTGGGGTGCGCATTAGTGTAGAGGCCTCTGTAAAAATATTATTTTAATGGCATTAAATCCCCTCTTATTGTTGTCTAATGTTTATAAAAAAACAGACTTGTTTAGTACTAATAACCCAAGGTGTTCTATTTGCCATCAACTGCTTGTCTTCTAGATTGCCTCCAGTCATTGTTCTCTTCAGGTACCTGGTCTTTGAGTGGCTTAGTCTAAACATTTATGAAGAGGTTTATTGATACACAAGGTTTCTTTGTTGTTGCATCGTGTATTTTGAAAGGTCATCAAAGAAGAAAAAACTTGAGTATTGTTGAGGGTATTCCGTAGTATTTATCGCAGCTTTCATGAATTTCTCTTTTATATGGAAGAAATTAATGCGGGCTATAGTGTCCCGTGGTGTAGTTTCAGGTAAATGTGACGATTTTGGCAGGCGGTGAATGTGGTCTATGATCACCTCTCCCGGTGGAGCATCAGGGATGAAGGTTAGTAACAGATGTGTGAAGTAATCTCTTAGGTCAAACTGTTGAATGGATTCTGGAATGCCTCTGATTTTGACATTGTTCCTTCTGGAACAATCCTCTAAATCTGCTATTTTTGCTTTCATCCAGTCAATGTCTTCTGCTTCTTCTCCCTGGGCATCTACCATGTCATTAGTGTCTAAATTGGTCACTCTATTCCCCATATAAGATATTTCAGAATTAAAGTGCTGCATCAGATTTGCTATCTCAGAGTGAATGGAGCTCTGCACAGTCAGCATCATGTCTCTCAGTGTGGTATCCAGCACTGGTTGGTTCGTTGTGGGGAATGCTGTTATGGTGCTGTGCTCACAGGAGGGGGCTTACATCATTGCTATGATCTTCTGCCTGTGACAACTTCAGCTTTGACTTAGCTGGGCTTGTGGATGGTGTAGAGGTGGCTGAGCTGCTCTCTGCCCTATGTGTGTTGCCTGCTGCAGTGTGGTTATACTGCGCCCGTGTCGTGGATACTGACAGGCCGCCTCGTGACGGAGCCACGGGTCCGACGGTACCATCTTGGAAGGATAGCTTGCCCGGCGGCGGGTAGAATTCTGTCAATTAGTGGGGTGTATGGTGATCCTTCCTTTGTTTGGACATTGTCTAATGTCCCCTGGATGCTGGCGCTGGGAAGCTCTGTGTAGATTAGCCCTGGGTAGCCCCCGAGGATCGGATCGGCGTTATTGTGCAGCCATCATGCACGGGACCTGCCCATGCCCCCTTAGTCTAAACATTTGGATCAAGGCAAAATACAGTCATGACCAAAAATATTGGCACCCCTGCATTTCTGTCAGATAATGCAGCACTTTGTCCAGAAAATTGTTGCAATTACAAATGTTTAGGCATTCTCTTCTTTATTGCTTTTGTTTGTATTAGTATGACACAAAAGTGGAGAAACAAAAAGCCAAATCTGACACATTTCAGGCAAAACTCCAAAAATGGACTGGAAAAAATGATTGGCACCTTCTCAAAATTGTAAGAAAAAATTGCATTCCAAGTTTGTGATGCTCCTGTAATTTGTAATTAAACTCACCTGTATCAATTAACAGGTACTGACAATATATTAATCACACTGGCAACCAGTTAAAATGGTGAAAAATTGACTCAAGCTTTCTGTTGTGTGTGTCTGTGTGCCACACAAAAGCATGGAGAAGACAGAGAGCAGCAAGAAATTGTCTGAGGATTTGAGAACAACAATTGTGGAAAAGCATGGACAACCTCAAGGTAACAAGTCCATCTCCAGAGATCTTAATGTTCCTGTGTCCACTGTTCGCAACATTGTTAAGAAATTTACAGCCGTTGGCACTATAGCTAATACCCCTGGACATGGACGAAAGAGAAAAATGTATCAAAGATTGCAACAAAGGATTGTTCGAATGGTGGATAAAGAACCTCAATCAACTTCCAGACAAATTCAAGCTGACTTTCAGGCACAGGGTACAACTGTGTCAGCTCGCACCATACGTCACCATCTGAATGAAAATGGACACTATGGTAGGAGACCCAGGAGGACCCCACTGCTGACACAGTGACATAAAAAAAAAAGCCAGATTGGAGGTTGCCAAATCTTACCTGAGGAAGCCAAAAATATTTTGGGAGAATGTGCTGTGAACAGACCAAACAAAAAAATGCAGCTTTTTGGTAAAGCCCAGTATTCTACTGTTTTCAGAAGAGAAATTAGGCATTTAAAGAAAAGAATACAGTCCCTAGTCAAACATGGTGCAGGTTCACTGATGTTTTGGGGTTTCTTTGGTGCTTCAGGCACTGGATGTCTTGACTGTGTGCATGGCATGAAATCTGAAGACTATCGAAGAATTCTGGGGTGCAATGTAGGGCCCAATGCCAGAAAGTTGGGTCTCCATCAGAGAACAGGACCCAAAATCACACGTAAAAAAGCACCCAGAAATTGTATAAGACAACGCACTGGAGAGTACTGAACTGGCCAGCAATGAGTCCAGATCTAAATCCCATAGAGCACCTGTGGAGAGATCTCAAAACAGCAGTTGGGAAAAGAAACCCTTCCAATCTGAGAGACCTGGAGCAGTTGGCGAAAGAAGAGTGGTCCAAAATTCCAGTAGAGAAGTGTAAGAAACTCATTGATGGTTACAGGAAGAGATTGATTTCAGTTATTTTTTCCAAGGGGTGTGCTACTGAATATTAAACTGAGTGCCAACAATTTTGTCTAGTCCATTTGCATGGAATGTGTCAGATGTGGCTTTTTGTTTCTCCACTTTGTGGCATACCAATACAAACAAAAGAAATAAACACAAGAATGCCTAAACATTTGTAATTGCAAGAATTTTGTGAATGAAGTGGTGTACAGACCTGTAGGGGTGCCAATATTTTTGGCCATGGCTATGTCCCGGGTATTGATAATGACTTGGGTGCTTTTTCTCATTCACAGATGGACCATTCTTTTTCACTGATGCCCGGAAAGATGAATCAGGGATACCCTGCCCTCCTCATGAGAAGAGCTATTAGCCCCCATAAATATTTGGAAGCTAATAATGTCTGATAGCATTAGGAATCCCTGGCTAACTCTATTTGGGCTGGATATACAGTTGGTGATTAAAGTCAAATGAGGGGTGATTGGCGCTGTTCCACTGAAGGTGTCTCAAGTGTAAAAAAATTTTTTGGTGTATCAAGTAGAACAATAAACAAAACTAAACAATATATAGAATTAAGAAACAATGTGTGGGAACTCATGAAGTATGTGTGACACCTGCGCCCATACAAAGTGCAGTGTGTGTTAACTCCCACTTAAGCAAGAGGTAAT
>JBBGZY010002244.1:372500-385000 GCA_037952925.1 Lithobates clamitans
TATACCCCACACAAATAACTGGGGCTGTAAATGCCATGAAAGTGAAGTCAGGATTCTTACGATAAGCCTAACAGTTATTCATGAATGGTTTCCTAAATAAGATACCATATTTGCAACCTTATAATAATATAGATGTAGTAAACAGGTTTATATAATGTTACCTAATAAAGATACATTGTAAAGATGTATAAAAGAAACATTATTATTTAAAATACATCATTTGTGGATAAGCCCTTTTTGTTATGTGGTTTGTTCTTGAAAATACTATTTAGTTTTGCAGGCTGTGTAAGTTTGTACCAACTCCCCTTATCTATAAGTGTCAAAGACAAAAGATATATAACCTGGGATACTGGTACTTTTACACAGTCTCAAGACATAAAGCAACTTTTGCAACAATGCCTATTCATGGGCTATGAACTCTGATTCAACTTTAGAGCCAAAATGGCTCCTCTCATGTTCATTTGAAAAATATACAATATAAAGGCCTATATATATATGAATATAAATTCTTTTAACCCCAAATGTTCTGACAAATCCCCCCCACGTTTCTTAGAATTCCGGCGAACAGCCTTGGACATCCTAAGAAAACGGGTCTACAGAAATATCATAGTTGTTTAAAAGATATGGCCATATTATTATTTTTCATCATACTTGAAGGACGTTTCTCTCTTCATCCATATGATAAAGGAATGTTCTTGTATGACTTGGATTTTCCTTGATGGGTTCAAGTCTTTATGGAAACAAAATGAACCGTTGCAGTGGTGGTGTACCCCCCCATTTCAAATGTAATAAAAACAAAGCTGGTAAACCAGCAATTGAAGAATCTCTATAGTGAATCTTGTATTGCTACAAGCTGAAAATGGGATATATCATTTCTCCTTTAAATGGATATTCTGGGATTCAAACACACAAGGGACTTCTGCAACAAAACCTTCTTTCCGGCAATATGAATCCTGGAGCATCTTGCTTTATGACTCCTGATGAAGGATTCGGTTTGGTGACAGGTTCCATCCGGAACTGGGCATCACGGATTAACATCATGCAACCGATCGCTGTGTCTTTTGATAGTCAACTTCGTCTTTACCAATCAACGATCTGATCTAGATGGTGGTTTGGTGACAGGTTCCCTCCGGAACTGGACGCCAAGGATTAACGTCATCCATACGATCGCTGTGTCTTTGGTAGTACACTTCACCTTCACCAATCAACGATCTGGTCTGGACTGTCAATCGTTTTCTATTTAAGTAAATAGACAGTATGAATACATATTCTTATTTATTAATATTTACATTTTCTAACTATGCTATATATATGATATAGCGATTTGATGATTATATTTTAATTAACTAAAATCATCAATGATCTAATGATGATATTCTGCCATGATTGGCAGGATCAACATTAATGCTGATGTATAAGATTTGAAGATCTGTAAGTTAGGAGAGAATTATCACAATGTCCTATTATTACATTTACATTCTCTTGATCCTTTAAGTCTCTTCTTATACATTACCTTCCAGCATTCTTAGTTGGAACCTAGGATGACAAGCATACAATTGAATACTTTATACTATACCCAAACATGTCCTCAATTCAACTGATATTGGCAGATAATTTTGACTTCACTACAGCCTCCATTTTCTTCTTGTGGGAGACTGAGGCTGCAAACCTTAGGTCTCAGGAGATGAACCTTGGAGCGACACCATTGGTCTTTCTGAAATGAAATTTTAAACATCCACCTCTCTCAACTGGTTAAGAACATATGTAATCTCTGGTATATGCTTTTCAAACATTATGCTACTTAACAAAAATATCATCCACATATGTTAGACTTTCACTTTCAGGTACATCAGGCAATGGCCTTATGTAAAATAACACACAAAAACAAAATAAAATTTTAAACCAAAATTTATATAACCAATTAACATTCTGTTCCAGTTGTACTATTTCTTACCACCTTTAAATGCCAGCTGGTATGGGTCTTCAGGCCTTACCTGAATGGTCTACCATCATTAAGCATAATTTAGTGTAGTGAAGTACTTAGTGCCTTGTATGTTTATATCAAGCATTGGTCAATATATGGCACAGCTAGCTGTACATATATCCTTGCTTATTTAGCTGTCTCAGACCAGCATATAAACGCAATGACCATTTGGTTTAAGAATATCAAGTATAGGATTATCATAAGAACTATGCACTGATCTTACAACGCTCCTCTCCTTGAAATTCCTAATGATTTCCACTAGCGAAACATAGCAAGCTAGGGAAAGACAGCAATGTTTGATTGAAAACATTAGGTGCGTTAACACTTGGATCAGACTGAGTCCTGGCAATGCGTATGTCTGTTATACCACATCACTGGAATCTTTTTGCAAACATATTTTTGAACTCCATGGAAAACTCTATTTACCATGGGTATAGGATCTATTTAAATCCTTTCTATATACATCCTGTCTGCAAAACATTTTAATGCAGCAGGGTTCTTAAAATTTTGGCCTATTTATACCTGGCCGTGTAATAATTAAAATTTTAAATAATAAAAAAAAATGTATTAGTACCTGTATGAATAATGACCTCATGTGGTACTAATATGTTTACTGCATATGGCAGTAACTAAGATTATTTAAGGGCCTTCTTTTAATCTGGACCACAGTGTGGAATTTACCAGATTCATGTGTATAGCGAAGCGATGTCATATATCGTTGCCAATGTACACGTGATATTTTAGGTGATTGATTATCAGGAATAAATAATTGGCTATTTTCCCCTCCATAGAAATGGATAAGATGCATTTAACAATTTTATTATGACTATTAGAGTCATTATCCAGATCATGGACAATTATCCTGAGGGGTTGAATACCTAAATATTTATTTTAGGATTGGCCAACTATTCTAATAAACTTTCTACTAATGTGATTATATTCCTGGCATAAATATGAACCTTATTAACATTCCCCAGGTCACTAACCTGTTAGGGAAAAATACACCTTACCATACCATCCCAGTAGGAATTGAGTATAATTACTAAGCTCATTAGAGTCAGTATATACTGTATGGATGTGAGCATTTGAGAACATCACCTTCCAAGCAAACCTCTCAACTATTTTCCAGGGGACATACATCTGGTATGATCCTCCTGTCTGACCCTTCTAGGGAGTTGGAATTACCTGTACAAAAGGTGCCATCTAGAATTTAATTATTTCTGCGATGGATCTCACTTATATTCCAGTTTTTCCTTATCACAGGGCATTTGCGCCAATTGTAAGAAGACTGGGAAGGTTCCTATTTATGGCCTTGTCATTTAAGACAATATAACATTTTAATAAAATCACAATAGGATTTAATCTTTTTAAAGAGATCGATATGAATACATAATCGATCGTAGGGCATATTAATTTTAAATGCGGGAATGTAAATTACTTCATTCCCTTTAAAGTTGAAGTTCAACTGGGCTTTTTATTTTTAGGATTTCAGGGCAGTGCTGAAAATATTTACAAAGTCAGCTTTAAAAATACTTTTAGCTGAGTTATTTATTTATTTTTAGAAATTAATTCTTGAATTTATTAGAAATGTTTCTGAAACAAAATAGTTTCTGAAACAAAATAGTTACTTGGATATTCATCCAATAACTTCTTATTATGGTATCCTGTTTTTATAAAATACCTGTAAGGAACAAAAAAAAAATACATGGAATGATATAACAGTAGGTTTCACTTTTGCCCTGCTGTGTAACTTACTCCTTTAGTCATGGAGGAGTTTTGCCCCCACCCTTTTTTTTATTTACACAGGCACATTCCAAAAGACTGTCAGTTTTTTCTTCACAGCAAACTTTTAGCTGCAAGATAAAATCACTCTCCTCCTTCGCCACCCCCCCCCTTTTGCAAAAGAGGGGTAAAACTCTTTTTAGAAAGAGAGAGAGGAAAAAAAAAATATTTAAACATGCTTTGCTCATGTTTTTTTTTCTTTTTCTTTTCAATTTCAGACATTTAAATATTGTAACACCTCAGCTAGCTGTTCACTTTTTTTTAGTTTTAAAACTGGGTGTAACTTTTCTCTTATGGGGAGAACTGTAATTTTTTTTTTAAACTCCAGCATAATTACTTTTTGGAGTTTTTATTTATCCCTGCTCCTTTTTTTTTTTTTTTTAAAGTGAGCCTCAGCTATTATCTGAGCGGGCTTTTTAAATTAATCTTGAGGCTTCCTACTGTTCTGTAGAACAGTAAAAATGATGGTGATTTCTATTAGCCAACCCAAACCATTTTTGGGATAGTAATCCCAGGTCACAACAACTTTAATTTTATTTGACAAAGCCTCATAAACAGTTGGAAAAATTCATGGTTCTCAAAATCTGGGTTTTTCTCAGCCAAGCTGTAAGCCTTCTTGAGAACTTTGAAAAGTTCTCTGGTACTTTGATTGGGCTTACATTTCAAAGTACCCATGGTCCTTCTTGCAGCAATAGCTGACTTACAGGGACCAAGTTCAGTCTTAATTTTCCATATTTTTCTGATAGAAGACATCACCTGATTTTTTGCAAACTCTCCGGTTTTTCGGTGATGCAGACCAATTTCATTTTCTGCATCAGCAGGACAGGCTACACTACAAATAACTTTAGTATCTGTCATTTTTCAATATTGCAACTAACCATGGCAATATTATAAATAAATAAAAATTATAATTTTTAATATTTTTTTTCAAAAAAAAATGACAATAAAATATATATAATTTTGCACAAATATATCACTTGTTTCAAATGTTAACGGATCTCGCTGGGGCCTCCAATTATGTCAGAATGTTTATACTGAAATAATAAAATAGTATTGTAATTATGAAAATATGCAAATCTTTGATTTGGGAGATTTACAATTTTCTACCAATACCAACAAGAAATTCAAGTTCGTTTATCCGTGCTATTTTGAAGACAAGTGATACAAATGATGTTGCTTAAAAATATATATTTATTAACTAAAAATACAGTGCAAAATAATATCAGGTATATTTCGTGATAAAACAAGTAAATGGATATACTTCTACATATCAAAGATAAATGATGGTTCAGATAATATTCACAGTTCTCTTATTCAATTTCTTATAATAAAATACCACATTTCAATACTTAAATGATACTTGTACATTTTAAACCTGGTAACTTGTGAATAGCCTTCCGTGACTTCACGGACTTGTGTAAACAAATATTATTTACCTTAATACTATGATGTGATCTCTTCTCAAAACCAACAGACCTTCTTATTACACTCTTAAATGCACAAACAAAAATTGTTATATTGTGCACAGCTTGATAATTTGATCAAAGCTTATATTTTAGATTTAGAATGAATCAATGGTTTAACACATACTATAACCAATCCAATTCTAAAACTTTGAAGTCAGTATTATGAGATATAACAATATATATGTATCTCCCTTGGTTTAGAAGCAAAACAAATTCATACTGCAGTTAGAATTCACTTCACTTCAAAGCAGAACTAACAATGGATTGGATTAGTCAAGAATAGGGATGAGCTTCGTGTTCGAGTCGAACCCATGTTCGACTCGAACATCGGCTGTTCGACCGTCCGTCGAATTGCGAACGATATGGGCCGTTCGCGCCAAATTCGTGTGGCGCGTCACGGCCCATAATTCACTGCGGCATCGCAGTGCATTGCTGGCTGATGATTGGCCAAGCATGCACTATGACCCGCATGCTTGGCCAATCACAGCGCCGTCAGTAGAGAGAGCTGTAATTGGCCAAAGCCAGGGTGGCTTTGGCCAATTATGGCTCAGGGGATTTAGTACACACCCCACACTATATAAGGCCGCCTGCACGGCGGCCCTGTGTAGTGTGTGTTCCGGTGTGCTGAGCGATAGAGAGAGAGAGAGACAGTGTCATTTGATTTGAGTTAGATAGATTAGGCAGAACAGTCAGTCAGTTAGCTGCACTTACAGTGTATTGTGTATATATATGCATCCCAGGTGTTGCATATATATATATACACTGTATTCAGTTTAGCTAGATCCGTTCCTGTTATCTTCTATCTAGACTATTTACATTCAGTGCAGTGTGTCCTGCTCACAGTGTTCAGCTAGATCCGTTCCTGCTATTTACATTCAGTACAGTGCTTCCTGCTCACAGTGTTCAGCTAGATCCGTTCCTGCTATTTACATTCAGTGCAGTGCGTGCTGCTCACAGTGTTCAGCTAGATCCGTTCCTGCTATTTACATTCAGTGCAGTGCGTCCTGCTCACAGTGTTCAGCTAGATCCGTTCCTGCTATTTACATTCAGTGCAGTGCGTCCTGCTCACAGTGTTCAGCTAGATCCGTTCCTGGTATTTACATTTAGTGCAGTGCGTCCTGCTCACAGTGTTCAGCTAGATCCGTTCCTGCTATTTACATTCAGTGCAGTGCGTCCTGCTCACAGTGTTCAGCTAGATCCGTTCCTGCTATTTACATTCAGTGCAGTGCGTGCTGCTCACAGTGTTCAGCTAGATCCGTTCCTGCTATTTACATTCAGTGCAGTGCGTCCTGCTCACAGTGTTCAGCTAGATCCGTTCCTGCTATTTACATTCAGTGCAGTGCGTCCTGCTCACAGTGTTTAGCTACATCCGTTCCTGCTGTTTACATTCAGTGCAGTGCGTCCTGCTCACAGTGTTCAGCTAGATCCGTTCCTGCTATTTACATTCAGTGCAGTGCGTCCTGCTCACAGTGTTCAGCTAGATCCGTTCCTGCTATTTACATTCAGTGCAGTGCGTCCTGCTCACAGTGTTCAGCTAGATCCGTTCCTGCTATATACATTTAGTGCAGTACGTCCTGCTCACAGTGTTCAGCTAGATCCGTTCCTGTTATCTTCCTACTGACAGGCAGGCTTGTCTGGTTACAGTATATAAAGCTACCTGAAGAAAATTACAGGTGTTCTTTTTGATCCTATTAGTACCACGGTCAGGCAGCTAGACTATTTACATTTAGTACAGTGTGTCCTGCTCACAGTGTTCAGCTAGATCCGTTCCTGTTATTTACATTCAGTGCAGTGCGTCCTGCTCACAGTGTTCAGCTAGATCCGTTCCTGCTATTTACATTCAGTGCAGTGCGTCCTGCTCACAGTGTTTAGCTACATCCGTTCCTGCTGTTTACATTCAGTGCAGTGCGTCCTGCTCACAGTGTTCAGCTAGATCCGTTCCTGCTATTTACATTCAGTGCAGTGCGTCCTGCTCACAGTGTTCAGCTAGATCCGTTGCTGCTATTTACATTCAGTGCAGTGCGTCCTGCTCACAGTGTTCAGCTAGATCCGTTCCTGCTATATACATTTAGTGCAGTACGTCCTGCTCACAGTGTTCAGCTAGATCCGTTCCTGTTATCTTCCTACTGACAGGCAGGCTTGTCTGGTTACAGTATATAAAGCTACCTGAAGAAAATTACAGGTGTTCTTTTTGATCCTATTAGTACCACGGTCAGGCAGCTAGACTATTTACATTTAGTACAGTGTGTCCTGCTCACAGTGTTCAGCTAGATCCGTTCCTGTTATTTACATTCAGTGCAGTGCGTCCTGCTCACAGTGTTCAGCTAGATCCGTTCCTGCTATTTACATTCAGTGCAGTGCGTCCTGCTCACAGTGTTCAGCTAGATCCGTTCCTGCTATTTACATTCAGTGCAGTGCGTCCTGCTCACAGTGTTCAGCTAGATCCGTTCCTGCTATTTACATTCAGTGCAGTGCGTGCTGCTCACAGTGTTCAGCTAGATCCGTTCCTGCTATTTACATTCAGTGCAGTGCGTCCTGCTCACAGTGTTCAGCTAGATCCGTTCCTGCTATTTACATTCAGTGCAGTGCGTCCTGCTCACAGTGTTTAGCTACATCCGTTCCTGCTATTTACATTCAGTGCAGTGCGTCCTGCTCACAGTGTTCAGCTAGATCCGTTCCTGCTATTTACATTCAGTGCAGTGCGTCCTGCTCACAGTGTTTAGCTAGATCCGTTCCTGCTATTTACATTCAGTGCAGTGCGTCCTGCTCACAGTGTTTAGCTACATCCGTTCCTGCTGTTTACATTCAGTGCAGTGCGTCCTGCTCACAGTGTTCAGCTAGATCCGTTCCTGCTATTTACATTCAGTGCAGTGCGTCCTGCTCACAGTGTTCAGCTAGATCCGTTCCTGCTATTTACATTCAGTGCAGTGTGTGCTGCTCACAGTGTTCAGCTAGATCCGTTCCTGCTATTTACATTCAGTGCAGTGCGTCCTGCTCACAGTGTTCAGCTAGATCCGTTCCTGCTATATACATTTAGTGCAGTACGTCCTGCTCACAGTGTTCAGCTAGATCCGTTCCTGTTATCTTCCTACTGACAGGCAGGCTTGTCTGGTTACAGTATATAAAGCTACCTGAAGAAAATTACAGGTGTTCTATCCCAGCTTAGTGCAGCTACAGGCCATTAGTATGTCTGGAAGGCCAAGAAGGAGAGGCAGACAGTCACAAGCCAATAAGAGAGGGCAAGCAGGCTCTGTGTCTAGTGCTGGTCGTGGAGACGGTGCATCCTCATCAGCACGTGGCCATGGGACACGCTTGGCCTTTTTTTCGGCAGCTGGCCGTGTTGAGCCGCAACATGCGGAAGACTTGGTCGAGTGGATGACCAAGCCGTCCTCATCCTCCTCATCCTCTCTCACCCATGCCCAGGGTGCTTTGTCTGGCAAAGCAGCGGCCTCTTCCCTCAGCTCAATGTCATCAGTGACTCCTTCCCTAGCCCCACCATGTCCTCCTGAGGATTCCCTCGAACTGTTTGACCACAGTGTTGGGTACATGCTCCAGGAGGATGCCCAGCGTTTGGAAGGCTCTGATGATGATACTGAGCTCAATGAAGGCAGTAACATGAGCACGGACAGAGGGGGTGCCCAAGAAGGACAGCAATCTGGCAGTCATGCTCCCCCTGCTGCAGCATACTGCCAGGTTTGCTCCAGTGATGAGGAGGGAGGGGATGATGAGGTCACTGACTCAACGTGGGTGCCTGATAGGAGAGAGGAGGAGGAGGAGGAGGAGGAGGAGGAGGAGGTGGCACATCACCAACTAGGCAGGATGCCCTCCAGGGGCCAGCCTAAGGGCAGCACATTGACTGCATCACACCCCAAAGCTCCACATGTGCAGGGCGCTGCAGTCTCTGCGCGTTATTCAAAAAGTTCTTTGGTGTGGGCCTTTTTTGAGACGAGTGCATCAGATCGCACCGCTGCTATTTGCAATATATGTCTCAAGCGTATCTCGCGTGGCCAAAACATCTCCCGCTTGGGTACCACATGCTTGACCAGACATATGTTGACCTGCCATGCAGTTCGTTGGCAAGCGTATCTAAAAGACCCACACCAAAGAACAAAGACGATCTCTCCTTGCTCCTCATCAGCTGAGATTTCCAACCCCACTAGACCTTCAGTCCTCTCTGCGACCTGCAGTGAGAGGAATGAAGGTGTAGAATTAGGTGTGTCACAGCCAAGTACTTATGGGCAATCTGCTTTTGGTACACCGACGTCAGATTGTACCAGGCAAATTTCCCTGCCCCAGCTGCTGCACCGCCGAAAGAAGTTTGCTCCCAGCCATCCACATGCCCAGCGGTTGAATGCTAGCTTGGCAAAATTGCTAGCACTTCAACTGCTGCCTTTTCAGTTGGTAGACTCTGCCCCCTTCCGTGAGTTTGTGGAATGTGCGGTTCCTCAGTGGCAGGTACCCAAACGCCACTTTTTCTCACGGAAGGCGATTCCGGCTCTCTACCGGCATGTGGAAGGCAATGTCCATGCCTCGCTGGACAGGGCGGTCAGCGGTAAGGTGCATATTACCGCTGACTCATGGTCCAGCAGGCATGGACAGGGACGTTACTTAAGTTTCACGGCGCATTGGGTGACTCTGCTGGCAGCTGGGAAGGATGCAGGACAAGGTGCAGTAGTGTTGGAGGTTGTTCCGCCACCACGCCTCCAAAATGCTGATTGTGACACACCTCTCTCCTCCACCCCCTCCTCTTCTTCTTCCTCCATGGCCTCTTCCTCGGAACCAGCGGTGCTCCGTAGGCGTTCAAGGGGCTACGCAAGTACGCAGGCCAAAAGATGCCATGCGGTGCTTGAGCTGGTGTGCTTGGGGGACAGGAGCCACACTGGGGCAGAGGTTCTGTCAGCTCTGCAGGGGCAGGTTCAGAGGTGGTTGACGCCACGCCAACTTAAGGCAGGAATGGTGGTTTGCGACAATGGCACCAACCTCCTCTCTGCCCTCCGACAGGGACAACTGACCCATGTGCCCTGTTTGGCTCACGTCCTTAACTTGGTGGTGCAGCGGTTCTTGGGCAGGTACCCGGGCTTACAGGATGTCCTGAGGCAGGCCAGGAAAGTCTGTGTGCATTTCCGCCGGTCATATAATGCCAGTGCTCGGCTGACGGACCTCCAAAAGGAGTTTAACCTGCCCAAGAACCGCCTAATCTGTGACATGCCCACCAGGTGGAACTCGACGTTGGCCATGCTGCAGCGGCTGCACACGCAGCAGAGGGCCATCAATGAGTACCTGTGCGACTATGGCACCAGGACAGGGTCAGGGGACCTTGGTTTTTTTTCCCCACGCCAGTGGGCCATGATCAGGGATGCATGCACTGTCCTGTCACCATTCGAGGAGGCCACGAGGATGGTGAGCACTGACAGTGCATGCATCAGTGACACTGTCCCCCTTGTCCACCTGTTGGAGCACACGCTGCGTGGAATAATGGACAGGGCACTTGAGGCAGAACAGAGGCAGGAAGAGGAGGACTTCCTTAGCTCTCAAGGCCCCCTTTATCCAGACAGTGTTCCTGCGTGCCCGCCGATCACACAGGAAGAGGACGAGGAGGAGGAGGAGGAGGAGGAGGAAGATTGTGTCAGTATGGAGGTGGAGCCTGGCACTCAGCATCAGCAGTCTTTAAGGGATCAGTCCCAAGGAACACATGGACTTGTACGTGGCTGGGAGGAGGTGGCTGCGGACGTTGTTGTCCTTAGTGACCCAGAGGACTCCGGACCGAATGCCTCAGCAAACCTACGCTGCATGGCCTCCCTGATCCTGCAAAGCCTGCGTAAGGATCCTCGTATTCGTGGTATCAAGGAGAAGGACCAATACTGGCTGGCAACCCTCCTTGATCCACGTTACAAGGGTAAGGTTGCGGACCTTATCTTGCCATCGCAGAGGGAGCAGAGGATGAAACATCTTCGGGAGGCCTTGCAGAAAGGTCTGTGCAACGCGTTCCCAGAGACTGGGAGGTTACAAACTCCTGTTTCTGGACAACGTGTTGCTGAGGCTTCGGTCAGTCAAAGAAGGAGCGGTGGAGAAGGTGGCCGTCTGACCGATGCGTTCAGACAATTTTTTGGTCCGCAGCCCCAAGGTATGATCGGTTCCAGCAACCATCGCCAGCGTCTGTTTTACATGGTGCAGGAATACCTAGGGGCAAGATCAGACTTGGACACCTTTCCCACCGAAAATCCTCTGGGTTACTGGGTCTTGAGGATGGATCACTGGCCAGAGCTTGCACAGTATGCAATTGAGCTACTGGCCTGTCCTGCATCCAGCGTTCTTTCGGAACGCACATTCAGTGCTGCTGGAGGCGTGGTAACCGATCACAGGGTGCGTCTGTCCACCGACTCGGTCGATCGGCTGACCTTCATAAAAATGAATCAGTCTTGGATCACCACCAGCTACCAAGCACCTGATGCAGATGTAACCGAATAATTTTTTTTGAAATCTCAGATCCCTTCAAAGACTGCCTATGCTGATGCTGAGTGACTATCCCTGAGTAATTATCCTCTTCCTCCTCAATCATCACGCTGATAGCTTGTAAGAACATTTTTGGTTCTGGGCGCCACCACCAGTGCCTAAGGCACAATTTTTCAGCCCCTGTTTAACAGGGGCGTGTAATTACAATTTTTGATGTAATACTTTGCAGCAGGGCTCGTTCCTGCATTCCAACTAGAGTGTCTGTGAGGGGTTGCAGTGTTGTGGCACCAGCACCAGTGCCTAAGACCCAATTTTTCTGCCCCTGTCTAACAGGGGCGTGTAATTACAATTTTTGATGCAATACTTTGCAGCAGGGCTCGTTCCTGCGTTCCAACTAGAGTGTCTGTGAGGGGTTGCAGTGTTGTGGCACCAGCACCAGTGCCTAAGGCCTAATTTTTCAGCTCCTGTTCAACAGGGGCATGTAATTACAATTCTTGATCTAATATTTCACAGCAGGGCCCTGTGAGGGCTTACAGTGTTTTGGCCACAGCAACACCTAAGGCCCAAATTTCTGCTGAGTATATAGGGCAGGACCCTACTTTCAAACATCTAACTTACAAACGACTCCTACTTGCAAACGGAAGGAGACAACAGGAAGTGAGATGAAATCTACCCCTAAGGAAGGGAAATTCTCTCCTGTAAGAGTTAATATGGGAAAACAATTTTTCCTTTCCACTGATGCTTTCCAATCCTTGTTCCACAAAAAAACACAAATTTTCAAAAAACATTTTTCATTGGGACAAAAAAGTGAGGTG